>JASANC010005440.1:0-353856 GCA_030248135.1 Theristus sp. LFF4_11
GTTTTAATAACATGAAAAAAGACTATCTTTTGCTTTCAGTCAGAGATTTACAACTCAAAACAGGTGTTTTCTTTGATGAGCAACTGTTTCTATTTTTGGCTTCATGAATACTCACTTAATAGCGCTATTGACAAGCAATGAAACACCAAACAGCGTCAAAAAGGAGATTTTCAAACACTGTACAAACACAGTTCTTACCGATATCAAGCAGTTGGCTCTACAGACCCTTATTAAAAAACAACAGCTCGTAAAGCAATACGCCGTGATTGTCAGACAATGTCAAAACTAGAAGGCAATGAACTGAGAGCTTTTTTGCTGAATCGGCAGCGATTTAAAAGGTGTTTACCTCGGTTGCAACATTACGTTTCGAACGATGATGGTAATTGACCCAGAACATTACGAATGATTAACTAACGAATTGAAGATAACGGAAACAACAACAAAAGCGACAGCGAGTTGATAAAATAAAAAACACTCTAGTGCAGTTTCTGAAATTTTAGACAGCATTCAGCCAAGTCAGAAAAACACAGTTAAAATAATTTTAAATCATTTAATAAAAGTGCCTGAGTTTGGTTATGATTACTGTTAATAGAAGCTAACTCATTTTTAAAGGTGATCGAATTAAATGCAGCAATTTAATAGACTTATTGGCCATAGTTTCAAAAAATAGAACAAGTAAACCAACAGAACACGTCACCTATTAAAATCTAATTGTGCGGTTTTAATGAATTTTTACTGCTGTTGTCAAAAAGTAGCCTTCCATTATTTGTCATTCAAGATGAAAACATTCGAAGCGCAATACAGAAAAATAGAATGCAATAAAATTCACACATTCAGATAACTTTCAGTTTCAATTAATTTGGGGGGAATCAACTTGCGCTTAATGTAATAACTGTGCAGTGCTTTTTTGCGCAATTTGTAAGTTAAAGTGTGACCCTTTATTTGTTTGATTCCTGTTTCGGTGGTTTCGGGAGTTTCGTCGTTTCTATCAAACAGAGTGTCCATAAAAGTTGCATAGTTCAAGTGAGGCATATTGACCAAACTTCTGCGAATTCCTCGAGCAGCAACTTTGACATTTTGTAAATTGCCCTGTGAGTCCTGTCGACATACAATGTGTAGCTTGCTGCTGAGAAAAACTGCTTTATCTGCTGAGTACTCCTTGTGCCAAAGACCTGGTTGATAACGCATGTCATCTGTTACGACAAAAAAATTTGGCTTTTCACGCTGAAATTCGCTTCGCATCGACGGTCTTACGGTTTCGTCCAAGCTGCTACCGGAAAGCTCAAAGGCTAAGTTGTCGGTATCTGTATAAAATTGTGCTGATGCTTCAACAGAGCTTTTGTTAGTCACAAACGGTAAATAAAGAGCACAGCACACTTATTACCTGAGTTTAAAATGGCGTAGTCACAATCGTCCAACCATCTCGGTAACAGCTCTCGAGCCATCTCAAGAATTTTCACTTTTGCAGCCCAAAGAATCTATAAGTTAAATATCGTGTCAAATCTCGGTTGAATCAATTATGTAGTAGCAAAACCAAATGTAACCTCCAGTCCGACTGTCACACAGTTTTTTTTCGAGTGATTGATCGCGGTCTGTAGCTGATCTCGAGTAACTCATCGTCTTGTTGAAAGCCATTAGCCGGCAAAATGTCGGTGAGTCGATTTAAATGAGCGTACTTGCTGTAAAACTCAGACCGCGTGCAGAGCTTTGTGGTTTTGAAAGCTTCACTCTTGATTAAAGAAGCTCCAAAAATCCCGGAATTCAATTTTAGCTTAGCGTTTTGCGCGTCCAGGTCTCTGTGTTCTTTTGCCGCAGCCGCACGCTCCAAACATCGGCTGTGCACGAAGTCATAAAACGGACGTGACGTATTAAACTGCCACACAGTTTTCACGCTTGCCTCATAACCGAGGTGTAAAAGAAAGCGCACGTATGTCAACGACACAAAACCGTTTTCAAGAAAGAACGAGGTGACCAGTGTTTCTTTTTTTAGGCCTTTTTATTTGATGCTTTCGAGCGTATTCTTTCATCTCAACCACGATGTCGTCGTCTTTTATCACAGCTCGTTTGAAAACAGCTAAAATTAGAGCACTCACACATTTTCCTCAAAAATTACACATTTTTAAGCTGAAAATTTATAAAACCTGGGAACTCGTCATGCAGGGGCCTCAAGTGAACTGGCAACCACAAGCTGACTATGGCAAAGCCCTGAACGTCTTTGTTTTCAATTGCTTCCAACATTTCAGCGTGAGTCATTGTTTCTTGTTTGATGATTGGCCCAATTTGCACCATACGCACCAAATCTTGCACACGTTTTTCTTTCAGCTTTTCCGTCCACTCACAGCTCCACATGACCTAAAAAAACGCTGCGTTGTAAGATTTTCAGCACAAATTAGGCAAGCGTTGACAACCGATGAACCTTTAATTTAAAATTATTCCGACGTATTAACGTTTCTCGCTTGTCACTCTCCATTCTACGCTCCAAAACCGTGCGACCGTCAAACTTCATTTTACCAGTTTGTTCGTTCAAATGAACACTGCACATGCCGTGGTTTGAAATTCTTGAGCAATCTGAGTTGAACGAGTTTTGTTTTTCTTGCTTTCTTCAATTGTAGCTTAAAAAGCTTCAAACAGAACCGTTGTATTCAAAAGCCCTTCGCTCGCCACCAGTGTCCACACAAAACCCATCCAGTCGCACATACTTGCCGGCTCCATCACGCCCGTTGAAAAACATGTAAAAAAGTGCGTTCGCCGTCATTTCCTGGTTAATTTGGAGTTTGTTATTTTTTGATAAATTACAATCGGCAGACTAAACTTTAAAAACACCTGCGTGTGTTATATAACTCGGAATCGTTGGGTCTGTGCGACATTCGTATTCCATCCATTTCAGACTTGCGTCGATTTTTGAGCATCCCAACAAAAACGGCCTGTTTCAATTTAAGGCTTAATTTAAATTTTCGTTTTAACTTAAGCAGCCAAATTGTCAAGGATACGCATTGGGGCACTGGTGCATTATGTCTTGCTGCATGCACCAATCAGTAAATCCAGTTCAAAAACAACCAATCAGCAGACAGCATGTACTACAAACTAACCTAAAGTCGTCCTCTCTGTCCCTTTTAGCGAAAATCCCAGTGTGCATGTCTCCAGCGGCGCAAAAAGCATACAAACCTACAAGTGCCCAATAAAGACCATTCTATTTCTTTTAAAACAGTTGAATTTATTTTGAAACATTACTTGTCAAATCCCAGCACTCAATCGCTTTTGTCACTTTTGCCTCAGCACCGTAAACATGTTCTTTTATTCTCGTTTCTCCCACACTTGAAAACCGTTTGTATACCTAAAACAAGTTATTTAATAGAAAATTTTTAATGCAAGTGGTTTAGCTTAGAATACCTGAGAACTTCCACCGATCTTGTTGGCTTCGCACAGATCGCGAAACTCTCCACCGAATCGCATGATTCGCACATTCGTGTTTTGTGCAACACACTTTGCCCCCAAGTGACTCATCATTGAAGTCAGAGTCACGAATCGTGTTAGATCGACAGTTTCTCTGAGGTGGAGTTGAACAAGACTGTCAACAGCGCGCACGAGTGGCCTCGCATCCTAAAAGTTGATTTTTTCCCAATCTAAACAATAAAAAACTGTTTTTAAATTTCGTAGTACCTGAGAAGCGTAATAACGCAGTACATCCAGCAACGTGGTCATTCCTTTGGATTCCCAGTATTTTCTGAGCTGAACATATTTTTGAATGCCTGTTTGGGGTACCACTCGCATTCCAGTTGCTTCAAGAGACGAATCAACATTTCCGTTGTAATGTGACAGCGCTTGTGCATAAACCTCATATTCATAATTCAACGAATTTGTGCCTTTCAAAGAATCTTGAAATTCTGAATACTCAGGGAGACCTTTATCAAAGCTATGAATGTCTTTCAACGACGAGTACGGAAAATGCGTCTTGTAGTCATTCGCACTTGACCCGAATTTTTTCAAATAATCCGAATAACTCATTTTCAGACCGCTGACAAGACAAATATCCAAAAACCTCAAGTTTTCCGAGCTAATCGACAAATAACGCGAATGCTTCTTCAACAATTTAACAGGCCCGTCTAAATTGTGCAGAACAGCCAAAAAACCTGAGTGGCGCCAAACATTTGAGTCGTAATTTGACCCGTGAAATGAATAAACCGGAAGTTCTGAGTAATAGCGCAACAACTCCTCTTCGGCTGTTTTAAGTTTCCAGAGCCAACCACGCTGATTCTGAATTTCGGCAAGCTGCTGTCGGTTGAATGAATGAAAACAACCATGAATGTTTTTGCAAATAATGGTTTTTTGCCAACTTGCTTAGATCCAACAGTAGTGACACGCAGTCTTGCATCCAACTGAAATCGCCTTTAAATTGCGGGTGAAATAACGAAACAGCGTTCTCACCATTTTCTTTCGCTCTGATGTTATCTGAGACAACTAAAAAGCAAGCAACGTGCTTTTCACTGTAGTCGACACAAACGCTATTTAGGTTCGCACTTTCGCATTGTGTCAGTTTTTGGAGGTATGACTCCGAATCTATCACCGCGTAACGATTTCGCATGCAGTTTTGCTCAATTTCATTTGTGATGTCGATCCCACAGTGGCGGAGTCTGTCCCAGACAGTTAGAGAAGGTCTCCATGGGCCAGTAGCATTTATCATTCGTGGTCCGCTATTAGGCCTTCTGATACCAGTTTTTTGAAATTCAGCCTTTGCGTTGCAGACATTTTTGTGTTGACTCAAACTTTGCCTGTGCGACAGACGCTCAAAACAGTAGTTGCATTCATTGATTTGAAAATATTTGTTTGCATTTTGAATCAGTTGAAATTGGTTGACTTTGCTGTTGTAAATGAATTTCACGATTCTTGCGGATGTAAAGAATTTCACTTTCGTCAATAATTGTTTTGTATCTGAATCAAACAGCCACGCGCTAATTCCAAAAAATTCTGCAATGCTTGTGATTATTTCCGTGTCCTCGAATGTCAACAGCCGACCAGGAAGTAATTGAGAGCATTCGTTCATTTTATTATCAATGAAATCCAGCATCAGTGAATCGCAATCGTCGACATTCAAAGTAGTGAATTGAATAATGTCGTAGAATAGACAACAGAATAATGAAAGTATGGAACAATTACAATTTTTGCGGCGCCTCAATGCACGTTGAAATGATTTTACAGCCCTTTGTCGCACTAAAATAGAAAAAGAAACAATTTACATCAAAATCACTCAAACATGTTTTAAGTTAACGGCATTAAAATGCAGTAAAATTCAATTGTGGCCAATATTGCTGTGGTGTTGGCGCTTGACTCAGCAATCCTTGAATGTATTTGCTGGATGAACTCGTGCTCCTGAAAAGATGCCAAACTGTCTCTAATACTGTTCTGCACCTCTTCAGGATGCACTGGATTCACGGAAAAAAAGTAAGGTGTTTCAGAAAGAGTTGTATTGGTCGAAGGATACATATAGTACAATTCCTCTCGTTCCGAATCGCGAACTATTAAGCCCGCTCGAATTTGAAATCTCAACATTCGAAAGCCAAACTTTTCAAAAATCGTTTCAAACATTTCAACAATTGTTTCAAATGTCACTTGCTTATCCACAACTGGGAAAGTGTATCTCAAAAGCGCCTGATTCTTGCTAACTTTATGACGCTCAGTAAAAATAATGCTATTGTCCTGTATAAAATTTAATAAATCATCACTATTTTCATTCAAGTCTGAGGTCATTCCGTAGCCAAATTCACCTGCGCTCTTCTTCGGCGTCGGTTCATCGCCGCATGTCGCCGACGGCGCGCGTCGTTTGCGCGTCGTTTTCTGCTGGATCGACGCGTAGCTCTCCAACACGTCGGCGATGTCGACGCTTTCGCTGGTCGTCGCCGTCTCGCTGACGATTTCGTTGCACGCGCGGTAGAATCCATCCAACCTAAATACAATAGAATTTTTAGTTTTCATTCAAATGGAAAACGTTCTCAATTACGTTCTCATAGAAGTTGTTTGATGACAATACATCTCAGTCAAAAATTAAAATGAAGTCAAAATGAAAAAAAAAATTAAAATTAAAAAAACTCACCCGTCAGCAAATTGCTTGCTGCTCAGCAGCTCGTAGATGTTGACGCCTTTGACGCCCAGAATGTCGACCACCAGCTTGGCGATCTTGTAGCTGAACACCACGTTCGCAGCGCCCAGCTTAGACGCCAGGTTGCGAAAGACAGCCTCGGGCGTCTTTTTCGCTGTCGTGGTGAGGGCAAGATCTCTTGTTTTCGAGCCGTCTGAATTGACGAGCTCGAAAACATTGGTGTTCAGATCGCCCGGCGTTGTGCCGATAGCGGTCGGTTGTTTTCTGTAAGCATAACTCTTTAAAATCTAAATGCCTCATCAAGACAAACCTATATGCAAGTCTCTTGATAGAAATAAACAATGTCATACTTTATGACGTTCAACAATCTGCAGGCAGACTCTGAGCCATGTATAATCTGCCGGCGGAGTACATGCATTTCAGAATCTGATGGCATACTATATGACATTAAACAATCTGCCAATAGAATCTACGCCACAATAAACATACTTTGAGAACTTACTGTTTCAGCTCATTGGTCACTTTCGCTTGATCGCTTCATGCCACAAATCGAGATTGTCTGAATCGGCTTGCACGGAACCATCCAAATCCGACATGTCTGACGAACTCATTTTCAATTGCAATTAGTCGTGTTATAGTTATGACAGTCGAATGATTATTTTCAGCCAACTCTGCGTTCGGTTAATAATAGCACTGTCGCTTCGACTTGAACTTGCACACCCCTAAAATTTTTTTTTGTTTTTTTTGTTTTTTTTTTCACAATACAAACAGAGAAAAAGTGTAAATTGCGCGGGGCGTGTACAAATCAGCAGGCACAAATCAGTAATGAAACATTTTGCATACAACTTAATGACATAATGCACGTTCACAAAGTTTTAAATATTAAAAAAACACACATGAGGTTACATATATTGCGCATAAAAAGTTGCAAAAAGAAACCCTCCTCAGATGTGATTCAAGCAAACATGAATAAAGACAAAAAAATTCAAGCGACGGTCGAATAAAATGTTGTACCAAAACGCAGCTAACATAATCGTACCACTAACATGTAAACATAAAACGACAGTCAAAAACGTGTCGCGAACAAGAGAGGTCTGAAACAACGCCCGTGTTGCAGTTCGAATGAATAAATACGGAAAATCCAAAAAAGCACAATCGTTGCACTGGCACTGAAACGCATGAGATGTAATGAGCGCATAAACACATGAAATTCAAAGCTGTTATTGATGCTTTGATTATGCTTAGTTCTAAGGAGCAGAAACACAAAAAAATGAAATCTCTAAAAATTGAAGTATTTCGATGCGTATGAGAATGAATTAACTGCGAATTAACAGACTGTTTCAACCGTGACATAAACAATTGCGGTGGATGCATTAATTAAAAACAGACCTTCATACGACCTGCTTACATGAGTTTACACATTGAGAATAATGAAAATCCATTGAAATTAATTGAAAAAACCGTAAAAAAAGTAATAGTAAACACGTAAGTTTAAAAAAAAAGCCCGCAAACTTGTGCCCGCGTATCAGAGAGTTCTTAGCGGCCGTTCGACCATTTTCCGCGTTTCTGAAACGAGGAGGGGCCCTGGCCGGTCATCTGCGACGAGGCAGCGACTTTCTCGCGACGCAGTTTCTCCTTGTCCATGCCATCTTTAAAAGCATTATTGATGTCTGGGATCTTTGCCAACAGCGTCTGCCACTGACCGACCGACAGCGTGTAGCTCGGTAATCTGTGGGGTTTGAAGGATCCTAACTTGGACCAAAACTGACAATTCTCAACACTTTAAAGTTTCAAAATTTAAATTTGCAAACTTCCAAACAATGACGACTATGCAAATGACCTGCCAACTAGCTAACGGGTCAAAATTAGCAAATTAGAAATGTCTTACTTCGGATTGCCATCCGCCTTGTATTTCAGGTTGCCGTCTTCGTCCAGATACGCCTTCACGCTTTTGAGCTTCAAATACGTCGGACGGTCGGAGAAGTTCCTGATAACAATTTCAGTTTCTGTTTTTGTCTTTGTCTTTCAAAGCTTTTCTCTTCTGAACACAGGTAAACCTGACGAAATGGTTTTACAGCACAAGCACTTCAATAGACCTTAAGTAGACGCCCTTTAAAAATAAAAAAAAAGAAACATTTGGGGCAGAACACACCACTGCAGAGCGATCTGCTTTTCGGTGTCAATGATGACCGGATCGGTCTGAGTGTATTGCAGTTTTTCGGTTTCTTTCTTTGCTTTCAACGCCTCCTTGTAGACATCAATGCGACGCAGCTCGGAGGCTAAAGTATTTGAATGAACCAACGCAAAAATCTACCTAATATGTTAATTTCTAAACGTAGTTTTAAATGAATCACAATGTCTTATTACCACCTGATTCCAAAACCAATTTTCACCACTAAAACCCAATAACACATTTTTCAAATGCTAACCTGCCAGCGTTTCAAACTCGCGCACACCTGGCACCACCTCATCGCCATCACACGACTGCTGGTCATCGTCATCGTCAATAATAGCTTTCTGTTGCTGCTGCTGTTGAAGAGTATGTAAAATTGTACTGGCGTAGGTACGATATTCTCGAATATATTCCGCATTTTTAGGGGGATCCCGCCCACAGGCGAAATTTCGGGCTCCGCCCATTATCCGGTTCAAAAACCATTTGAAACATCAACCGGTTCACAATCATTTCAAAAGATGACACGTTTATTCGGGAATACTGTAACTTGCGTTGAAATTGACTTCTGCAATAATCGTCTTTGTTTAGTAGGTTTGGTACACAAATTAACAGTCTATTGTTAACTTTGACCTTTTTAAACAAGTTCATTATGGTTCTATTAGCACTCGTTTTGTTTAAACACCTTGTTAAACACGATCTTTTTACATAAGTTCATTAGGATTCGTTTAGAAACCGGTTTGTTTGTACACTTGTTAAACTTGACCTTTTTAACAAGTTCATTGTGGTTCTACTAGCACTCATTTTGTTTGTACACCTTGTTAAACACGATCTTTTTACATAAGTTCATTAGGGTTCGTTTAGAAACCGGTTTGTTTGTACACTTGTTAAACTTGACCTTTTTAACAAGTTCATTGTGGTTCTACTAGCACTCATTTTGTTTGTACACCTTGTTAAACACGATCTTTTTACATAAGTTCATTAGGGTTCGTTTAGAAAACGGTTTGTTTGTACACCTTTTTAAACTTGACCTTTTTAAACAAGTTCATTAGAGTTCTTTTAGCATCCGCTTTATTTGTACACCTTATAACTAATCTATCGTTAAACTCTACCAGTATAGAGAATAAAACAACAAAAAGGCTTGATTACTTCATTACACCTTAAAACACCATTATAATTTGTTTGTTTGCATTTTACCCTTTGTGTCACCACACCACCACGCAAAGATCACACATAACACCACTTCTTTGACGCAACAATCAATCGGTAATCTTTGTTGGACAAACAACTGAAAGTCAGAGTTGGGGACATTCAAAACAACGAATCCAGTTTACGCAACAACCACACAGGGGTAAAAAATGTCAAGAGCGATTTTTATGCGCGTTTTCAGACATATGCGTCCCCAAGTGCCCTTTCAGAAAAAGAAACGAGTGCCATGTTTTCTTTTTATACAATCAGCTAAATACATATGTACACACGGTTGAAAACAGCACCTGACGGACAACACACTCTTGGCAATCTGAGGACACGTTTGATTAAATCGTTTTATCGGCAATAGATTTTTGGCAAGAATAGAATACGTGTGCAAACGAAACCAGAACCCGCAAACAAGCAGTTCGAAAACAGAAACAGTCTAACATGCATGTGATTTAGTCATGCAGTTGATGGAACAAGCACGGTGAAAACAAACCGTTTTATCGGTTATCCATTTAAAGAAATCTGTCTGAGGTGAAAACGAAAAAGATCATCCATTTTGTGCAACAACGGGGTATGGGTGGAAACGAAAAGGGTCATCCAAATAAAGCAACAACGGGGTATGGGTGGAAACGAAAAAGATCATCCATTTTGTGCAACAACGGGGTATGGGTGGAAACGAAAAAGATCATCCATTTTGTGCAACAACGGGGTATGGGTGGAAACGAAAAAGATCATCCATTTTGTGCAACAACGGGGTATGGGTGGAAACGAAAAGGGTCATCCACATAAAGCAACAACGGGGTATGGGTGGAAACGAAAAAGATCATCCATTTTGTGCAACAACGGGGTATGGGTGGAAACGAAAAGAGTCATCCATTTTGTGCAACAACGGGATATGGGTGGAAACGAAAAGGGTCATCCATTTTGTGCAACAACGGGATATGGGTGGAAACGAAACCACAACCGGATTTTATCCAGTTGCTAACATGCGTGTGATCAAACAGCAACAACCCTTCTTTATCTGTGAAAAGCGAGCGGTAGAAAATTATGAGGGCTGAGGTCAACAAAAGCAAACACTCGCACGCACAGATCTCACTGTGAATATGCGACAGCACACGCCACACGCACAGATTGTGAATATGAGAGAGCACACGCCACACGCACAGCTTCACACAATTTCACGCTGAACAAACACCAATACACGCTTACTCAGAAAGGGTGTCACACGCAAATGTTTGCTTTTGGGCGGGAATTTGATTTGATCTGGAAGCAATTCAAAATCCATCCATTTAAGGCAATACTCTATACTACTACATCATCATGAACACAGAAATAATCCGTGACTCTGAACAAAACAACATACCGTAATTTTCTTGCGACACAATTCAGCTGCGCTCTTGACGGAGTCGTTTAAGCTGGAAACTAGTCTGGTGAAACTGGTGCTGAATGCCGCAAATCAACCGGGCCAACAAACGTCGTCGCGCGTCGAAGCGCTGTTTGCGTGCGTGATGCTCTTGCGGCAGTATCGCATTCATGCACAGCAGGAAAGTTAGTGCAACAACGGAATGATGTGCTTGGTTGCGTTGAAGTTTTTCCTGCACAGTTTAAATGCTGTCCTCTCTGCTTGTATTTGCTTTGTCATATATCCTGATCATCGTGTTCTTCTTTTCAATTGTCAATGATTCTTAATTTTTTCGACAATTCTCGTCTTCCAGGCGACTTGTCCGCAGTGGCATCGGTTGCGATTTGGCAGGCAGTGGCCACCACAGAGCTGGTGACCAACGTCAATGTGCTTTCCGTTTTGGATGAGCAAGGTTGCTTAGTGTTTTTTTTGTAATGATGACTGATAAAATTTGGGAAAAACTGATTTTTATCATGAATTTTGTTTTTTGTTGTTGTTGTTTTGTTTTTTGATTTGATCTTCCTTCAACGTTGTTTTTCACGACATGAGCAGCAGAAATGAGCTCGAGCATTGAGTGTTGGTGTCTTCGAACAAACGTAAAGGGGCATTCATGAAACATTATTCAATGACTAAGTAGCCATGTGTTGACACAGCTATGCGTCGCTAAAAATACCACTTCATGAATGCCGCTCAACAATTGAATTCACTCGTTGACTGTGTCCGGTCAATCAGTGCAGTTTTATTCTGCAGTGCACGGCGTAATACCAGAGAAGTGTAAGACACCATGAGTAGGCAAGCCAAAAAGTTGCGTTGAAAAAAGCGATGCAGCCAATCAGCAAGCTGTGATTTGAACTGCCGACTGTTTGCGCAGGACTGCTAGCCGTGTGCGAGTTCATAGAACGCTTGCTATTGGACCAGCCGTGCGATGCGTTGTCCAC
This sequence comes from Theristus sp. LFF4_11, assembly GCA_030248135.1. Lineage (NCBI taxonomy): Eukaryota > Metazoa > Nematoda > Chromadorea > Monhysterida > Xyalidae > Theristus > Theristus sp. LFF4_11. The sequence continues at coordinate 11,802 of JASANC010005440.1, forward strand.
GATTGGAGCGGCGCCATACCCTGCAGATTTGTGTCTCAGTTGGCTGGTCGCTGCCGTGCATCCGCTTTACAAAGTATTTCATCATTTTTCTACAATTTCTTATTTTTGCTGTTTTCTTTCGAGTTTCAGCGCGCCGTGTCGCGGAGTTTCGATTTGTATTTTTTTGTTCATTTTTTTGTCCACAGATCCGCCAGCGCGCGTTTCAAGTGGCGAAACGTGTGGCCGTCGCTGACGGTGTCCATTTCGCCGAGTCTTGCTTGCAGCATTTGGTCCCACTGATCACCGACGATGCGGAGGCTGCTCGTCTGGTGAGTTTTTTTTTGTGAAAAAAGATTTCAGAATCACATTTTCTTGCTGTTTCTTTGTTCCATTCGACAGAGCTTTGGCAAATTTGAAAGACACGTTGATTGTTGAAGTAGACTGAAACAGAACTTTGCTTGTTCGGTCAGGCGGGTGGGTGCTTATTGCTTCAACAATGCATGCTATTATTTGCAACACTTTTGAAGTGAAGAACGTTTAGAACGTGAAGAACGTGAAGAACACTGCAAGTTGTTTTTGCTTCCATCACAGTGAACGAAGGATGCATGTTATTGCGCTCGCACCTATCAATCTGCTCTGAAACATCACACACTCGCAGCTGCTCCACACGTCCACCGCGCCATCGAGCGCCGACGTCGGCGATTCGACGGATAGTGGCGTACGATCAGAGCACGCGCACGATCGAAGGCGTCTGGCCGTTCGATTGCACGGTGCCTTGAAAGCACTCTGCACCTTTGACGGCGCGTTGACGTCGGAGGACGGTCGACGATTGGCGAACGTTGCGTTGAGTGCGTGTGCCGTGCCTGTGCTCGGTCGGTTGTTTATAGAATAGATACAGTCGAACTCTACAACTTAGCCAACTGGATTTGTGGCGGAAGCATGCATTCGCTGTGCGTTAATTGCGGTGGAGGCGGAGTTTGTTTTGCATAGAATCCACGCATCATATGTGACCACCAGCCAATCAGCTAGTTGGATATGTTATAGAGTTGTTAGACTGTAGTGTTCTAATTCTGTCCGGTGCTCAGTTTTATAAAATAGAGTAGTGTTTGAAAAGTAAGGAGTTTTACTCCAGGGTTCAGGGTGTTCCAAACGTTTGGCCTTGACAGATTCCAGATACATTTATGGAGGTGAGCAGGCAGAATAACTTAATTCAGTGCTGCTTTTCGCAAAAATGTCAGACCAATACGAAGCCTCAGTCAAACAAGGAACTTTGGGTTTTTTTAATTATTCAACCAGAATTTGTCATGGTCCAACTTTCGGAACACCCTGGCGGGAGTCAAACTCCTCTTTCAGACACTACTCACTTTTATAAACTGATCACTGGTCTGAAAACACTGCACTTGGTGTATTACACTGGATTGTTGCACAGTCAACAAACAAAACACACACCAGTAATAGTATTGTTGCATTTTGATGACCTGTCACTGACGTGTGTGTTTTCCATGACACGGTGATGTGCCGTTCAAAATTGTTACTGAACTGTTGCTGATGTTTCACATATGTTTCAAAGTTTGTTTAGTTTTGTTGTGCTTGTTTGTTTGTTTTATTACTCTTTCCGATTTCCAATTATCATATTTTGAGACAGAATTCAACCATACCTTGGTGTAAGGTGAATTCTGAGCAGTAAATGAAGTTCGCTGTTTGCGGTTTCGCCAGGTAGGCGGATATAGGCGAGGTAGACAAAGTTCTGTGAATCGGTTAGAGGCGAGAGCGTCAGCAGCGGTTCAAAAACAATTGACCACAAGGAAATTACGGATATAGCTGAAAAGACAAGAAAAGAAATGTAAAGTATGTTTGTTTCAACCTGTCGCCGTTTGCGCAGAATACAGAGAGCATGCGAAACTATTCAATTCAACAAAGAAGAACGAATGTATCGGGTTTTGAATCAAACACACCCCATTTGTCGCTGTCGGATCCCGGTCATTCTTGTTTTGCGTGCTCTGTATTCAGCAAAAAAAGTGACAGGCTTGAACAAACGCACTGTAAACACACGTGTGTACATTCGCATGCATGCCTGTGTGTTTGTTTGTGTGAACTCAAGTGCACCACCGTGATATTGGCTGCACTGTGCGCTAACAAACACACTGGCACAGCTCTGAAATTCAACATTGCCGCGCTTTCTGCAGCCAATCACCGTCCAACCGCGTGGTTCGAGCTGCTGCGTGCGTGCAATGCGTACAACTCAGCTGATGACAACAACAAATGGCCGGTTGTACCGAGAGACTCCGGTTTACTGGACGTCTTGAAACAGGCTGCTGCTGGCGACTTGCAGGCGGGTTTGAAGGATGTTTTTAGATTGGACCAACAAACAAACCGTGAATGGCTACGAATGTCTATTACGGTAACTATAGTGAATAATGGGAGCCCACCCATTTGTTAATGACAGTCGCAAACACTCAAGCATAGCCGTCACCCGTTTTCGCCCGTTACTTGGCTGCGGCGACAACATAAAAAAACTGAAAATACAGTCGACCTCTAAATTATGAGGAATCAGCTGGTTAGGTTGGTTAGGATTACGGTATGCATGCTTTCTGCGCAAACCATACTCAACCCCAACAGCAATGCCTGCACAGAGAGCATGCACACCATAATCCAAACCAATCAGCTGATTCCCCATGGCTGTGGTCCACTTTTCACACTTTTGTTGGAATCTACGAAAAAAATACTTCTGGAAACCTGTCCCTGCAGGTGCACAGCAACATCGCAGCCACTCTGGCGCAGGTTCCAAGTTGCCGCAGTGACGTGCGAGACGAACTTCTGGACCAACTAAATCAGATGCCCGGTTTGCATGAGCTTACCGCAATGCCACTGGAGTCAATTCACATCTGGCAGTGTGAGCCGGGCAAACTGTTTGATGCGTCCGTTTTGGACATGTGAGTGGCATCTGCATTCTGCAGTCTATCTTCATAACATGTGCAACTCGCTGATTGGTTGGTCACAGCAATTCTCAGTGCTGATTGGTTGGTTATGGGCAATTCTCAGGGCTGATTGGTTGGTCATCACGTCATGTTGCATATATTATCCAGATGGACTGTACATTCTACAGTCTATCTCCATAACATGTGCAACTCGCTGATTGGTTTGATGCGTGCATTCGTGAGCATGAATTGATGAGTTCCGCCGTGGTTTGGTTTGCACAGAACGCATGCATGCACGTGACGACCAACCAATCAGCTAGTTGCATATGTTATAGAGTTTGACTGTATGTTGATAAAGTGGCATCTAAAGTCCCAGTCTGAAGACGGTCAACTCTGTAACAATACAGAATACAATAACAATACACCGTTGCGGAGGGCGCCCATTGAGTTTTTTCTGTCATTAAGTGCCCAAACACCTCTCGAAAGGGCTCGAACCCCCGAACGCACAGACAATAGTCTGATGCGCTACCACCAGGCCACGAGCCGTGGAAGGGTCTGTGATTAGGTCCGTAGGTTAGGGTACAATCGAAAAAAAAATGAAAATAGAAAAAACAGCAACGACTTTCTAGCGCCGCCGAAGAGCTGAACATCAAGAACGTGAAACGCGAGAGCAAACTGTACTCGTACAAGGAGCAAATGGCCGAACTGGAATTGCGACGCGAATTGGCCGAGAAGCGGCGACGGGCGGCGAAGGACGGCCAGAAACTGACGGACGCGCAGAAGGAGGCGATGCGCAGACAGCTGGAGAAGGAGGCTGTGATTCGGGACGAGGTTGACCGGGTTAGTGGAAGAGACGTCATGATTCACGATTCTGTTCATTAAACATTGATGATGAAATGCGATGCCGACGCATCAGAAAGTAGGATACTGAGAAGTTCATGAACCCGCAGTGTGTGTGTGTTCAAACCTGTCACTTTTGTTCGCATAATTCAGAGCATGTGAACCGTTGAATTACAGTAAGGAAAACCGATTATATCAGGTTTGGATGAACACAAAACACTCCATTTGTGGCTAAATATGTTTTCGTGGGGCTCCGAATCAATGCCGTGTTTCGTTTCCTTCTGTCGCACGCGCCGTGTTTAGCGAAAAAACAAGTGACAGATTCAAACAAGCCGACTTTAGCTATACGCGCGCATCAACCGACCACTGAGCGTGCTGGAATCAGTTTTCGCTCGTACCTCGGCCAATTTCGAGTGCTCCGATCGCCGCGGCGTCGTGTGCACCTTCATCGGCTGTGTTCGTGACCACGCACTGCCACTGTTGGCGTCGCCGTTGGCAGCGCCATTGGCGGCGAAATGTCTGATCGCGTTGGTGAATTGCGCGACAACTGATGAGGCGTTCTGGAGAGGCCATGGTGGGTTGGCGGTGGGGAGGTGTTTGTTCATTTTCATTTCGCGAGACGCGGAAAGTCTTATGAAACTGTGAGATCACGAATTAATATTTGATTGATTGTATCGATAATAATAATAATAATAATAATAATATAATAATAATAATAATAACTCAATAATAAATAAATTGATTGCTTGATTGATTAAACACCGTATAATACGGATACCCAGCGAGACCCGGGAAACCTATATGTTGACTGATCGGCATTGGCTGCAGTTTTTTTAGCAATGGAGAATTACAACACTGCAAATCATCTGGAAAAAGTCAGCAGTTCGATAACCTCGTAGCTGTTTGCGGCGAGGTTGTTTTGCTCGTGATATTGCACCCAACCGTGTTGTTATTGACGGCCATAGTAGTTGAACATCGCGCGATGAGAAGTGGAGGTGGCAAACACCAGCTGCTTGGGGCCAGTTTGCCCGTGCGAGGCGACCATTGCGACCTAAAATCGCTTATGAAGTGCACGCACTCTTATACGCCATCCGTGTTACACCAGCTACTATCAAATGCCAACACGTCATGTTGTTCCAATTGTTTCAGCCAACCTGATCGCCCAGAACGCACTGCGCGTACAGCATGCGCCAATGTCGCTCGACGGCAATTGGACGGCCGAACCGCTGCAGAAGCAAACCGCTCGGCTGTTGTCGATTTTCTACGGTGAATTTTTTTCAGGATTTGATACGCTTTTTTTCTGAACGTCAATAGTTGTATTGTCGTATTCTAGATATGGAACTCTTATCTGATTGGTTGGAGATCACGTGATGCATGCTCTCTGTACAGGCATTGCTGTGGAGGTGGGGCTGTCATGCACAAAATCAAGGGATCACCATCACCAACCAATCAGCTACTTGTACATGATGAGGTGATTCATTAGAATAACATACCTAGCCTCCTTATCTGTGCAATTGTTCTGTCAAACCTGTGTTGATTGTTGTCGTTCAGTAAAAGACTTGCGGTATCGGCAACAGAACAAATCATCAGCTTTTGGTTGTTGGTGGTCCATGGTTTTGCTTTGCAAATGCGAAATGGCAGTTTCCAACTCCAGACTGATTTGCATCGACTGCAGAACAGAATGGAGTTACAGGTTAGGCAACATTTCAAAGCAGCCAATCAAATGGCATTACACAAAAAAACTAATCGCTAGAGTTTCACCCGAGTGTAACTCCAAAAATCACCTTTGTTTCCGATTTTCACAGACTCAATGTTCACGTCAAGAGCGGCCTCACCAACCGAGACGGCCATGGTGAACGGCTATCATAAGGACGACGACACTAACGAGCGTCTGTCACAGTTTGACGACAACGACGACACCATTGGCGACTCGGACGTCAGCGTGCTGCCAGCTGGCGTGTTTGCGACAGTCGTGCCGTGGCTGGCGCAAATCGTCACCGATCCCACCGTCGCCGCCGTGGAGAAATCGCAAAACGTCGCTGTTTTACTGAAGGCGTTGCGAATCCTCGAGGCGCAACTTGCCGACGGCGTTCAGACGGTGCGGTTTAGGGAGAGTTTATGGTTAGATGATTGGTGGAATTTTGAGTTTTGACACGCTGATTGGTTGAGTTGCCGCTGAAGGCCAGTTCATACTGGTGTATGCTGAATTGCTGACTTACGCCACAACACAACACCTGTGTCGTATACGCATACGTGGGTATGAACCTAGGTTTTTTTTCAAAAAGTCGGTTCTGCAATTTGCAGAAATTTGGTAAAAAATTTCTGCAAATAAAATTTGGTTTCTGCAAAATTCAAAAACACGACGAAAATGGTTTTTGTGCTTGTTTAATGTCATTTTTTTCGCTCTGAGCATCATTTCTTAACGCTGCGCAGAATTGCAATTGCCAATTGCATCGTTTTACCGCAGAATTTTTCAAATATTCAGAAAAAGAACACCAAAACCAAACCTGATTGCCAAACCAAACAAATCACCAATCATTCGTTTCAAATCATTCAACCTAACAACAACACAATTAATATGAAAACCCTCATTGCTCAAATCCCGCAATCAAAGCGATGGCTTCGGTCGGTTCGACGTTCTCAAAGATGCAGTTCGCTTTGTTCGGTTTGATTTTGTATCGCCTCTTTGTTTTCATCCCCAGATACTGCATGCTTGCCTGCAGTTATACTCGGACCAGGGAATTGAATTCGTTCGCGTTTGAATCGTTTTCATTCGTCAGCGATACTGCCCTTGTCCGGCAAAATTGATGAATAAAAGTACAGCAGATCGGCATTTCCGTACGCCAGCAGCTGTTCAGATCCATCCATCTCAGACGGTAGAATATTTTGGCAGCCTTGAGAACGCTGTGCGCGGCTTCGAACAGGTTGCTGAGATTCTCGACAAGCTCGAAGACAAACTTGCGCATCGTACCTCCGTAAATGTCTTATTTTTGCATCTTTTGTTGTGTGGATGATGGATCACTTCATTCTAATTCCAAACAGAAAGTCCAACAGCAAACAATAAATTTAGATTTTATCTGATTCTGTTTTATTTTTCGAATTTGAAATACTCCGATTTTATTTACGAAGGCAAAATAAAACGCCAATCATTGCGCTACAGCAACCGCCGAAAGAACTGTTTTTGACAAAAACTATTTAAAATTTCTTCCATGTTGATGTGAAACCTCAGTCAAGCGCTAAGCACAAAATGAATATTGCAGAACCAACGTTTGTATGCAAATCTGTTTCTGCAATTTGCAGAAATATGGTAAAAAATTTCTGCAAACGGTCCAAAATTTCTGCAAAAAACCGACGTTTTTCTGCAAAAAAACCCTGGTATGAACCGGTCTTTACTTCAACCATGAAGGAGCGCGTGTGCGCTTTGATATTTGAAGAAAAGTGCATAGTTGCAAAAGTGAAGCGCAATGACAGGAAGGGTATGTGCGATTAGTGTGGATGTGTCTTTCAGTGTGATTGGCGGTCAGTATGTCACCGAGATTGACAAAAAATTTTTTTAAATCACATACATGGTGAAACGGAAGTTATGCTTTGCTCGGACACTCTCGTAATGCAGCCACTCAGTTTAGCAGGAGGGATAAAATTGTCGCTTTCTTTCAGCCCGACGATTTTGCGATGCTCAATTCGGAGATGCTCTGTACGCTTCTACTCAAACGACTGCGCGACACAACACCGACGGAGACACAGCTTCAGGTTGGAGTCCTAGTCTGAAGACGCTGCGCTCGGTAACAGCACTGTAATGTTGCACAGTCACAAACAGACGCACAGGCTCACATCCAATGTAACATCAGCGCGCGTGTTCGTTTGTCTGTTACTGTATTTTATGGCAGAAATCCACGGTGTTCCCTTCCTTAAGATTGGACCTTTACGCGTACGTGATCTTTTTGGCGTGTGTGTTTCTGTAAGAAAATTGTTGTTTCTGTTGTTCTTTGTTGTGGGAAAAGACTAGTTTTTTTGATATTCCACCTTCACGACATTGCCAAAGCCAGTATTCGATATGCTAGTACGGTTGACATATTGTGGATTTATTCAAACGTGTCCGGACTAACGTGACGTCATTTTATTTAAAAACGCCCGTTTGTCAAAGTACAGGCACTAAAATTTCAGTTTGGTGTGACTGATTCGACATTCACCATTTGTTTACGGGAAGAAATCGGCTAAACGGATAGTCTGGTTTGCTGTGAACGACAAGCGCATGTTTTGTGGCACATGACGTCATTTCAGTGGGACACGTTTAAAAAATAGGCCATACATATAAAAAACGGCTGTGAAATATTTCATTCATCGTGTTTTTTTCCTCAGCAAGGCCTGATGGACACACTACTGGCGTTGTGCGGCCAGCTGCAGCAGTACCGCGAGTGCAGCAGGGACACCGTGGAAAAGTGCGTCAACATGATACTGAACGAACTGGTGAACGACAAAGCGCTCATGCGGGAGTCTGCGTTGAAGGTCGGCCGGAGAGGTTGCCTTTATTGGTGTTATTTGATTTTCATCGAATTTAGTTGATGAGATTGAGCCTCTGTCGATTGGCGGTCATCCGCTGCTCACCAATTCAAATGCAATCAATCAATCAGATTGCTCAGAACAGCCAGTCAAAATACAAATTCAAATGCTTTTGCCATGAAACGTGCGAACTTCTGGGCGGCCCCCGGGAATGAAAAGTTGATAAATGACCGCTCTTGCACCGCACCTAACCCTAGCGAGTAGCCAGTGTCAGAGAGCTGGTGTTATGGACACTGACTCGACTTTTTTCTTTTTCTCAAAGTGTCCTGCTTTGGTCACCAATAATACTCATAAGCGCAAGGAGTTCGTGACATTCATGACGCAGTGATTAGTGACGCGTAGCTACGTTACTTCGCTATGCGTCACTAAATACTGCTTCATGAATGCCGCATTTTTTTAATTTGCAGCTGCTGCTGACGATGAGTGAGGCCGTGAAAGATTGCACTGGAAAAGGTGACACTTTGTCGTCTGATATTGTGCAACGATTGTGGGTGGCGAAACACGACACTGAAACCATGAACGCAAAGTTGGCGAGCGACTTGTGCGACACGATTGAGATGACGATTGATAGGGATGCGGTGGGGAGAGACGGATTTTGTTTTTGAAATTTTCATGTTTCAAGTCGTAACTGTAAGCACCATTGGCGCAGTCACCTGAAGCAGGAATCGCTAAATAGATGCTACATGTTGTTCCGATTTTGGGTCTTCGAACTACATGCTGTTCGCACAGTTTTTCGGTGTCCGAACTACATGCTGTTCATACAGTTTTATCGGAGTTTCCTGCTTTTTCGGAAAATAAAGTGGATGGAAAGATAGAAGCTCTGTCAAGTTTTCTTCGACGTCCGTTCTCGATTTTCGTTGAGAAATCCGATCCGCTGTTTCCAACTTCAAACTATCCCTTCATTATAATCCAAAGCTCTGCGTGCGTCTTCTGACCGACCTCACCCGTCCCGAGCCGGTGATTCGACGGGCGGCAGCGGACGCGCTATTGGCTGCAATGAAACTGAGCGCTGACGGCGACGCCGATAATGAGCGGCTGGTGCGAACACTGGTCGAACGATTGGACGCGATTTATACGCAGAAACTTCAGGTGGCTTTTTGGTGTTTTCTTTTATTTTTGTTCATCGGTTCCAGTAAACGCGAACATACCGAACACTCCCCGTTTGGCTCGAAACTCCGGTTGAATCAGTTTCACCAAAAATCACGAACTCAAAATCCGACCAATCACCATGCTGCCCCTGATTTCCAGGTGATCCCACCGACCGTCGACGAAGTGGGCCGTGTGTTGCACGAGGCAATCGATGATTGGCCGGCTCGGTGCGGCGTCGCTTTGGCACTGCAGCGCCTCTGTAATGTCGTGCAAGTGGACGACGAAACGGTGAGCGTTGCTGTTTTGGTTGCTTTCGGAGTTTTGTAATTGCTGAATTTTTGGAAATTCTTTTGAGCAAAAACCGATTTTTTTTTGTAAATACTTGGCCGGTGGGCGGTATGTTGATTAGTCGTACTAGAATGATGCAACTAAACATCGTGCAGATTCCTGTTTTCTTATGATTGCAGTCCATCTGGAAAATATATGCAACATGACGTAATGACCAACCAATCAGCTCATGACTAACCAATGAGCGCTGAGATTTGCTATGACCAACAAATCAGCTAAGTTTAGTTGCATATATTAGCGAGATAGACTGTAGGCGACTTATAATTATTTGAAAAAAAGAGACCTTTTCTTGCCGACTTCGTGTTTCAGACCGTTCTGAGTCTCTTTGACATGATGATTCCGCGAACGTTGAACGATCGAAACGGCGACGTTCGTGTGCTGATGCTGCGCGCGGCCATACAGGCGACCGAATTGTTTGGCGCGGTCAGCTGGCTTTCGTTATTTTTTTCGGTTCCAAGTCAAAAATTCGTTTGTGGTGGTGGTTTGTTTTGCGCTGTACTTGCTGTTTTACGGCGCATTCATGCACTCGCGCGCGCCAATAGTCACTTTAGCACAAGAAGTGCCGTGAATTTTTCGCTCCATGAATGCGTTCATGACGCCGGGTTACCGGTAAGTGACGCCGGCGCTTCAACCTTCATGAATGGCGCTTTATACCGCAGATAAATTCTGTTGTGTCACCTTGTGTCAAAGGTGTATTTACGTCAATTTTCAATAGCATTGAGTTCTGAACGAACGCGCTTCTTGTCATGACGCTTTCCCAGTCAGTAGGGCTTTTTCGAAAAACGAATCATATTTTCTCTCATTCTCCAGAACCACCTCAGCTAGGAGGGAAAAAACTCATTTTTTCCATCTTTCCTCCAGAAATACCTGAACGAGCTGCTACCGAAACTCGAACACCAACTCGACCACTGTCCGTCCGACGCCGCCCACGACGCACTGCGCCAGGCGTTGGTCATTCTGCTCGGGACGCTCGCTGCGCACATGCCACCGAACGATCTGAAGATTCGTGCGATTGTCGCGAAACTGATCGAGGCGCTCTCGACGCCCTCGCAACAGGTACGCAATGGTTTTGGTAGTTTTGAATGTCGAACGCTGATTGGCTGCGGCGTTGCTGGGTGATCTGGAGGTTTTTCAGCCTGTGAGGCTCGATGTGCGTCTTCAGGAACGGTGCTTCGTGTAACTCGGGCTGGCTCGATTGGTTGAGTTATACACGTCGTCTGCATGAACGGCTCCTAAAGTTTATAGATACAGTCGAACTGTAAATTATAGGCAGCCAGCTGATTGGTTGGTTGATGATCACGTGATGCATGCTTTCTGTGCATGACAGACTTCGCCTCCACAGCAATGCCTGCACGGAAAGCATGCATGAGATCACCAACCAGTCAGCAGTTCGCGACAGTTCTGTCGACTGAATTTTCTGACGACCAACAGCCAATATTGGAATTGCCAACGATTCCCACAACCACCTGCCAAATGACGTTCGAAAATAATCCAATGCAACGCCACTTTTTGCAGGTGCAAGAAGCAGTCGCCCAATGTCTGCCGCCTCTGATACCAGCCATTCGCGAGCAGGCGAAAGATCTCTCGGCGAAATTGCTCTGTTTGCTATTGGAGGTCGAAAACTACGGCGAGAGAAGAGGCGCCGCTTACGGAATTGCCGGACTGGTGAAAGGTTGGTGTGGCAAAAGTTAGATAGGGACTTTTAGGTTAGATAGATAGTGTCGTTTTTCTGATAGATAGGGACTGTTAGTTGGTACTTTTAGTCCGCCTCAAATGACCGTATTTGACGCTTGGCATTCATGAAGCAGCAGAGAGTGACCGCGTAGCTATGCTTTAGTTTTAACACAGCTGCGCGTCACTTATTACTGCTTCATGAATGCCGCTGAAGTTGGAAGAGAACCACATGCAACAACTGGACGTTAGTTGTCCTTTTACAACAAAGAAAGCGAACAACCCACTTGAGTTTTGATGCTTTCAGATTTAGGTTTTTTTCATCAGCGAAGTTCAAATGATATTTTTGCCGGTTTTCCAACTCTCCTTCGACTGTTGCCCCCTTCACAGTGGAATTGTTTTCCCCGAATGTTCAGGCCTGGGCATTGTCGCCTTACGGGAGTACGCAATAATGTCGACACTGCAAGAAGCGTTGGTCGAAAAAAAGAAGGCGCGACATCGTGAAGGCGCATTGCTGGCGCTGCAGATGCTGTGCAACATGCTCGGTAAACTGTTCGAGCCATACATCGTGCAGATACTGCCGAACTTGTTGCTCGCGCATGGCGACAACGATGTGCATGTCAGGAAGGTTGGTTGGAACGTGAACTGGAATGCACTGGGAACTTTGAACGTTTGTGGTTGAGATGGTCGGATTCGTGGCTCTTGACGAGTACTACTGTATCTATTGGAGTCGGTCTCGAAACGATCCTACGCAACATCGATTCTTGCTAGTGTTGCCGCGATTCACGTTTGTTTGTGTTTTTCGGTCGCGGGCGGTTTTGGTTCAAAAGGGCAACACTATTATTGTCAATTTTTTGGGTTTTGCGAAATTGCGACTCAATTCGTGTGCAGACGTCGAAAGGAAACCAGTTTCAATCGTTTGCGGCAATTCAAAATAACCCAAGTGACCCGGCCTTATTTAGTGAATTCGGATCACTTTACCAATTTTGAATTCCCGCTTCATGCAAGAAACAGTTTACCCGTCTGCGCACATTCTGTCTCGGAACCAAAACAAAAGATTTCGTGGTTCAGTTCCAATCTTGGTTGCTTTTCATGTCTTAGAAGTTTCCTGCTTTTTCGCGAAATAACATGGATGGATGTGATAGTACCAACCACCAACTAACCATATTTCCGTCTCTGCAGGCCGCTGAGGAATGCTCAAACGCCGTTATGGCGCAGTTGTCGGCACACGGCGTGAAACTGGTGCTGCCTGCTTTGTTGGCCGCTTTGGACGAGGACTCGTGGAGGACGAAATGCGGTAAAACCAGTTTATTCATTTTTTTCAAGTTAGATGAAGTTTTTGGTAATTCTTTTGATTGGGTGATTTGAAGTTTTGAAGACATCACAGTTTTCGGCGCTACTGTAATATTGATGTAATATGTGATGTGACATATAATGTAGTGTGCTGGTGTGTTTGTTTTTGAATGTGCAACAGTACTGTGTTGTGTTATAGCCGAGTGTCGTTCGACCATAGACTTCAGCAGAGTTTGAGCAAACGCCCCCCACCGATCCGCCGCCACTTTTCGCGATTTCGGTCCACAGCAACCCGTTCTCTCGCGTGACTCTTCCAGTTTTTTCTTATCAAAACTCCGCGACAGAACAAAGCCGTGCTAAACACAACGTTTAGTGTATCACGTGACAAAACGGTGTCACTGAACAATAATGACATCCAAAAAAGCAACAGCAGCGACGATTAGCGTTCTCCGACTTCAGCGAAATTCAAATCAAATTAAAAGAAATCATTAAAATCGGAACGTCTCATTCAGGCGCCATTGAACTGCTTGGCGCCATGGCACACTGCGCGCCACGCCAACTGTCCGCCTGTCTGCCAAGTGTCGTGCCACGACTGTTGGCGGTGCTGACGGACACGCACACCCGCGTCAGTACGGGCGCCAGAGACGCGCTGCGCACCATCGCCAGTGTGATCAAGAACCCCGAGATACAGGGTGCGTGCGGCGGCGGTTTTTTTTCTTGGGGTGTTCGGGTTCGGGGTGGTTTCGTGGTTTCACCGGAGTGAGTGAGGTCGCGAGCTGGCTGAAGAGGAACGCATGATACCATTGCTCTTTCTGCGCATGACGTTGGTCAGGCCGATATTCAGGGGACTTGCAGGCAGTTTTGTGTGGATTGGTGCTTTTTTTCAGCGGGGGAATGAGTTGCTGCTGCTCTAGTAAGCAGAATGAGTGACGGTGTTTGAATTCAGAGCGTTGCTTCAAACACCAAAACCTTTTACAACGTTCATTCTTCGTTCAGTCCTCGATAGGAGTACCCACCCAACACTCTGAACACATCAGAAACTCAAGAAGCAACCGACCGTTATTTGAAGTATTGATTGATTGATTGATTTTATTCTACACATTGTAAGTGTCAGGCATATGCACAATGAAAACCAGTTTCCAAACCAGCAAAGTTGGCACACAGCCATTAAAAAATCATACAATGTGTCATACAATTTCACTTTCCATTCCAAATGAACTAAACCTGAACTGAACTGAACCTTTCCACCTATTTGTTTCTTCTAGCGCTCACCCCGACGCTGCTGGCTGCGCTGGAAGACCCCGGTCGAAGCGTCTCAAAGTGTCTCTCCGTGCTCCTAAAAACGAAATTCGTGCACTACATGGACGCTCCGAGTTTGGCGTTGTTGATGCCGGTCGTCACACGAGCATTCGACGATCGATCGACGGAGACGAGGAGGAATGCGTGCCATATTATTGCGAATATATACGCGCTGACTGACCAGAAGGTTTGACGATATTTTGCGGAGAGAGTTCGTTTTTGGGGTTTGAGTGATGCACAGTCGACAGTGGGTGATTCTGTGTTTGTGTGTTTCGTGTGAGTGATTTGCTCTGTGTGTTTGTGGAGCTCAATGTTCAGTTGTATTTGTACAGTTTTGTATGCTATTATCTTTTATTTTGGTGTCGAGACTCAATGCGTGCATGGACAGGTAAACAGTTAAGGCGCGTTTAGCAATTAGTTTTTCTTACGTACGCACGGAACGCACGTCGTTCTAAATGCGGGGCGCAAAACAGTCGTTTCGTTTACGCCACACGACAAAACTGAAAACTGCGCACCGCATTTAGAACGACTGAAGTGTCGTGCATACATACGGAAAACTAATTCGCGTGGGCAAAAAGTTGTGTGGTATGTCCGAACGTGCGGACGGACAAGCTTGCGTTCGGGAATTAGAAAACGTGCAGCATCCGTCATACGACTGTCGTTCTAAATGCCGTGACCAAAAATAGTCCGTTCTGTTGCGGACAAAAATGCAAATGTCTGCCCTAGCAAATTTGAAAACGGGAATTGACAAATTTTATTTTTTAGTGATCATCTCCCTTGCATTCCCTCCCCTTCCCCTACCCTCTTCCCCATTTTGCATTTTTATCACATGTGTTCTCAAGAAGCGCATGTAAAAATCTAAATTCTTTCAGTTTTGGTATATACAAACTGAATTTGAACAAATTTTGATTTGGATCTTTCAAAAATGGAAAATGCTGACCCAAAATCTCCGCCGACGCCGATCAGTTCGCTCGACGAAGCGCAGGTGACAGAGAAGCTGATCGAAGCTGTTTTGCTTTTTTGGAGCCAGCAGCCCCCTTCTCCGAAACCAGCAAGCAAACAAACAAACAAACAAACAAACAAACAAACAAACGAACAAACAAACAAACAACGAAAAACAACAGTTTCCAGTAGATTTCAGTTTTCTTTCTTTTCAAAACAGGCAAGTAGACCCACCAAATAAAACTGAGCATTTTTTCCCGTTGTCCCAACATCTAAAATACCTTGATTTTCAACTTAAAATTAACAGACACTGGAAAATATGAACTTTTCCGCACATCCGTCGAACGACTTTTTGCTGCCAGCAGCAAAAAGTCGTCGGACAGTCGTGCGCAAGAAATTCTAATTCGCGTGCGCATTTGTCTTTTTACGCACGGACAAACAGTCGTTCTAAATCCCGTGCGCAAAACAGTCGTGTCGGATAGACGTAAGTCACACGCACGAAATTCTAATTCGCGTGGGCACAAGTTTTTTTGCGTGCGCACGGACAACGTTCTAAATCATGCGCGCAAAACAGTCGTTACGTGCGAACGACAGTCATGCGTACGAAATTCTAATTCGCGTAGCCATTTTTTAAGTTCTGTCTCCGTGCGTACGCACGAAAATCTAATTGCTAAACGCGCCTTTACAGTTTCACGCATGACGTGCGAGCCAATCAGTGTGTTGCATTCAAATTCTTGACTACATTACAATAATTGTATAAAAACGCACCACTTTCGCACGTTCAGGACATTGAGCCGTACATCGAGCAACTGATCCCGGGCCTCCAGAAGGCCCTGATGGACCCGGTGCCTGAGATCAGAACGGTCGCCTCACGGGCCCTTGGAGCCATGATCGGCGCCGCAACCGGCGACGTCTCCGTACGACTGAAGGAACAACTGATACCGTGGTTGAAACGACAATTGGTGTCCGAACAGTCGACTGTGGATCGATCGGGCGCTGCTCAGGGTGATGGGGGAAACGGGGAATCGGAATGCTGCTTAGTAGTCGATTGATTTTCCATTTCTTTATAATAGTTGCAGTTGCACGACACATAGTTGTAGTACTTTATGAGGACACGCAGGAACTTCGATAAGACTGTAATAGGGTGATTTGCCGGAGAGGAGACTACTGAACTGAATAGTTTGTCTGTTCTGCAATTGAAAACGCACTCCGTCCGGAACGGGTATTTTCAATTTGGGGAGTTTTTTTGCCACGGTGTGGGTGGTGGAACGTTGCAACGGCCAGTCAGTGCACCACATTCCTTCCACCACGCCGGTGTTGTTCATGATGGCCCAAAATGGGAAAGGTAGTAACTCAATTTGGCCGAACGAGCGAGCTCGGTCGGGTGCGGACGCTCTGTGTAGGAGCTGCGTCGTTGTCCGGTACCAGGCCGGTCGCGCACAGGTTTGCATTGGTTCCCCTGAACATCCGTTCTCATCTGCAGGCCTCTGCGAAGTGCTCGCAGCACTCGGCCCCGACCAGCTGGACTTTGTCATGCCTGACATCATAAAGATGGCCGGCTCGCCAAACGCGAAAGCGCACGTCCGCGACGGATACATCATGATGTACATTTATTTGCCGCTCGTTTTCGCGGACACGTTCGAGCGGTACCTCGAGCAGGTCATACCGTCCGTGCTGAAGGTACGGGTGTCAATCG
Source organism: Theristus sp. LFF4_11 (assembly GCA_030248135.1). Lineage (NCBI taxonomy): Eukaryota > Metazoa > Nematoda > Chromadorea > Monhysterida > Xyalidae > Theristus > Theristus sp. LFF4_11. Next base: position 28,437 of record JASANC010005440.1, read on the forward strand.
CTGGGGTTTTGTGGAGATTTTCAACTTTAATGTTCGATAAATGCTTTCAATTTATGGTGTTCGGCATTTATGAGCGGCTTTTTATGGTGTTTGCAATTTTTTGGTTGGTTGATGTGTGATTGTTTTAAATGAGACGAGTCAAAAAGACCGAGTCAGTAAAAAAAACGACTGAGTCGTGTGATTTAGTCATTTCTTGAAACATCACATTGATGTGCCTCATTTGCACGAAACATACGTCTGTTCGTGGCCTTCCCACTTGACGGCGTTCTCTGTACGCTTTTCTGGGTTTAGCCCGTGCTAAATACATCATTTAAAATCACTGTTGTTCGAATAAAATGACAATTGACACATTTTTGTTTGCAAAACCGACCGACCACTAACCAGTAAACTTTGAAAAGAAATATAATTGAAAAAAAAACAGATTTCGAAACTTCGCTCACCCAGGCACTGGCGGACGAGTCCGAGTTCGTGCGCGACTCGGCCTTCCACGCCGGCCAACGCTTGATCGGGGCGTACTGCGACACGGCGCTGCCGCTGATGCTGCCGCAGTTGGAGCGTGGCATGTTCGACAGCAACTGGCGCATTCGCCTCGCGTCCGTGCAGATGATGGGCGAACTGTTGTTCAAGATTTCCGGTTCGGTCGTGGCAGGATTTTTTCTCGAGTTTTTTTGGTGGTGTTCTGGTGGAATGCGCTGTTCTGCTGAGTGTGAATAGCACGTTTGCCGTCATTTTATTTCACATAGGAGACAAAAAAATACATAAGAAGTTTCTGACTCGCTGCCTTTGTGGAATATTGCGACTGAAATCGAAGAATAAAGCTCGAGTCACTAGTGCGAGTCACAAAGGCATGGCAAAGTTCCAGGCTGAACCGTCCTCTTGCGGCGAGGTCATTGGTTGAAGGGCCGTCTTTCCACCTAGTTACGGTTTTTTGCCCTGCTTTTTTGTTTGGCTACAAATACAATCTTCTCAAGAGTTCTTTTTCATAGACTTTATCTTAAAACTTCGGTTTCTCAATTTTCTTAATCCCGAAAGCTCAGGCGTCACCGGGAAAATGACTACCGAAGGTGGCGAGGACGATTCGTTCGGCACGGAGTCGGCGAATCGTGCCGTACTGCGACGATTGGGCGAACAACAACGAAACCGCGTGTTTGCCGGACTCTACATTGCGAGGTTGGGGCACTTGGCGGCGAGTTTTGTGGAAGAATTCCTTGCCCGTGAAGCGAAAATCGGTTTAAAAGTCGGCCGATCCCCTGGACCGAAGTCCTCATCCGAAGGCAATGCGTTCGGGTTGATCGACATGTTGCACAGTTGTTGTTATTGTCGTTTTTGCGCCTGGCAAGCGAGTGTTGCAACTCATCATCGGCTCGGTGCGTTGCGCCCGAGAGCTGCCTGACAGTCATATGGCTGCGTTTCCTGCGATCTCCGCCAAAATGGTACGTGCGTTTAGTGCCGCTTTGAGGCGGATACCACGGAGCATACCTGCCGGCATACCAAGGAGCTCCGCTTCCGACAGACTCGCGCACCATCACTCGCCTTGTGGCACAGTCGCGCGTCACACGACCCCGCAATACGACAGTTAATTGGCAATGAACCTGTCGTCGTTTGTGTGTGCGGTGTTTCAGAATGTGACGCAACAACAATTCTGTTCCGTAACCGAGTGGAATCCGTTCAAGTTCCCACGAAAGAAATGACCGAAACCAGCATTTGTTTTCTGTGAACTCAAAATCTGCCCAGATCCGACATCGTGGCGCCCGTCCGTTTGGCGGCCGGCCACGTCTGGAAAGTGGTCGTGACGAACACGCCGCGCACGGTGAAGGAGATCCTGAAGATTCTCTTCCAGCTGCTACTGAGCTGTCTCGCCAGTCAAAGCGGTGAACAACAGCAGGTGCGCTGGTGGTGGGAATTGGGAAATTTGCGATAGTTTCTTTTTCCTGAATTTGTGGACGTTTGTTTGGATTTGTTTTTTGTGATGACAGATTTTTTCAGATCACGGAGAGTTTTTCGAGTAAATATACGAAATTTGGTTTGCAGTTTGCAATCTGGTTCAGTTTCAGTTTTTTAGGGTCTACAGCAATGTGAAAAAGAAGCGTTCAATGTATTGAATTGAAAATGGCCCCAGCAGAAGGTGAACGAGTTCAGAGCCGAACGAATATTTCAGTCCACTTCAACCAGGACTGAAACATTATGAATTTTTGAAGAAAAAATGCTTGTAGATCGCCGGCCGCTGCCTCGGCGAGTTGGTCCGAAAAATGGGCGAACGAATTCTGATCGACGTTGTTCCGGTGCTCCAGAAGGGACTCGACTCACCTGACGCCGACCAACGATTGGGCGTTTGTATTGCCCTCTCCGAAATCTTGCGGAACACGTCACGCGACGTTGTTAGTGGTTTTGTATTGTTTTTAGTTTTACCACCATATTTCACCGGTACCTCCATTTTCATTGTACGCATTCCCAAATCCCACCTCATCGTCATTTTTTGTTCGGTACCACCGTTTTCCCACTGTACCACCGTGGGAAAACGGTAGTAGTATCATCTTCCCACGGCACCACTATTTTCCCATGGCACCACCATTTTCCCATGGCACCACCATTTTCCCATGGCACCACGATTTTCCCACGGTACCATCACTTTCCCACGGTTTCATCACTTTCCTACGGTGCCACCATTCTCCCATGGCAGTACCGTGTTCCCACGGTATCTATCACGGCCATACCGTCGCTCACTCAGGTCGTCATGTACTCCGACAGTCTGGTGCCGACCGTGCGAACGGCGCTGTGCGACGAATTGGAGTCGGTACGCCAGGCGGCCTCCGGCACGTTCGACGCGTTGCACACGGCGATTGGACAGAAGGCGCTCGACGAGATTCTGCTGCCGTTGCTCGAGAGACTGGTCGGTGGCTGCATTCGTGGCTTCTTGCGCTTGAATTGGATGATTGGATGGCACTGAGTAGCTGCTTTGTGAAGTTGGGACGCACTGATTGGCTGTTCTTTGAAACTGGGACGCACTGATTGGTTATTCTATGAAACTGGGACGCACTGATTGGTTATTCTATGAAACTGGGACGCACTGATTGGTTATTCTATGAAACTGGAACGCACTGATTGGTTATTTTATGAACCTGGGACGCACTGATTGGTTATTCTATGAAACTGGGACGCACTGATTGGTTATTCTATGAAACTGGAACGCACTGACTCGCTGCTGTATGGAATTTGTACGCACTGGACTGACTAGCAGACTGGCATTGATTCCGAACTGAGTTGCGTGAAACGACTGATTTGCTCGTTTGTTCGTGTCCGTGTGCAACCGGTCACTGATTGGTTGCTTTCGAACGGCGGTCCGTGGTGCTGCCTACTGTGATCGTTGTGCAACCAACCTGTCTCCCAGCTAGGAGGGACATTCGAAAAAAGACTTTCAATTTTCCTTTGTGTTTGTTGTTTTTTGCAGTCTGACGAGGAGACCGGCGAACGTGCGCTGGACGGCCTCAGTCACGTGGTCAGCGTGAAAAGTCGCGTTCTCCTGCCGTATTTGATTCCGAAAGTTAGCGATTAGCGAATTTGCAAAACGTCGGACTTTGGAAATATCTTTCTTTTCTGAAAGATCAGAGAATTGTAAAACTTTTCGAATCTTGAATTGTTTCCTCACCGAATTCTTGTCAGTTTCGCCGCTGAACTCAGCTTTTTATCGTATTGTTTCTCCTAAAAAATCTAATCACCAAAAAATTGCCCCAGCTGACCGCAAAACCGGCGAACACCGTCGCACTGTCGAAGTTGTCGTGCGTCGCCGGCGACACGCTGACGCGACATCTGGATCGAATCCTGGACGCGCTGTTGTTGGCCGTGGCGGATGCGATCGGCACCGAGAATGAACAGCAGGTACAGACGGTCGGTTTGATTGAGTAAAAAGTGAATGAGGAAGAAAGACGATATGAGCCAGAACACCTGAACGACTCGAATTGACTCGAATGTAACGGCAAACCAAATGGAAATGAATCTGTCACTTTTCTTGGAATACGGTGCTCGGGAAAGAACGGGGCATCGGAGTTGCAAGAAAGCGTTTTGGCGTATGATGTTCGATTTCAACCAAAACCGATTCATTCGTTCCTCCGTAATTCAGCGTTTCGCATGCTCGGTATTCTGCTAAAAAAGTGACGGGTCTGAAGAATAATGCCGTATGGAGAGAGAGGTGATTGCGGTGACTCGTGCATGGGTATAATCGGGAATGCATCCAGGGGTGAGTGTATTCAGGACTCTGGTGCATTCATGAATTTGCATGACTTGGTCACAAGCTGCAACACTGTTCACTCGTGTTTTGGATGATCATACGACAACCAGTTCTTTGGCAATTCACCATTTGTCCATCTTTCCAGCCCTTATCCACTAACTTTTAAATCCATTCTGACCAACCAGGAGTCGACACTGTGCCTAAACGTGCTGCTCGCTGTCAAGGACGAACACGGACTGACGAACATTTTCGAGCAGTTGTTGACCACGGCGTCGTCGTCCGTCCCTCCTCCTACCGACAGCCGACCGGAAATGAGAGTGGCAGCCGCGAAGTTGCTGGCGAGATTTTGCGCGGAGACAAAGGTCCGAGTGTGAAACAAGCCCGAAAAGGCAAAAAAAAATCTCTTTTTATGCTCGATGCGACAGTTCGAAGTTACCTGAGTGATCCTGTGTCCAGTACCTCAGGGGACTGAAATCATTTCGGCATTTTGCCGATTCCAACGTCGGAAAGCATGCAACGGTTGTGTTGCCTTTGCGTCAGTTGAGTCGCAGACGTTTGAAAAACCTGATGTTAACTAGAGTCCATTTCAAATATATGCAATTAGCTGATTGGTTGAAACACGTGCATTCTGTACAAACCAAACGCCGCCTTCCCAGCAATGCGTGCACAGAATGCGTGCATCACGTGATCAACAGCCAATCAGCTGATTGCATATAATCATAGAAATATACTGCACCTTACAAGTCACACGTTTGTCTCACTCATTGCCAGTGCAACCGCTGCAATTCATTCGTCAAACCAAACTCCGTCTTCCCAGCAATACGTGCACAGAATAGCCAATCAGCTGATTTCCTATGAAAATAAAAATCGACTGCACCTTACAAGTCCCACGTTTGTCTCACTGACTCATTACCACTGCAGCCGTCACAGTTGCTGCCATTCGTCGACCAGCTGATCACCGGCTCACTGCGCCTGTACACCGTGACGGGCACGACGGAGGCGGAGACTGCGATCGTCCAATCAGCAGTCGGTGTGCTCGGATGCGTCGGACGTGCGCTGGACGACCAACGGGACTTGTTGAACGCCGTGGGACAGTTTCGGTATTCCGTCAACCAGATGGCGCTACAGTGGACGCAGAGCAGGAAGATGACGGATGGAGAGGCGGAGTCGGTGGTGCCCGGGCTGGCTCATGCGAAGGTGGGTGATGGGGTTTTATGTTTTTTTGTTTTTTATTTATTATTTACGAATGTTCTTTTATAATGTGGCATTTGAGGACAACTATTGTGCGTTGCTGATACCTCGTTGCGTGCTGCTTTTTTATAGTTGACCAATGCTTTTGTCGAATACATGTTGAGCCATGTGACTTCGAGATTTTCTTAATCAAACATGAAAGTTGGAAATGAGCCGCAGACGCGTTCAGATTTCAGCGATGTAGTTTTATGAAATATCCGAATTTCTGACTGACTGACGAGAATTAGCCGACGCGGGATATGGTCATTTTGTGGTCTGCCTTGTGTCACCCGTATGCGTCTTCGTGATCCTGGTGTAACAGCGAGTTGCACAATATAACCTGAGTTACAAATATAACCTGAGTTACACAATATGACCTGAGTTACACAATATAACCTGAGTTACACAATATAACCTGAGTTACACAATATGACCTGAGTTACACAATATAACCTGAGTTACACAATATAACCTGAGTTACAAATATAACCTGAGTTACACAATATAACCTGAGTTACACAATATAACCTGAGTTACACAATATAACCTGAGTTACACAATATAACCTGAGTTACACAATATAACCTGAGTTACACAATATAACCTGAGTTACACAATATAACCTGAGTTACAAATATAACCTGAGTTACAAATATAACCTGAGTTACACAATATGTCCTGAGTTACACAATATAACCTGAGTTACAAATATAACCTGAGTTACACAATATAACCTGAGTTACACAATATAACCTGAGTTACACGATATAACCTGAGTTACAAATATAACCTGAGTTACACAACACTTGAGTGAACGGTCTCTTTTTCCGGTGCAGGGCGTGCAGCCGATCGTGGCGGCGTTGCGCGAGGGCGTCCTGAATGGGTCGCCAGAGTTGAAAGAGCAATCGGCCGACAGTTTATGTCAACTGATCCGAATGTCAGACGTGGCCGCACTAAAACCGCACGTCATAAGCGTCACGGGACCACTGATCCGTGTACTAGGCGATCGTTATCCGCCGTCGACGAAGGTGGCCATTCTGAAGACACTTGCCGTGCTGTTGGACAAGGTTCGCAGGTTTTTTGGTTTTTTATCGTTAGCAACGAGCAAGCAAACAGATAGAAGTTAAGGCCCGTTTATACCTGACGTATGCAGACGTACGTCAGGTATGAACGGCGGTATGTAATACGTCAGGTGTTAAACGGGCCTTTAGGAAACTTCGAACGTTTTATTGATTGGTTGCCGAATGATACAGAACAGAACGATTGGTTGATGATGGAAACGTTGCATGCACACCTGACCTGAGCTTCATTGGAAATTGTGCAAGTTGGTTTTTATGAATGCGTTCCATTGCATTTCCAGGTGACCACGCAGCTACGTCCATTCTTGCCGCAGTTGACAAGCACTTTCAACCGATCGTTGCAGGAGCCGATTTCGCGGCCGGTGCGTTATTTTTTTTATAATTTGCATTTTTGGACTAATTGATTGATCTGAAGGAATGTTGTCGTAAATTACGGCTACTGCGAAAGTAGTCGCAACTCGCAACCAATTCAACGTAAGCCAGGCTACTTGTGAGCGATATCTGGTTGACCACTTTCGAAAGGCGAGTGCTCGCTCGCAACAAGCACACAGACACACCCATGCGGTGACACGCACGCCACTGTAATCTTGTTTGTGTGCCTGTGCGTTTGTTTGTGACTGCACAGCACTAGTTTAGAAACACAGCACACGACATTCGAAATTAAAACCAATCTGTAACATTTACCGTATTACCTCCAATAAACCCCCACGGGGGATTAATACGTCAGCGACTTTTAGGGGTGGGGGGGTTATTGGTGGGGGGGGGTGTGTTTACTTTCAAACAAATTCTAGGGGTGGGGGTTTATTGAAAAATGGCAAAAATACCTTGCATGGTAGGCAAGAAAGTCGCAGAAACTTCTACTCTATTGTAATGAAATTACCATAAACTCATCCATTTGGGACCTTTGGTAGCACAATTTCATCATTTTCACTGCAACCAGCCACTGAATTCGCTGGGTATATGTTTCAAACAGGTTTCCAATAATCCCCCATGGGGGATTATTTGTGGGGGGGTTATTCGGAAACTTGTCGTGGGGGTGGGGGTTTATTGGTGGGGGGGATTAATGGTGGGTGGGGGTTAATGGGGGTAATACGGTATATATTTTTTATGCTGTTTTTGAATGTTTTGTCGATTTTCGATTCATTCAGATCCGCATCAACGCCGCCGTCGCACTGGCACGCTTGATCGGCATTCACCCGAAACCGGATACGCTGATGCTGGAGTGGCTGAAACAACTGAAACAAACCGACGACCCGGCGATCAAGTTGGTGGTTGCTTGGTTGCATCGGAAAGTCCTCGTTTGAAATTCGGGAATTTTTTATAACACGCGTGTTCTGTGGTCGCACTGTCGGACTGGACAGAAACAGACAAACACACTGACAGAATGTTGCAACTGGCAGTGTTATATCGCATGTGTGCTTGTGCGTTTGTGTGTCATGAAATGCGCTGAACTTCTGTCACATGAGTGAAAGTGCAGAGTGTGTTCAGAACAGGACTTCTTCAGCAAAAGTAGCTGTTGTTGTTAGCTCGACTGATAACTGAAAATGAAACAAAAACTGACTCGACCGCTTGCGAAGTCGTTGCTGACACTGATTTGACTCGAAAATCTTACGATGTTTTTTCGAAACACACCACTCACTCCACGATTGACGCCATTATCCAGAGAGAGACCCAGAGAAAAAAAAACGTTCCCAAAATTCTTTTCCGACTCAAAACACACCACTGCCCCCCACCGCTGCCATTTTTTCCAGAGAGACCCTGCTGTTGTGCTGCCGCGGCGGTGCGCTGAACTCGTGCGTCCGTCTTCAGTCGGACACGCTAACCAGCATTCTGAACACGGTGTTGCCACTGATGGAGTCGACCTCGGACGACGCCTCCGCCTATCGGCCGGCAGCGGGCGCTTGCGTCGGCGCTGTGCTCGCCGTCGGCCAATCGCTGACGGACGCGCAGCTCACCGATCTGATGCGAGACAAGCTGCTCGGTTGGTTCGCGTTTTCGTTTCGTACAGCAGGGATTTTGGAGCCTGTCAACTGGTGTGCGGAATGTCAGAGACGCGAAACGCTGTGAATTTGAAAGAAGAGCGAACGCACATTTGGTGAATCTTGGTCCAGATTTTGGGTATGCCGGTAAAGTTAGCGGGGTCTTTGCCGGTTCCGCGGCTCCATCCCGCCTGTTCCTGGTAACCCGCAGAGCCCCCGGAAGCCCCGGCCCGCTCACGACTGCTGAATTCTGTTGTTTTTCTCATCCACAGACAGCGACCCGTGCGTCGCGTGGCAACAGCGCCAGGCACAAGTGGTCGCCGTTCAAGTGGCCGTCTGCCACGATGCCACCGCACGCCTCTGGACTCTGTGCTCCGAGCAGATCCGACGTGCTCTGACCGAGTACGCCGGGGCGGATCGTGTGCCGATTGCTTGTGCTGCGCTGAGGGCAATTGGGCTGCTGCTGGTGAAACAGAGGCAGAGCGGTTGGTTGATTTGGTTTGGTGAATGTGCAATGTTGAGGTTGACTGAATGTTGATGCGGATTGTTGAGATTGCTGTTGGTGAAACAGAGACAGTGTGGTTGGTGCTGCAATAGTGCGAGGTTTTCTTCTGAAAATGTTCCCAACTTTGCGAAAATGCTATCATGCGTTGCAACAGGTCTTTTGATTTAAGCAAAACCAAAAAGATATTATGATGAAACGTTCGAAGCACTGTGTCATAAAATTTGAGTAGAAGTTGCTGATTGGTTGCCCCGAGTCCGTCTAATTCGGACCAGTGTAACGTGCTTGAAGGGGGTTGTTCGTTTTACACGCCAATTTGACACTTTTTTTTAATTTTCTGCAGATTCGCTGGACAAACCACTGTTGCAGTGCGTGTGCCGTGCGATGAACAATCAGTTGAACGATGTGAGTCATTTCGCATGTCAATTTAGCTTCGGCATCGCATTTCTGCATTTTTTGCACGATAAACGTTGAACGTTGAAAGCTTTTTTCTTCTTCCGAGTTTGAAACATCACGTTTTCAATTATTTTGCCTCATGAGTCACATGCGATGCAACAACCTATTTTCAGTGGTTTAATATTTTGGAGATTCACCCTTTTTACAGTTCAATTTTTGGTCGAGCAATGGACAGGCTGAAAATGCTGGTGGTTTTGCAGGCAAATAAAGATTGCGCGAGTATTTCTTCTGTCGTGAAATGCCGCATTAATTGAGGAACAGAGCCTTGGATCAGATTTCTAATTTCAACATTGAAACTGTGTTTTCGCAGGTGAAGCAACTCTCCGCTGTTGCCATTCATCACTTGGCACGTACATCGGACGGCTTCAGTGTCGCAAGCGATTTGCAGGCAATGAAGGTGAGTTCGAAAAAATGTGCAAATCCCCCCAAAAAAACCGTTATAAATACGCCAAAGAGCAATAGTCTTCAATTCAACGATAATGACAGTTCGACGTAACTTAACAAGCTGAAAAAACTGACGATTAGCACACTGTTTCTTGCTTTTGCGGTTTACTGTTCTAAACGCATTGTTAGAAGATGAGCCCAGGGTGAAAACCGTACCTAAAAACTCCATTCATTGTTTATGATTTTGATTTGTAGTTTTTTTGGCTCAAAATTTCCAGCTGGTCGTCAGCGCACTGGTGAACGGCTCGAAAGAAAAAAACTCTGGCGTTCGATGCGCCGCTGAGGAGGCGTTGGTCGCTGTGTTCAGACTGAGGGACACGCAAGTGGGCGACAGCGCCTATCAGGTGGGCGGGTTTACACTTGGTGAAGACAAGCGTTTTGTTGAAGATTTTTCAGTTTTTTTGGTATTTGCACATTTGATTCAGGCGTTTTTTGGTCTGTATTGCAGGCATATCGCGAAATATTAGGTATGACTTGTTTTTTTAAACTGTCCCACTGAAATGACGTCATGTGCCGCCAAACATGCGCTTGCCGTTCACTGCAAACCGGACTTTCCGTTTAGCCGGTTTCTTCCCGCAAACAAATGGTGAATGTCGAACAAGTCACACCATACTGACATTTTAGTGCCTGTACTTTGACAAACGGGCGTTTTTAAAGCAAATGACGTCATTTTAGTTGGGACACGTTTGAATAAATCCACAATAATCGTTCGCGTTTTTTTTGTTTAAGTACTTGAAAGATCAGTCGAGATCATATTACACTGCGATCTATTTTGGCGACTCATAAATTCACATTTGCGAGTTTTACATCTACATTTGCAGATTTCCCGAAATGCAGAGAACCAACATACAAATTGGTTGAATTGAATGTCTTTTTTGCGGGTCTTGAATGTGCCTCGAAAGTTTCAAAATCTACATTCACACGCTTAAAAGTTCACTTTTTTCCATCAGGCCTACATCGGAACGCTAGAGCCGGGCGCTCGCGAGGCGCTGTCGGATGTGTACAGCAAAAGTTTGGCGCGACTTTTGAAGCAGCCGGATTCCGCGCCGCCGCCGTTGGATGACATGCGATTGGAGGCGGCTTAAGCGGCATTCATGAAGCAGCATTTAGTGACGCGTAGCTGTGTTAAAACATAGCTACGCGGTCACTAAACACTGCTTCATGAATGCCCCTTTAGTCGCGAGATGATTGTTCTCAATTAATGTCGAACACGCTTTTTGTGTGCGCTTAACTGATTGGCTACAGCATTTTTAACGCAGCTCAATTTTGATTGGTTGAATTGGATGTATGGAGCCAATCAGTTTTCTGAACTTGAGTTTTGGATAGATGATAAATGGATGAGCACCATAATTTAATGTCTTCGACTATAAAAATCTTTGAATTCTGGTTGTCTGGATTGTTGTTAGGAATTGTGATGAACGGTTATCTATTTCGTATTGTTTGATTGTTATTCGGTTGAGTTTCGCAATTGTATGCAACAGGCTGATTGGTTAGTATTTTTTCGGCTCTATCGATCGTAAGATGACAAGTGTAGTGGTGAACACCAACCACAATGCAGGTTGCGGAGCAAGCTCCGCAAAACTGCGGTTCGTGTTTAACGCCACGGCAAATCGGCGGCCAAATCGGATCCCAAATGAGCAGCCGGTGAAATAATTCCGACTCGCCGATTGGCTGCTTCAATCTGCTTATAACCAATCAGCTGCTTGCATGCAAATTGTCTGTTGTTCGCCGTGGATTGTTGATTGTTGGTTTGCGTTTCCTCGGCTTGTTTCTCGGTTGGTTGGATTTGATTTTACGCAAAATGTTTAATTTAAAAAAAATTGATCGGATCTTTATCGGTTTCCCGCATTGCCTTGTTCTTTTTCCTGGTTTTGTTTTGTTGTTTATGTTTATTGTTGTTGTTGTTGTTGCTGTTTTTTGTTTGATCTTTCGCTTTTGCAAACCTGTGTTCCGATACGTGGATTTTTCTATTGTGGTCTTTGTTCAGTACCAAGAGAACATGAGAATTGTGATCATTGGATAAAAATTCTAATGTTGCAAAAGTGTTGCACGAACGTTGTTGTGGAAATGCAGTCAAAATGTTCTTTTTGCAAAGTGCGTGCACCTTCCAACACGCCCTTACATGACTTCTTTGTTTTTCTTTTCAATTACTCGGCGGTGCTTCACCAGTGCTTCCAACAACAGTATTATCTTGCTCTTCGTGCTGTGTCAGCTATGATGTTAGTGAAACCAATGGCGCTTAAAAATGTCTGACCAAGATTGTGAATTTCAAATAAAAAGTTTCCAGAAAACTATCCGGATATTTATTCGGAACACATAGCGAAAAATGGCCGACCGTTTCCACGGCGGCACACACGACACGCTGACGAGCGCGCTGCCGCTGGAATTGACCGGGCGCATTTTCTCGCTCATCTCGTATGATGAGCTGGCGTCGCTTCGTCTGGTTTGTTTTGTTTTTTTAGTTTCGCTTATGTTTCTTTTTTCGCAATTATCAGCTCGGTCAAGAACAGTGGTAACAGACAACAGGCTTTTCTTCACTGTCTTGGTATTCGGTCTTGCAACACGATTTTATTGCAAACTGCTCTGGTGATTAAGAAATGATACAGTACAACGGTACAAACGCTTTCGGTCTTTACACATTTCAATAATTCTACTTAGCGACCGCGGGGGCGCTTTCAGCAAGATTTGTTGTTGTTGTTGTTGGGATTTTCAGGCGATGTTTTTAGCCAGGGCTAACCCAGAGAAGCGTACTGAACGCCATTGAGCAGGGCGCCCATCGAGTTTTCTCTGTCATTAAGTGCCTATGCACCCCTCGGCGGGGCTCGATCCCCCGAGCGCACAGACTGTAGTCTAACGCACTACCGCCAGGCCACGAGCGGTAACAAGATAATAAGATAACAGGGTAATAAGATTATCGTGTCGAGACCGACTACGGTCGATACCGTACTCCGAGACCGTGAACGAGTCCCTAGCGGAGGGCATCTGTTACTGCTCTGTTCTGGCGCCACGCTAATTCGAAATACTGCCACCTAATCAAGCAAGGGACCAACAACCCCGACAAGAAACGCTCCGTCTGTTTGTTTGGTTCGGCCAGGTCGGCAAATCGTTCGACATCGTCTGCCGACTGGTGCTGAACCGCGGTCTCCGCCTACTCGAGCACCAGCACGCGCGACTGCTGCAGACCGTGAAATCGCGGCTGCCGCGACGCGAGTCGGACCGTAGGAAGCATGCGCTCGCGCGACACAGCGACATTCTGACGGCGGTCGAGACACGGCTGAGGTTGGTGCACGGGGGCACGCGTTTTTGTTGGATCTTTTTGTTGTGTTTTGTTGTGTTTTGTTCTGTTCTGTTTTTTATTCGGCGCTCTTTAGCGTCAGGCACAAGGAAACCTGCTCCAATCCAGCAGGCTGGGTACACAGCCAACGCCCCGTATTCAAGCCCGCAATGTTGTGCGCTGGGTTGGGATTGAAACGTGCAGTGGAGCAGTTTGAAAAGCCACTCGGGACGGGGCTTCCGCGAGATGAGACACCGACACCGTATCAACTGGTAGCATGGTCAAATGTCAAAACTTCACCTCTATAACTGCACGGTCTTGTTTCAACATTCGTGGTCGTGAAAATTCGTAGTTATTGAAAAATGAAATGAAAAATGGGAAAACTGAACTTCTTTTCTTTCTTGACGATCAGGAAATTGTCAGCGGTACAATCGCGTCGAAGATACCGTACTACATAATACAGGGTGGGCCAAAAAAAGGTTCCATTTTCAAACTGCTATCACTGGCTGGTGTTTCAATATTATGAGCTGAAATTTTCAGCACTGATAAAACATGTGATGCCATTTTCCTGACAAAATTTTTATCCAGTTTGTCCAGTTTTTTCCCGATTTATAATTCTTAGCACTCACTGTGGCAGATTTTCTAAAAAGCTCGAAAAATCAACAAATTGACTGAAATGAGTGCAAGAAAAAATTAGTATCAAGATGCTTGATTCAATTTTGAAACTGTTGCGAAGGTGACAAATGGGTCTTTTGGGATACCCGGGGTATTGATAGTTCACATCATGCGCTCAGAGTGGAACGGTCTCACACTTGAAGTGAACTCACACTCACACTCACAGTGCATGTCCATCTGGCATCTAACCCAGCGAATCCTTTCAATCATATTCATTTGCAGCCTACTAAACATGACCTACAGCAAGTACATCGACACGGATCAATGTTGTTTCATTCCGGGACGCGTGTTAGACGAGGCATTCTTGGTGCTTCGCACGGTTGAACGGTCGCTGAACACGAATCAGGAACTGCTGAGGCCGCAAGAGTTATTGCAGGTACAGTCGAACAAACGAACCAATGCTGTTTTGTGCGTTGACAAAAAAATCAACCTTTCAGATACCATTTGACGGCTATACCAGACGTTATCTGTAACTTACTTAATCCAGTCAATAATAGGTATCTCAACTATATTTATTGGTTACTCTGACCATATAATGTAGTGATCTCTTTCTCTGCGCAATCGGTTTCTTCTCCAATTCCTGTTAATCTCCATTGTATTTCGCCTATCATCTAGAGGGTTTGACGGTTCCGTTTGCACACAAAACCCCTCACTTTTCATCCGTCCTCCCTCATATTCAGGAGCTCCGTGACATCTCCAGCATGGCGATGGAGCACTTCGACGAGCACATTGCCCCGAATCTTCGTAGTTCGTTCACGACCTCGGCCGGGGCGGCCGCGCGCGCAAGCACAAGGTCGATTTGAAATGCTTGAACAGTTTTTTTCATGCAGTGAAACTGTGCATGCGCAATTTCTGTATTGTTTGATTTGTATCTGGCATGCTTATTAGTTGCGTCAATCTGGCTGAACCAATCAGTGAGTCGCATTTGAAAAGCAACTGATACCTTCAACCTCGAAATTTTGATCGACCTCACAACCCTTTCTAAAATCTGACTGAGTCTTTTCCCTCCTAGTAATTAATTGACTTTAGATTTCCCTTTCTTCAGCGCCACCCCCGTAGCGCTGACGCCACTCACACAGATGCCCGTACTGCAACATTTGGGCGGTTGTCACAAAATAAACGACACAATTTCACTGAACAGCTCGTTGCTTCTGCGCGGTTTCCCGCATTCGGACAGTAGTAAGCGATATTTTCTTCTGGCCGAATAAATATGGCAGTCTCGATCAAGGCGAGATTAGTCGCAGTCTAGGAGTTGCTTTCTCAAAAATGATAAGATTTCCGCCAATCGAGTGCGCAAAGGGAGAAATAATGAACAGAATAGCACGAATTACCAATTAATTTTAAGAAACATGTAAAATTTGACACGCAGTTTGGTTTCTGAACATCTTTTTTATTGATTCAAATTTCGCGCGCTCCTTGCACCCTGAAAAAGCTGCCATGTTTAATCGGCCATACTGTATTGTGGATTTATTCAAACGTGTCCAGACTAAAATGACGTCATGTGCTTTAAAAACGCCCGTTTGTCAAAGTACAGGCACTAAAATGTCAGTTTGGTGTGACTGATTCGACAGTCACCATTTCTTTACGGGAAGAAACCGGCTAAACGGAAAGTCTGGTTTGCTGTGAACGGCAAGCGCATGTTTGGCGGCACATGACGTCATTTCAGTGGGACACGTTTAAAAAAATAGATCATACTCACTTACTGGTTTTAACGTTTTTTTCTCTGTTCAGCTGATCGTCGCGCGTCTGCTGGTGGAAATGCGGTCTGTTTGTTGAGTTCACCAACATCCGTGGTCGCTTCACCAACGGATCTGCAGCGGGATGTGCGACGACTGAAGGTTGTGTTGAGTTTTTTTTTGTTGTTGACAGTTCTTTTGGTATAATCGTCTGTTATGCGGTTCTATTTGTTAAAGTCCGAGCGAAATGACGTTTTTTTGCCTTGGAGGTTGTTGCTCAAGGAATTCAGAATTTGGTTGATTCGCTAACGGCAATGAATAAGCTTTTTTCTGGGTCAAAAATGGTATGATTTAGTTTTAAATTGAATTTGGTGATCTTTTTTTAAATGTACGATAGTCACTGCCCAAACACTAATTCTGCCGTCCAAGTAAACCAAAAGCATTTTATCTCCAAAGGCAACTTCGAACTTATACCTTTGAACATTGAACTTTATTTTATCATTTTTATCAAAATCGGTCAACTGTCCAAATATCGAAATCTATCATGCTCGAATTACTGTCCGAAAAAAAACTCACTTTTCGCAGGGTCGTGTTCGCAAACTGAACGCGCTCTGTGCGGCGTCGACGAATGAGACGGATCGACTGAAACAGGCGCATCAGCGACTTCGCAAAGAGCACGGCGACCAGCGACGCCTGTTGCACGCCAACCAGCGGGTGGTGAACGTGCAGACGCGCAAGATTGACGCGTTGAGCCGCACTGTGAAAGAGGTGTTGAGTTTTTGTTGATTTAATTTGTTTAAAACGATCTTTGAAATGGTCCTCCCCGGACCCGGACGACTACGTTCGGTTTATAGCACATTGATGATGCACAGTAACAAACAAAAACACGCTCACACTGATTAGAATTATTACGGTTGCAACTTTATTTCACGATCTTTCTTTTACGTTCCAGAAACATAGTTTATTGCTCAGCATCAAAAACACGATTCAACGACTTGCACCAAGTGATACTACAGCAAAAGTGAACACTCATACAAAAACTGTAGAACAAGCAGATACGTGATGCATTAATCCACTATCAACGCATGCTACCAACCGACACCCAAACAACACAATGTTACATGAAGCTTTAAGCTACCACAGTGTAAGCTAGCACAGACAGTGCACACGTTGTAATAGTTACACGTTGTATCAAGCGCATTGTGTAAGCTAACCGTTACGTCACGACACACACAAGCGGTAGTATAGCAGTACGCGTGTAAGTGTGTACGTACAGACGTTGAAAAGATATAGTTTCGTCACGCGTGATCGTGGCAATTCGCTGTCACCGGTCGGCTCGGGCCACTTCACTGATTTTGAATGTTGCCGCAACAAGCATGAGGAAACTGCTTTCCGCATTGAGTCGCAACACCAAGAGTCGCAAATAAACGACAATACAGCAGGGTGTTCAAAGCAGAACTTCACCGCCCCCAATTGTTTTTGCAGTTGAGTCGCCGACTCCTGGAGACAAACGCGCGTCTAACGGATGCGCTTTCGGATTTCCCTGCGTCGACGACAATGAACAGCAAAGAAGAACCGTCAAATGCCGCTGTCGCACCGTCGCGTGGTTCCACCGGTTGGTTATGCGTCTGCCTTTTTTTACAGAAAATGTTCAACTCATGTTTAATTCGAACACGCTTCTTTTCTGAAACTCAGCGGTTTTTTCCGAGACACAATTTCACAAACTTCAGCAGCACCATCGAAACGCGCTGCTAAAGCGGGTACTAGCCGAAAAACGGTTGGCAAGCAGTCGAATGTGGCGTCGACGTCGCGTAAAGTGGGCGAGACGACGAGAAAGCGCAAAATCGACGCGGCTTCCACGGAGGATTCCAGTCATGCGAAGTGTTTACGACGCTCATCGCGTTTACGCAAATGATTCTTTCGCTAAAAAGTGCATTCATGAAATAGTGTTTAGTGACGCATGGCTATTAGTAGCACTACAAAAAGCGTTCATGAAAGTTGTAGTTTTTGCTGCTGCTGTGGAAACGTGTCGCACTAATTTAGCGTCAGCCAGATTAAACGTGAGCTTCATGAAACGCCATTAGCGTTCGCAACTGTGACGCGTAGCTGTGCAAAAGTAAGTTCGTTTTGCATTCATGAACAAATTGTTTTCAACGGTAACTGCGCGAGTTTTGAACCAAATTCAATGAATGCACCTTACTAGTGAAAAGTGATAATTTGATTGCTGATTACTATCAATTCTCGTTCATCAGCAAACACTTTACAATTGAACGGCATTTCCTCGTGAACGCAGCTGATTGGCTGCTTTTGAATTGAGCATGCTGAATAGGTGTACTGTACATGTACAATCAGTCTTGGTAAATCTAATGGTGATGGGTTTAGGTGATGTTTTCCTTTTCGGGTCTTCTTGATCCGTGATGAGTTTCGACACGATCTTATTTGACCTTTATGGACGCTGGAAAATCTCGAGGGATAAAAAATTGTCGCAGTCAAAGAAAAGGTCACATTTTTTCACAATCTTTCTTGGCTATTAGGGAGGTGTTTGTCAAACTATTCTGTGCGGGGTCTTGTCAAGACCCAATGTTGTTTGCAGACCCATAGTTTTGTGCCAATTTGTCATTTCCGACCGCAGACATATTGCGTTGTTCAGTGTTCTTTGTTTCTGACTTTATGCGGTTGCAGTGATTTGTTTCTTCTTTAAAAAAACTTGTCATCTCGTGAACATTGTTAAACATTTGAACATTGCTTTGTTGAACAAATGATCTGCCGAAAATCTTTTTTGTTGATGGTGGCTTGTCTCGCGATGTGGTGTTTTCAATTTGTGCAGCAGAAAATATTGTCAAAAAAACAAATAAGATCAATTGTAATATCTTTTATTTTGGTCCCGCGTGTCAATGCGCGCATAGATGGGCAAGCAGTCTCATGCACGACGCGGGAATTCAAAGTTGACAAAAAAATCCGAGCCCCCTAAATACGGCTGGGTCACTTAAATTCTGGATTCTATTCTGAATTACCACATAAAGATTGATACTTAATTCCTTTCCCGTCCACAACCGCATTGAGTCGCAGGTCTTAATGAAAAGATTATACCGTATTACCTCTATTAAACCCCCCCCCCCAAAATTAAACCCCCCCCCCAAAAATAAACCCCCACCCCCTTGACAAGTTTCCAAATAATCCCCCCCCAAAAAAATAAACCCCCATGGGGGTTTATTAGAAACCTGTTTGAAAAACATACCTAGCGAATTCAGTGGCTGAATGCAGTGACATTGGTGAAATTGTGCTACCAAAGGCCCCAAAGGGATGAGTTAGTGGTAATTTCATTACAAAAGGCTGTTACAAAAGGAAATCTCTGTGAAAAGTAGAAGTTTCTGCGACTTCCTTCCTGCCATGGAAGGTATTTTTGCCATTTTGCCCACCCCTAAAAATGGTTTCCAAATAAACCCCCCCCAAAATAAACCCCCACCCCCAGAAGTCGCTGAAGAAATAAACCCCCATGGGGGTTTATTAGAGGTAATACGGTAGTTGTGTTCCGATTTTTATTCCACATTTTGATGGTAACGTTTCGCTGTTCAAGTGGGAATGGTGAACGTCTGTGAATGGTTTTTTGCTTCATATATGCCAGCTGATTTTACCGTGACCCTCAGTCACAAAGTGATGGCTGCTTTTAAATTTTATTATTATTTCAACGTTATACTTAACACATTTATAGATAATATTAAGTGAAGCAAAATTTCCATTGTTCCGTAAACATAAAGCATAGTTTATACAACAATACAGGCGCGCTTGTTGCAAGCAGAGCAGAAAACGTTTGAGAAAAAAGGCTGATGCAAATATTTCGAAATGTGCGAAATACTGTAAAAGTAAAGTCTTGCATATAAGGTCTCCTTATATAAATTTGAAAATCAAAAATTTCTGAAAAAAGTGGAATTTCGTGTGACAACCTTATATAAGTGGGAGGAGGTCTTATAAAGCGAACATTAGGAATTCCGGGCCTTACAAACGGGGTAGGATTTTGACTAAGTCAAAACTTTTAATTTTTTGGTTTCCCGCCGTGTGACACTCCGCCCACTTTTGGGTGGGGGTCTGATAAGTGGGAGGAACCTTATATGCAAGACTTTACGGTATTGTCGAGAAGAAAAATTCTTGATCTTGATCACCAAAAACAATAACAATCACAGTAACTGTCACCAGTGACATAAGCAAGAAAAAAGGTTTCTGTACACAGGCTCGCAGTGCAGCTGGTTATTTGTAAATTCAGCAAAGTTTTTTTTTTGATTTTTGGGTCTTGAAAAGGCAAGAAGAAGGATTAAAAGACATCTGTAACACAGAAAATTAACGAATCAAAGCAGACAAATTGAACGCCAACGCATTTCATTTTTTAGATCGGACACACTGATTGGCTGTATTTATAACGAATCAGCGTATCCCATTTTAATCGAATTCATACAACCAATGAACTAGCATTTTTCGTAAAAAACCTGTCACCGAATTTATATGATCACAAAAGCTACAACACAGTCTTTATACAGTAACACATCGAAACGGACCCGCAAAAAGTGCAAAAAAGTCAAATGCTTAACAGGCTGTAATAACGAACAAAATAGTGTGTTCTCTTTTTTATATACTCGTAAACGCTCTTAAATTGAATTGTGAAAGAATATGTGGTTTTCCGAAATTCCAGAGGTACCATTTCAGAATCAAAGTTACATCAATCGATTAAGATCATAATCAAAGAATCGATGAATAAATACAATTACACAAATACAGTTATGGTGTACAACAGAAAATGTTTTTGCACCTCAAGAAATAGATGATAAGAAATCTGTTGGCAAAAAAGTTAGAGAAAATGCTCTTTAAAAGATTTTGTGTACTGTAAAACCAATGACTAAAATCGAAACGGTTCAGTTTGTTCAGACACTGCCAGATAATATAAAACTTTACAAATTATGATACACTGTTCAGTGAATCTGTTCTGTACACGACACACGAAACATGTACAACTTGAACTAAATTGAAATTTCAAAAAAAAAACAAAAACAAAATTACTGGTTTTAAAATTCGAACCAACATCAAAATTCTTATGCTACGTACACGCCTAACGACCACCACGACGGGTTGTTGACACGAGACCTTTTTCGAGCGCCTTTTGCATGGAAAACTGAAAGTGAAAAATGAAAAAATTATCTCACACAGGTGTTTCAAGGATTCACCTTAAGTAGGCCATATATATACATTTTGAGAACCGTGCACATTGTTGTAAAACAATTAAAAAATGTCAAAAAAGCACATTCGCTTCGAGGCGACTGCGGAACGTAACAGCAAAGTTCACGGTTCTCAAAGAAAACTCGAAGCTTTTGCCGGGGGGATGCCGAGATAGGCAAATAGTTTCACGCATGACGCGGGAATTCAAAATTGGTGAAGTGATCCGAGTCCCCTAAATAGGGCCATTTTGGATTGCTACATAAAAAATCGAAACTGGTTTCCATTTGACGTCTGCGCAAACGCATTGAGACGCAGAACCAAAAAAAACTTATATAACTACCTCCAGTGCCTGCCAAACCGCCGGCGTTTAAAATCGCCTCCACCTTTCTACAGTCGAAACTCTAAATTATAGGGTATCAGCTGATTGCTTGCTGATTGATCACGTGATGCCTAGTTTCTGTAGAGAAATCGCTGCGGAAGCGGAATCGGCTTCGCACAGAAAGTATGCGTGGTCGCGTGATCAGCAAGTAATCAGCTGATTGCCTATATTTTAAGAGTTCGATTGTAAAGGCCCGTTCATACTGACGTATGCTGACGTACGTCAAAGGCACGTCTCCATGAACGATAATATGCAATAACACAAGACCTAGCGTGCCGTGCCGTACCGCACATGCATACGTCTGTATGAACGGCAGTATACAATAACACGGGACCTAAAGTGACGTGACGTGCCGTGCCGTATACGCATACGTCAGTATATGAACGGGCCTTAACACTGCCAATTCTCACCATTTTAAACGGATAGTTCGCCTCGCCACAGCGCTTGCACGCCTGCGCCTCGTTCGCGCGACACCGGATCGACTGCCACCGATGGCCGCAGCCGGCACGGACGCAGCGGAACAGACCGAACGATTCGGACGCGCCCTGGTAGGGAGTCAGCGCGTTCGGACTCGACTGCTGCGCGATACGCTGAGGAGAAGGCGGAGAGTGGTGATTAATGGGTGATCGTAAAGTTGATGAAATTGAACGCCTCTCCAGTCGCTTGCCAGTTCATTAGGACAATACCAAACGTACAAAGCAACACTCACCCCCAATCACACGAATCACAACCCTATCGACTATAACAAGAAACGAAGTTTTGAAACCAAATGCGAAAAGCCATGCCACGGTTAGGTGAGGTTGCATGTCACTGGTGATTGTGGCTGATTGGTTGGTGGACTTTCAAGAGGGGCACATCACTGATGAGGCCACCGATCTTCTGGATTCATTCATTCATTCATTTTATTTCGCAAGAATGCGGAATGCTCCGCTAAAACTGTTAAGACAGCTCGAGATACGGAGATATGGATATGGATGACGGCTAAGTCGAAATGCAGAGAATTATCCTGCAACTTGGTTGACTTCGTCTGTGGTTCAACTTGCTTGATGCAAGCGCCTGGGTGAACGGTTGCTGTGAAGCCGCGAGACTTCTTGTCCGCTGAGGATTCGATCTAACCTGTCATATAAACTGAGTCCTGGTCGGAAGACCGCGCACCTTTACACCGGAGTCAACAATTTGTTGCACGATCATCACAGACAAACACATCGGCACACCTGCCGTGTCTGCGTGCGACGGTGATGTTAGACTCGAGTGAAGAAAAAGTGCGCGATCATCCACTGACCGGATCACCACCGGTGATCAGATCACTATTTTCACCACGCACCCAACGAAAGCTAAGAAAAAATCCACATATTCTGAAAACATTGTGACTGCCAAAGTGCCTCAAACAAAATAGCCTAACAAAAGCCCCTAACAAACAAAAACAAAAAAAAACCTCCGACTAGCGAACGAACCAGCTGACAGTCCTGAATGTAATGATCGCCGGGCACCTTGCAGCACTCGCAGACGTACGTCGGCGGCGGCACACTGCGCGACTCCGCCGAGAACAACGCCTGCTGGAACTGGCGGAACTCCTCCGCGCTCAGGCCGAGACTGTCCGAGCCGTCATTGTCGTCGTGTTCCGGTTTATTACTGTTGTTGTTGTTATTGCCAGACGGCGTCTCATTCTCCGTGTCGGTGGTGCTACTGGTGTGATTGTTGCTAGCACTGTTGCTACTGACGTTGCTACTGTGCGTGCTACAGTCGGAGGAGGCTGGAGAGGACATCTGCGAGGCGTCCCAACTTCGGGATACCTGTGTGGAAAAAAACATTCATTTTCAGGCTTTTCAGTGATTGCGAAATTTACTGAACTTACAAGTCACACAGTTATGTAACACTGTAACACAGTTATGTCACACAATTAGAAACAAACACACGGGCACATATCCGTTGTATGCGCCGCTGTGATATCGTGTGTGCGTGTGCAACATCACTGCATTGCAATCGATTGCACAGTTTTAGACCACCTTCAAACCGAATATTGCTCAGTGAATCAAGTTGTTATACTTCAAGTAGCGAGAGAGTGGCGATTTACTGGACTGGAGAACAACCAAAATTACAGGGAAAAGATCACGTTATATAGCAGAATAACACTCAATTACAGCTAATTACACATAATAATTACGATAATCACCCATCATTAACTTCTCCCCCATCAACGAAAAGAGAGACAGGGAGAAGCCAAATCACAAAATCTCCCTATTTTCAATCACAAATCATTTAGCCGTCCATTCACCACGTCCTATGACCACCACATCTCCATCCTCGGCACACGCTCGGCCGGAAACGCTCCACACATCGGCACTGCGGCCATCATCTCATCACGACTCAATGCTCGGCGCTCGTTCGGCAGCCAGAAGCACGTGAAACTCGGCACCTTGGCCTCGTCGCAGTCCTCGCGACGCGTCATCGCCCATTGGCTGACGTTCATCTCTCGGCACATCCTTGGCCGGATAACTGACTGCTGGTCGCTGCGCTGATAGTACGCCAAACTCCGCTGCGTGAACGGTTGTCTCCTTCTCGTCCATCGAACGTCCCAAGTGCTGCGAGCCATTTCCTCCGCGGTTGCTCGTCTTACCACACGCGCTGCCATCTCGCGGGTCAGCGACAAAACCATAACAGGCGATACGGGACAAGTCGCGCCTTCCACGGCATAAAGCGACAAAACAAGTCGTGCCCAAACAGGGTAAACACAACAACAAATACAAATTGTAGCAGCAGACGACCACAGAAGGCCGGTCATGATGACCGCCTACGTGCCACGCTCAACGGCGGGCTCACCACTTCAAGTAGCGAGAGAGTGGCGATTTACTGGACTGGAGAACAACCAAAATTACAGGGAAAAGATCACGTTATATAGCAGAATAACACTCAATTACAGCTAATTACACATAATAATTACGATAATCACCCATCATTAACTTTATTGTGGATTTATTCAAACGTGTCTGAATTAAAATGACGTTATTTGCTTTAAAAACGCCCGTTGGTAAAAGTCAATGTTAGAAAAACTAAAATGTCAGTTTGGTGTGACTGATTCGACATTCACCATTTGTTTACGGGAAGAAATCGGCTAAACGGAAAGTCTGGTTTGCTGTGAACGGCAAGCGCATGTTTGGCGGCACATGACGTCATTTCAGTGGGGCACGTTTAAAAAAATGGATCATAATCAAACTGTCAGCACAAGAAAACAACCCCAACGCAACACCAAACGCACCTTTTTCATCGCCACCGGCACCGAAACACCATGATTATTGCCGTGATCGCGGTAATAGTCGGTGAAGTCGTTATACGGGCACGAGTAACCGCGACCCGCGAACGGTATGCGACCCGCCGCCAGCGCGGGCATCTGAACCGGCATCATCGGTGGTGCGGTACTGGGGAACACAAAGGCACCCTCACCCTCGACATCGATGTTATTCAGCATCGCTGTGGTCACCGCTGCGTTGTAGTTGTCGGTTGGCGGGCTGACCGACGAGAATGGGGACTGGACGGGCTCCGAGGGCTGGTCGGAACGCGGGCCGGCCGGTAGCG
Source organism: Theristus sp. LFF4_11 (assembly GCA_030248135.1). Classification (NCBI taxonomy): domain Eukaryota; kingdom Metazoa; phylum Nematoda; class Chromadorea; order Monhysterida; family Xyalidae; genus Theristus; species Theristus sp. LFF4_11. Next base: position 53,134 of record JASANC010005440.1, read on the forward strand.
GGCCGATCACGCTGTCCTGGAATGGAACGGTCGTTTTTTTTTTTAATTTCTGTAATATATTTTATTTTGGTTCCGCGTCTCAATGCGCGCACAGATGGGTAAGCAGTCTCATGCACGACGCGGGAATTCAAAATTGGCAAAGGGATCCGAATCCCCTAAATAAGACCGGGTCACTTAGGCTGTTTTGAATTACCACATACAGATTGAAACTAGTTTCCTTTTACGTCCACAACCGCATTGAGTCGCAGGTCTTAAAGAAAAGATAATAGTTCAATTTAAACTTGTGTGCATGTGGCTGATTGGCTGGTTTTGAATTCAGCGCCCGCTGCAGTCAATCAGCGTGCATTGCCAAATGTCAAATGCCTAATTCACAACGTCGAAAAGGCACAAATTAAAGAATTTTAACGAGATGCTTATGCCGCCTTATTCTCTATCGCCGAGCAAAGTGACGGTGCATGGCATGTATGTCATATTTATTTTTAGGCGACATGAGAAAGTAACCCCCCCCCAGCAACACAGGCGTATTGACAGACCAGTGCAGTAGCGTATAGCCGAACATCGTGTGGCTACCCATAAAAATCGTCACTAGTTCCATAAAAATGAACAAAATAACATCGTTCAACCAGTCCACTTTTACGGCCGAACTAAGCTAGGTAGAACGGCAGAACAACTCCAAAACAAAAAATCTGTCGTTAAAACAGACCAAAATTGACAAACTTCATGAGTGACCGGTCTAACATTCAGCAAAAGTTTATACAAACAAATTCCAACCTACCATCGAGACAGCGCTGGCCGCTCTTGCTCTCAGTTTGTCCATCTCCCAGGGCATCGGCGACCAACAAGTACCGCTGTTCAGACAGAGGAACTCCGGTTTGCTGGAATTGTCAGGCACCGGCACGGGTGACGGCGGATACCGGTGCATGATAACGGGCGGGGCTGGTAGTTCCCGAAGTTGTTGCCAAGCCGACAACGGGGACACTGTATGTACAAATAGGTAGATGGATTGTTTGGAGGAACAGCGCGGAAAATCACGAAACTACCGAGTGTTTTTTTTGTCACTCCCAAGTTCCGTCAGTCAATTAATTGATCGTTTGTTTTGTAGAAAATGCTCTCGGCTGTACAAAAAAAAGTTGGTTGCACGGATGTATGTGGCGCGCTGGCAATTATAATCTGCAACATTAATAACAAACAATTATTATCGAATTTTAGTGGCGCGAGAATGGTTAGGCAGAGAAATGATGTAATCTCTGTGTGATGTTTCCAACCGACCACACTTTCCAGTAAATGTGTAGCAGAAAAAATCCAGTTCTACACGCGCAAACACATGCAAATGAGAAAACCGTGTGTGGTAAATTCGCAAAAAAAAACGTTATTGCAGCCGCCGCATGCTGCTGCTTACGATTGTGCAGCAGAGATTAAAAAGTTAGGATAGAAAATATGCTACTGCTACTGAAAATTATTCTCAAAACTCAACAGTTTAACTTCTTGCGCAGAATAAGAAAATTGCTAATAATAGCGCGCAAAACAGTAAGCAAGCAAACAGAACAATACGAATGGAACTTCCGAAATCAGTGCTGGAAGATATGTTGTGCTTGTGTGCGTATTTTTAAAATGTACAGTACTTCTTGAAGTGGTAACATTCTTAACCATACGCTTGCGTGCGCGCGAATTACACAATCCTTCGCAGCATATTGAAAACGAATGAATAACGCAACATTTACACTTAATGCATTGTCACCATTAAAACGGCAAAAGCGGGTGACCATTTCGCAACACAACTGAAACACATTCAAACAACAGGCTTGTAGTGTACTTCAAAAAAAAGAAAAAACACACACGAATGCCCAAAAACTCCCATAAGCAACAGCAATATAACACAACACAAGAAAAACTTCAATAACAATAAGCAATTACTTTGACTTCAGTAATAATTGTGGCCTGCTGCATCATACAGCACGTATTCAACTGAATTTAATTCAATTTAACAACAAACAAGCATGAGACATGACTTTCCGAAAGTCGCACGACCGTTACGTTGTTTTGTTGTTATTCTCAGACATCAAAATTCCGCCGAATAGTCACAAAAACAAAAACAAAGTCGTATCACCAGCATGATAGCAGGTTTCTCAGAAGTGAATGAAATTTAGCGTAATTCAGAGCAACACACACGCCCAGTGCAGCTGTTTACGAGCGAGTGTAGCAGCGAGAAAAAAACACCCAGAAATAAACAAACAGCATAATAACAACCACGTAATATTGTCAGCATGGTTACGCATTTCTACCGATGACGCATCCTCCAGAAAACGCTTGGAAAAACAACCACAGCCTGTGTTATGACGAGCCCACCGCAATTTTTTTCGCGTGGGTGGACTTGCCGCTGAGTAGAATATACGCACGCACAATAACGCCAACATAATACAAATACAACTATTACGCACGACGCTGCCCTGCTTGGCGGCATGCGGTCAGAGTGTGCGGTTGAAGTTGGCGAAGTTGTTCTTAAACTTTTTCTTACTATCACTTGCTTACTTGAAATAGTACATACAGCCTACGTAAAACTTGGATAACGGTGATTGGTTGACAATATGACGCATGAATCGGCATTGTGAACTGTGTTGAACAATGATATGCAGCAAAACAGCATACATATGTCATGTTTGAATTCTAATAAATTAAGACGACACTACCATGATTTTCCTTGAAGAAACCGTTAAACATTTATTTTCACACAACACTTAACGAATGCTTCGTAACGAACCACAACAACAAGATGGTCTACAACGAATCACCCTATCTTCCGACTGAAATGTAGCCAGCAAACCAATCGCTCAAATGCGCACCACTACACTTAGACTAAACCAACAATCACCCCCAACCGAACCCTGAACACGTCATGCTAGCGCGAGCATTCCATTCGGGTGTTACTACGCGACGGGTGTCGCTGCGGTGTCTGTTTACGCCAGTCCACGCCACAAACAGCGCTTACTCATCGCGTCTGCTACGTGTGAACGATAAAAATATGCGTGCGCGCGCGCTTTTTTTTCTTCTCTGTGTCAGCGGTATAGTAGAATATAAATAGGCGCGGGCGGGGTTTTGGATGGGCTGACTAGGCTGAAAAGTGACGTAGGCGGCTGGGAAGCGGCGCAATTTGAAACCTTCCCACGATTACGATAACTTGTAGGCTGTAGCATCGTAACTCTGCGGTCTACGGAATACGTTTTCAATCGTGTTGTGTCTCAGCACGATCTCACTGCAATTATCCTGATCATCAGGGAAGATCTTAAAGAAATTTTGCGATCAGTCCTCAAACACAGATTCTATGGTTAGGCTTCCATGCGAATTGATAACACGCGCACTGCGATCGTGTCAAGACCCAGTACGGTAGCGACCGTAGTCCGTGTGGTGCCCGAGGCGCTGCCAAACTGATGATTTCACGATACTTGTTATCAACAAACAACACACCACCAATTTCTCTAGGGTCTCCAGGTCTGGGCCCGTTCTCACGTTTACGTAATAATGCGTGTTTATAATAAATAACAGTGGAGGTTGCTATTTTCGGATTGATAATACGCACGCGGACTTTCTATCGGGGCGGAAGCCCGTCGAAAAAAGCCGTTAATCATGCGTTCTTCAAGATGCTATTTTTGTGCTTTGGCCAGCTGCATGTTTTTTCCGGTCATTGAGCGCGTCTGTGTGTGGGTGTCGCGTATTGTGAAGCTTTGTCGGAACTTTGTTGGATCAGACACAATTAGGAAGTTGAGAATACCAAAAGATGAGTTCCGAATCTATTAATCTGCATAAGTTAAGACAGGCGATATCTATTATTCTGTCACTATCTGTTATAGTAGTTGGTGGATTGGCTGAATCGGAGCCCTCTGATTAGTCCGTAGTGTCATGATCATGATTCAGTCATACTACCGAAACAAATTTTAAAGCGTGCGTGATGCTATGGATAAAAAACGATACGTATACATTGGATCGTGTTTATAATTTGAACGGTTCAGACACCTACCGAATGCTCAGAATTGAAATGGAATTTATTCAAAATCTCGTAATACCGGTGTTCACCAGCCCCCGTCAAGTGCAGCTATGAAACGTGTTTCGCTCGCATTATGTGCAAAATACAACACAACTTATGCACGCAGCAGTGATTTTAAAAGCTGCCTGGGAAAAGAGCGCATGCAGTAGTGCACGTTTGCAATGTTTTTTCTGGCCATAATACAAAAAAACCGAAGTTGCTTGAACACAACAATCATTAAAACTGCGGACCAAAGAGTACGGTACCTGGTGGATTCGGTCTTGACACGATCTTGTTTAGAGGCCTTTTTGTTGTTTGTGGTCGTCAAAGATAATCACTGGAAACATGAAGTTGAAAATCGTTCGACCATCAGCGAATGGTAAAACGAAGTCCAAAAATCATCACTAACGATCTTCTACAACGAACAAGATCGCGTTGGAAACGAAATACCGCAGATGAAAGCACCAATCGTAAAAAGTACACTCTGTATCGTTATAATGTTGCAGTAAAGCACCACGTCTGATGACAGCCTGCGGTCAGTTTTATACAAAGCGAGTCGTGTCTAAAAAGTCAGTAGTCTTACTCCCGGGGTGGTCCAAAACGTTAGACCGTGACAAAGTCCATCTGATTGCACCCAAAATTCTGTTTTGACCAAAGATTCATATTGGAGTGATACTTCTGCATAATTCAGTGACTTAATAATTGACAATGCCGGTTCACCTCTACACAAATCTACCCAGCATTTGTCTCACGTTCTGACTTTTGCAACACCCTAGAGTAAAACTCCTCACTATTCGACACTTCTCACTTTTATAAAATTGACCACTGTGCGTTTGATTGTGACTGCGCAACATCAATGCGTGTTATTGACAGAGTTCATTGTCTGAAAACCAGGACTTTACGAGTGGTAGTAACGTATTCCGTAGGTCCACAGTTTTGCGATTTCACTACACAACACGCTGACGTTCATGCTAGCATAACAAAAACAACACCTGCGGTACCTTGCAGTCCGTGTGTTTGTTTTGCGGTTCCGCAGGTTCATCGTTTTCGCGTTTTTTGCTTTGACGGATGACAGGAAGATGCGTTCGATTTTTTACGATTTGTGAAAACTCGGGGGCAATCGAGGCCGCATCGCAGTCCCGATAGCGCCTATTGATGATTTGATATTTGATTTGATTTGCTCGGTCCTTTTTGATTTCGCGATTTTCGCACGAATATCGAAACTTTTGCGATTTCGTGTCGTCAAATCGATTGCTAATCGTGCACTTTTTCTCTGTCCCGCCCGTCTCGAACGCGCGCGGACACTGCATTCGTGTGCGAAAATTGCTTTTGATTCCTGTTTCCCGATCGATTCTCCTCAGATCGATTTGATTTTTGTGACAAAATCCATTCCATTCCTTCGTACTCCTATCGACTCCTCATTCTGAAATTGTAAGCCACGATTTACTGATCTCGTTTAAAAAAACACATTGACAAATGACAAAAGTCGACCCAAAACACAATATTTCCAGCTGGTGAAATTAACCCGACCAAAAATCTCATGAAAAGCTGGTGACACCAAAAACGGAATACTTGAATATTGATTCTGGTTTCTGTAAAAAAAAGTAAATTGGAACCTTTACGCAAGGTGGTTTGGTAGACAAAAACACGATAAACAACTAAACAACACAAGAGAAAACACAGAAACTTAAACAATTGAAGAAACCAAATTTCACACCTGTTTTCAGTCCTCTTTGTATTTTCAAAATACATAACTCGGAAACAAGTATGAAATTTAGTTTGCTTTACCCCAAAAAACCGCTAACTCAAACTCAATGACGAAAAGAAAAATGTCAACCGAAGGAACGGGAGATTTCCGATACAAAAACTAACGATTATTAAAATGAAAGGAACAATAATAATTGCGAAAATCTCCATTTCAACTCAGAAAACACCCCCAAAACATAAACTGATACCGAAATTGTTTTGTCCGATCCAATCCAAAATAGAAGTAGATGTTGTCCAATCCGAAATCGAACGAACAGAAAATCCCCCGCACAGAAATTTTTCCAAAATCAATCGGTCTGTTGATATTTTCGTAGGCTTGTTTAAGAATGAACGATGATATTCTGCTGAAAATGGTGATGTTGCATTCCGTGCTTAATCGTTTCGCCTCTCGTCTGCTCCGTTTTTCTGCTGCTCAAAAACTGCGACTGCGTGAACGGCTGTACGGACTGCGGCTGAAAAAAAATGAAGAAACCACTCGGGAAAACGGTTACCAATTTACTTTTTCAAACGTGTCCCTTTTCCTGCGCGCACAATACAGAGAACGCGAAACTTGAGATCAAAAATCGGTTGGGGGCGTGCTTCAAATATAATAAAAGAACTGAATGGACGGGAACTGGGTTTGGTTGGAATCAACCACCCATTGGGGCCAGTGCCAACAAACTGCGGCCAGTGCTGCAGTGCACCAGCGCACGGATCGAACGGTCGCCGCACAACAATCGCTCACCACGTGCAGTCTGGCTGGTTGACGCTAAACTCGTGCGCACTGCGATTTCTATAACTTTCCCCAGAGGGGGAGGGGGGGGGGGGAGTGACTGACAATGAACAACAACAGCAACAAGAACTGCACTGCAACAACAATAACCCCGCAGTTGCCAGGAGCTGTGCACTATCCTGGCACTGCCGAGCAGAACAGAAACGGTACTGCAGCACACAACTTCAAAAGAAACTCGAAAACAACACAAAAAACCAACAGTCAGCAGCAAACCTGCGCCGTGCCGGCGAGTACGTCGGCGACGCACGATCACGCCGCGGCGACCGCGACCGAGAGCGCCCCGCACGCCCGTTGCGTATCGGCCGCTCGTCGCCGCTGTCCCGGTCCTCCTTCACGCGAATGTACGACGTCTCGCCCTGCGCCAATTTGGATGGTGCACTCACCAATTTCATCAATAATCTTGTAGTTCTTCAGTTGTTTTTGTGTGACATCGTTTGTTTGTTTGTTTTGCGTAATGGAAGTTTTTTGTGAATGTGTTGATGTGAACTGGCCGTGAGGCTTACAAATGAAACTTCACTTGACTTGTTGGGTCTGTGTGTGACATCATCATCATCATCATCATCATCATCATGGTGGCCCGGGTCAACGGAATGGACACGAAACGTGCGAAGAAAATATTGCGAATTTATCGGAAAGAAGTTTGTCTTTTCTTTGTTGTTGCGGATGCGGAATCGAGGTTTTTTTGGTTCGGGAGTCTATTTCTGGTTTTGAATTCGGCGGAGAGATGCGCATTCCGCAGGCACCGGTGAAATTTGATTTTTTATGTGACATCCAGTGTGACATACAAAAGAAGAAATTGTGCAAACACAGAGAGATTGCAGTTCGTGAAAGATCGCATTTGAATAACCCGATTGTACACAAATGAAGCAAGATTGCTGGTTGATAAACGAATGGTCAAATTCTACCGAGAAACAATGCCAATTGAAAAGAAAACTGTGCACTATGGTTACATGGTTTCTATGATGAAATGAAGCTGAAGAAGCGCGGTAATTTCTACCATATCTGGCCTCTGGCAGTCTCTATCTGGTATCTTGATCAGTTGAGTTGAAAAGTCAATACATTGGAAAATTAACGTGAAAAAAATTTTTACTGGGGTGATGCGGTGACACGGAAAACGGAATGCCAACGTGACGTGTGCGAACTGCGGACGTTTAAAAAGTCACGGGCGAAAGCAACTATTTGCGGTATAGTGCGTTGCAAAAAACAACAACAACACAATACCAGCAAAAACAACCGAACCTCGTGCGAGCGAAATTTCGTGTCGTCCAACTTTCGCAGCGCGTATTTCATGTCCTCCCGACGGACGTACTCGACGGCGCCCGATCCATCGCGGAACACGTCCGAGTAGCAGACGTCACCAGCCTCGCGCATGTGATCCTTCAGGTCCTGCCACGATCCGCTCGCTGGTAGACCTGCGGAGAAGTCGTGAAAAATGGACTTGTTGGTTGATTATTTATTGGTGGGCGTTTTCTTTTCGTGGATCCACTATTTTATTCACACAGTGATTTCCATCATCAGTCAAAACACGACATTGTGGAACAAAGCCAGCGTGTCGGTTGAAGCACACAACCAGTTGCTAACCAAGCCTATGCTAAACTCGGGGTGGCAGCGTGGCACGGAAATAAAACTGTTTTTTGTTATTCCCGCCTCTAATATTTGAATTTCGAACCAAAATAAAGTATTACTAATTTCTCGCATCGTAGACGTGAATTTGAAAGTGCCTTGAAAGTGACATTATGAACGATACACAAAACAACCTTCACCATGAGGCATGAATGCAAATGCACCACAAACAAAAACCAAAAACCCACCTGTCACGAGCACTCTGTATCCAGACCGCCGGCCAGCGGCGCCCCGCCCACCGCCTCCAAAACCCCCATCGCCGCCGCCGCCGCGCGGTCGATATCGATCCGCGTAATACGGGTCAAGCGGGCGACCGCCGGGGCCGCGCGGGCCGACACCGCGCGGAAACTCGCACCGCAGCCGATAGCCGTCGTAGTCGTAGCCGTCGCGCTCGCGCACCGCGTCTTCGGCGTCACTGCAAGCAAGCAATACAAAAAATGAGCTTCTATTCAAATATAAAGAAAGATATTTGAGTTGTTACGTAGTTTATTTGGGTTTGTTTATTAGGATGACACGACAACGACAATAATAAAAACTGACCGAACACTGATCACAGATCATCACAGCTTATATAGCCAATATAATGACATGTAATTTCACAGTTATCGCTATTCCCAACTATAATAAAGAAATTTGAATTGAATTGAATGAAAAAATAATAAAAAAAAAGAGATTCTTTTTGGTGGTGGTGGATATGTGTATGGTCATGTCATGGATTTTGTGCAATTTATCATGCACAGTTATTGCGAGTTTCTCATTGTCTGATTTTCCATCATTCTGTTGTGTGTTGGGTGGCCGGTGGAGAGGCCAGCAGAAGCGAAAAACAATGGACCGTTTCGTTTGCATTGCGGAGCAGAGAAACTTCTCTGAATGAACGCAAATTTTAAGATAAATATACAAAACGAATTGACGAATAAATTGTTGTGATGCGTAAAATCAATCAATGAATTCTTTCTATCAAAACGAATCTGAGACGTGGCCAAAACAAAACGTTGATTTTCACTTCATGGACAATATCAATAAGATCACGTGCTAAAGACAACCAAGATATTGCTCAAGGAACTACAGGTTCTCAAACTTTTTTCAGATTCAGATTCAAATTCTTCATTTCAACGCTTTCTTCTTAACAATCACAAACAACAACAAGCACAAAAAACAAAAAAAATCAATTCTTCTTACCGTCGATCAGCAAACTCGACGAAACAGAACGGCGGCCCGCGTCGCGTTTTCAAATCAATGAACTCAATCTTGCCGAACTTATAGAAGAAATCCTCGACATCCTTCTCTCGAATATCCGGCGGCAAATTGCCGACGTACACGCGGCGATCTCGCGAGCCCATTTTTTCGTTGTTTTCTCTTCTCGGCGATTGATTTCTTTTTCACCAAAAAATTGATTATTTGTTCCGTCGGTCCGATACGATTCCACTTTCCACTTCCTTAAATTTTAACAAGAAAACGGATTATTCCTTTTCAAGTTCCACTTTAGGAAACAAATGAAAAAACACAGAAATTTTCTTGTTTCATGCTGATTTGGCAAGCAGCCAAAACAGATCCATATGGGGAGGGAGGTGTTTCGGTGAAACCGGTAATTCAATGATTGATGACGTTTTTAATGAATCAAGAAAAAAAACGAAATGATGCCGAAGCATCACATAAGCTTCAGTACCGTGGGCGGGGGGGGGTGGGGGGGGGCCCCGGGCCACCCCCCCCGGCACAGTCCCGGGGGCGGGGGGGGGGGGGGGGGGGGGGGGTGTACACCCCCCCAGAGCACCCGAGACCGTCGGGTGGGGGGGGGGGGGGGGGCACCGTGCCACCCCCCCCCCCCCTAAAACCGGGCACCCCCCCCCCCCCCCATCGTACCCCCCACCCTCGAAAATTTGGCCGACACCCCCCCACCCCCCCATGAAATTTTGTCTGGCGGACACCCCCCCCCCCAAAATTTTCTGCACACCCTAAAATTTTTTTCGAAAATCATGATTTTTTGTCTATAAAGTCCATAATATAAGCTGAATATATGATAACTTGACCATCTTCATTGTAATTTCAACGATTTTGCAGCAAAATTTAGCGTTTTTCCTTCAAAATTTAAGCGAAAAATTATCATGGGGGGGTGGGGGGGTGGACCTAGGGTTAGGGGCTTTGAAAAAAAAAATTTTTTTTATTTTTTTTTTGTTTTTTTTTTTTTAATTTGGATTTTTTTTTCAAACTTAAAAAAAAAATTGAAAAATTTTTCTTCTACTTTGCTCTGAAAATTCGATTTATGGCATAATTTTTTGAAAGTTCAAACCAAATTTTCTTCCCAACTTCTTTGTGTGCTTAGGTACATGTCATTATTTGGTCATTTTGACCGACGTACTCCATGTTTTTCGATTTGGATGACTTCTAGAGTCAATTTTTAGCGTTGAAATGACTTAACTGAATTGAAATATCGTTTCAGAAATCGTTTTCTTGCAACTTAGAACATGTTTTTTCAGTCGGTAGGCCATGAGATGAACATGATATCTTGTTGATTGGCGTACGTTATAGGTCTACAATGGAGTTGTGCGATATATTGTTAAACAATTGGAGCGGGGATGTTGGTTAATACCACATCACACGACCGTTTTTCAGATACCCGATAACATGGCCACATGTTAAAACTTGCGTGCTGAGCTAAACTAACGTGTTAAACTTGCGTCTGTCAGTTGCCCGCAACGTGATCGCGAAATCATGGTAAAGTACGGCCGATTAAACATGGCAGCTTTTTTCAGGGTTCAAGGAGCGCGCGAATTTTGAATGTCAGAAAAAAGACATTCAGAAACCAAATTGTGTGCCAAATTTGACGCGTTTTTTTAAACTAACGGATTATCCGCGCTATTGTGTTCACTCTTTTTCCGTTGCACACATGACTGGAAATTATGTTCGCATTTTTGAAAAAGACAACTCCTAGTCTGCGACTGATCCCGCCTTGATGGACTGCCTCATTTATTCGGCCATACTGTACGTGTTTTCGATACGATGATTTGAAGAGTGGGCTCTCGCCATGTGGCAGATAGCATAGCTGGTTGAACCTGAAAGTAAGTGTCTTGGGGGGGGGGGGGGCGACCGGGTCGACAGGGGTTGCCGACTTAGCTACAGCAAACAGGAATTTTTGAACACAGTCAAATTTTGGTAATTTTCTAAAGAGGAACAACTAAGAACGGTTCAATATTCAAGTACACGTCGAAAATTGTCCTTTTTTACTGTTGAAAATGCAACTTTCCCTCTATGAAATGGACATAATTTCAATAAAACACGTTTTTCGCTCTTATAGTTTTCCGGATCGTTCTGAAAATAGTCTAGATGAACTCAGCTCGACGAGACGCTTCGAACAAACCTAACTTGTAAAAATTTTTTTTTTTTTAAATTTTTTTTTAATTTAAAAAAAAATCCGGATTTTTTTTTCCCCCTAACCCTAGGTGGACCCCCCCACAGAAAATTTTGAAAAAATGCACCCCCCCCCCATGGGACCCCCCTGGGGGGGTCCCACGTTACCATAGGTTGGACCCCCCCCTAACTTTTTGGTCGGCACCCCCCCCCCCCCCCACGGTACCATACCCCCCCCCTCGAAATTTTTTTTGGGCCCACGGTACTGCCCCTAAAACCGGGCACCCCCCCTCGAAAATTTGGCCGACACCCCCCCCACCCCCCCCTGGAAGTTTGTCTGGCGGACACCCCCCCCCCCCAAAATTTTCTGAACACCCTAAAATTTTTTTCGAAAATCATGATTTTTTGTCTATAAAGTCCATAATATAAGCTGAATATATGATAACTTGACCATCTTCATTGTAATTTCAACGATTTTGCAGCAAAATTTAGCGTTTTTCCTTCAAAATTTAAGCGAAAAATTATCATGGGGGGGGTGGGGGGGTGGACCTAGGGTTAGGGGCTTTGAAAAAAAATTTTTTTTTATTTTTTTTTTGTTTTTTTTTTTAATTTGGATTTTTTTTTCAAACTTAAAAAAAAAATTGAAAAATTTTTCTTCTACTTTGCTCTGAAAATTCGATTTATGGCATAATTTTTTGAAAGTTCAAACCAAATTTTCTTCCCAACTTCTTTGTGTGCTTAGGTACATGTCATTATTTGGTCATTTTGACCGACGTACTCCATGTTTTTCGATTTGGATGACTTCTAGAGTCAATTTTTAGCGTTGAAATGACTTAACTGAATTGAAATATCGTTTCAGAAATCGTTTTCTTGCAACTTAGAACATGTTTTTTCAGTCGGTAGGCCATGAGATGAACATGATATCTTGTTGATTGGCGTACGTTATAGGTCTACAATGGAGTTGTGCGATATATTGTTAAACAATTGGAGCGGGGATGTTGGTTAATACCACATCACACGACCGTTTTTCAGATACCCGATAACATGGCCACATGTTAAAACTTGCGTGCTGAGCTAAACTAACGTGTTAAACTTGCGTCTGTCAGTTGCCCGCAACGTGATCGCGAAATCATGGTACGTGTTTTCGATACGATGATTTGAAGAGTGGGCTCTCGCCATGTGGCAGATAGCATAGCTGGTTGAACCTGAAAGTAAGTGTCTTGGGGGGGGGGCGACCGGGTCGACAGGGGTTGCCGACTTTTTGAGCAGCAAACAGGAATTTTTGAACACAGTCAAATTTTGGTAATTTTCTAAAGAGGAACAACTAAGAACGGTTCAATATTCAAGTACACGTCGAAAATTGTCCTGTTTTACTGTTGAAAATGCAACTTTCCCTCTATGAAATGGACATAATTTCAATAAAACACGATTTTCGCTCTTATAGTTTTCCGGATCGTTCTGAAAATAGTCTAGATGAACTCAGCTCGACGAGACGCTTCGAACAAACCTAACTTGTAAAAAAAAATTTTTTTTTTTTAAAAAAAAATTTTTTTTTAATTTAAAAAAAAAATCCGGATTTTTTTTTCCCCTAACCCTAGGTGGGGGGGTGGACCCCCCCCACAGAAAATTTTGAAAAAATGCACCCCCCCATGGGACCCCCCTGGGGGGGGTCCCACGTAGGGTTGTTAAAAAAAACAAAAATCGTCATTTTTGTTTTTTTTTTTTTAAATTTTTTAAAAAAAAAAAATTTCAAAAATCAAAGTTGTGCTAAATCAATCAGGGAGTCTGAAGAACCACATATGATATGCAAGCGCCTCCCGAATGACTCCCGTATGGCGGAACTTTGCAGATTTTGTTTTGGTGACCTCAATTACCCCTTTTCCAAACCGTCACCATGCCTCTTCTTGTGTTTTGACCTCCAAAACGTCACTAATTGTCCCCAGCTAAGCTAATGCTAAAGTGAAGACAAACATACCGCCTTGAAATTCGATCAATTCTTCTGATGGTGTCGCGACGACACGACACGAAGCAGCAACCAGACAACGTAGCGCTTGCAAACGGAGCAGCGAGCACAATCGGACGCTCTGCGAGGCGAATCGTCACCTTATCTGCATCGGAAATGGCAGGCTAAGCTTTGGGACGCTCAAAAACTTCATCGCAGATGTTGTCGAAGCCTAAAATCAGTCGGTAAAACGGCCCAAAATCGACTGCTAAAGGTTTTACGAGGTATAATCAAAGAAAATTTTTGTTGAACTTTCGAAAAATTGTGCCAAAATTGAGGTTTTCAGACTTCAGAGCATATTAGAGGAAAATTTTTCGAATTTTTTTTTTAAAAAAAATCGGCATTTTTGTTTTTTTTTAATCACTTTTTTTTAAAAAAAAAAAATTTTCATTTTTGTTTAACAACCCTAGTCCCACGTTACCATAGGTTGGACCCCCCCCTCACTTTTTGGTCGGCACCCCCCCCCCCCACGGTACCATACCCCCCCCTCGAAATTTTTTTTGGGCCCACGGTACTGATAAGCTTTACACGATGAAAAACACGATCAAAGAATGAATGAATCAGGTTAATTTGTCGGTCGCGGTCGCTGTCGTCGTCGTTTGCGTTTATTCTATTTCTGCGTTTATTTTGTTGGTCACCTCACCTCCCTAAAGTCTAAAAACTGCCACGGCCACGAATAATTTAAATTAAAAGGACCAGATTTGACTTTTATAATGAGTAGTGTCTGAAAAGTGAGGCCAGCTCGCGCGCGCCTGCCTAGAGATGTCAAGAAAAAAAAATTTCTATTTTTTTTCTTTAAAAAAAAAAATTTAATTTTTTTTTAAATGAAAGTTGTTCAGAATTTTTCAGGGAGTCTGAGAATATCACCATCTGAGGAGCCACCGACTTACCATATGACCCCCACTCATATGGGAGGAGGGTGAAAATTTCAGACTTGGTTTCGGCGACCCCATTTTCCCACCGACGACATCACGTCTCGTGTTTTGCCTCTCAATTCACCTCAAATAACACGGAAACAAGTTCAACAACAAACCGGTGTGATCATGCTGACGACACGAGGCGAAACAGCAACGAGCAACCAACGAAGTTACGCTTGCAGTGGCAGACAGTGCAATTTCGACCTTTCGAGATCCTGAAAAACGATGCGTAAATGTGAGTTCTCTGCTTCTATCTCACCTTAGCGGCATCGGAATTTGTTGAACTAGCCTTTGCGACGCTCAAGTACTTCAATGCGCGAGTCGATCATCACTCACCAAGGCTAAAAACAGTCGATAAATCAATCCAGAATACCACCTGCAGCGTTGAAGACTAAGTGACAAGGTAAAGTCAAAGAAAATTTTTGTTGAACTTTCGAAAAATTATGCCAAAAACGGCATTTTCAGGGCACATGAAAGAAAAAATTTCAAAAATTTTTAATAAAAAAAATGCTCATTTTTTTTACTTTTTTTGAAAAAAAATTTAAAAAAAAATTTTTTTTACCCTTACATAGGGTTAGGGGCTTTGAAAAAAAAAATTTTTTTATTTTTTTTTCGTTTTTTTTAAAAAAAAAAATTGGATTTTTTTTTCAAACTTAAAAAAAAAATTTGAAAAATTTTTCTTCTACTTTGCTCTGAAAATTCGATTTATGGCATAATTTTTTGAAAGTTCAAACCAAATTTTCTTCCCAACTTCTTTGTGTGCTTAGGTACATGTCATTATTTGGTCATTTTGACCGACGTACTCCATGTTTTTCGATTTGGATGACTTCTAGAGTCAATTTTTAGCGTTGAAATGACTTAACTGAATTGAAATATCGTTTCAGAAATCGTTTTCTTGCAACTTAGAACATGTTTTTTCAGTCGGTAGGCCATGAGATGAACATGATATCTTGTTGATTGGCGTACGTTATAGGTGACGTCTACAATGGAGTTGTGCGATATATTGTCAAACAATTGGAGCGGAGATGTTGGTTAATACCACATCACACGACCGTTTTTCAGATACCCGATAACATGGCCACATGTTAAAACTTGCGTGCTGAGCTAAACTAACGTGTTAAACTTGCGTCTGTCAGTTGCCCGCAACGTGATCGCGAAATCATGGTACGTGTTTTCGATACGATGATTTGAAGAGTGGGCTCTCGCCATGTGGCAGATAGCATAGCTGGTTGAACCTGAAAGTAAGTGTCTTGGTGGGGGGGGGGGGGGGCGGCCGGGTCGACAGGGGTTGCCGACTTAGCTGCAGCAAACAGGAATTTTTGAACACAGTCAAATTTTGGTAATTTTCTAAAGAGGAACAACTAAGAACGGTTCAATATTCAAGTACACGTCGAAAATTGTCCTGTTTTACTGTTGAAAATGCAACTTTCCCTCTATGAAATGGACATAATTTCAATAAAACACGATTTTCGCTCTTATAGTTTTCCGGATCGTTCTGAAAATAGTCTAGATGAACTCAGCTCGACGAGACGCTTCGAACAAACCTAACTTGTAAAAAAATTTTTTTTTTTAAATTTTTTTTTAATTTAAAAAAAAATTCGGATTTTTTTTCCCCTAACCCTACCCTTACATCTCTACGCCTGCCAGCAGCGCCAGCAGAGCACTTCCTTCCAGAAAAGTCAGATTCAGATAGAGAATTCCATTTCAAAAAAACCGTTGCATTCCCCCGTTTTGTTCAAATATCCTCAGTCCTCAATATTAGCCATGGTGCAAACAAAGTCGTTGTCGTCAAAAGAAAAACGGATACTTTCGAGTTTGAGTGACGGTGAGTTTGCTTTGTCTTTCAGTTTCGTCTTTCGTTGGGAAAAGTTCATTTGCTATATTTCGACATTCGACAGTGTGTTCGACAAAATATTTCAAAGTATATATGTGTCAATGTCAGTTGACATCGATTGATTGTTGAGTTGAAAATGTTTCCGAGCGAGCAAGCAATGTGTTGAGCTGGCGGTGGTCCTTCTCATTCATGCAATGTCAATTGTTTTTCTCCCGATTTTCTCAATCGATTTGTGGCATTGATTTTAGGCAACTTTGACGAGGCAATTCGATTGATCCGAGATCAATCTGAGCCGTACAACGTGAACGCAACCGATGAGGTGAGGTGTTTTCATTCCCATTTTCCATTTTGTTTTAAGCAACTCGCGATCGATGGCTTTCGAATCAATCAATCGAATCGTCTAGTCTGTTGATTGAGTTCTGTCGTGTACCCGGTGAACGTCAAATCAATCAATGTTTATATACAAAAGTAAAAGCTCCGTTTCCATGTCACGTGTGAATGGAATTGTCTGTTAGTTTACCAAATTCGCTTTTGCCATTTTGTCATTACACGAAGGCTCGCTTTATGCAACATTAAATAGCATTTTTTGCGCGTTTCACAGAACCTCCCGTGAGTATTTGTAGTCGATATGAAATGAAATGTCCACCTTTTTTTCAGAATGGCACCACTTTGCTCATGCAATCGGCGTTCAAAGGCAGCGTTGAGCTGTGTGAAGAGCTGTTGCATCTCGGCGCTGATGTGAACGCAAATGACCACGACCACGGCTATACGGCGCTGATGTTCGCCACGTTGTCAGGTTAACGGGCATTCATGAAACAGTGTTTAGTGACCGCGTAGGTATGCGTCACTAAATACTTCTTCATGAATGCGCCTTTCGTTTTTTTTTTATTTGAACTTGAGAAACTGTGACTTTTCGGGAATTTCTGTCAAATGTCCAGCCAACAACCAGCCAAATCTGTCTCTTGTAAGCTTTGCCTTCAACAATATTTCTGGGCCAACCGAACCGAACCATCCTGCCAATATTTCGCCAACCGAAAACTTCATGAAATTCCGATTTTTTCCCGCAGGCAACCCGGAGCTGTGTCGACTGCTGCTCAGCCACGGTGCCAAGGCCTACCGGACGAACAACATAGGAAAGACCGCGTCTGAAATGGCAGCCTTTATTGGTTGGTGGTGGTTTTGTTCTTGTTTTTTGCGTCTTCGATTTCTTTCTGAAGCTGTGGTATTTGCCTGGAACGGTCACCCGTCGAAGTTGCGTCGTGATGTTCGGTTTTTGCGGTTTTATTTTACTGAACACCGACATCTTCGCCATCTTGATAATGATCACGTTTGTTCCTAGAAATATCAAATGTACAAATCTTGACAAGCTTCACACCTAAATTTAAAAAAAGTCCATTTGATTTCAATCAAACGTTAACCAAAAGCGCAAAAAAATGCAAACGTTGTTGCTTTCTTCACGGGCAAATCGTGATAACCCAAAGAAAACTTCAAAAATCTGTTTTCAATGTTTCGTCAATGCAGGTCAACACCAGTGCGTCAGCGTCATCAACAACTTCATCGCGCTGGACGACATTGAGCACATCATCCATCCGCCCGGCAGCAGCGCACAACCGCGTGTCCCAATGGAGCTGGCGTCGGTGCTGCATCAGCTCTCCAGAACTTATAACATACATCCCGTCAAGGTATGGCGGTTTCTTCGGAGCTGAGCGTTTTTGGGGTTGTCTAGATCTATGTATTTATTTATGCACTGTCGAACTCTAAATTATAGGGAATCAGCTGATTGGTTGGTGGTCATGCACTGTTTTCCGTGCAGGCATTGCTGTGGGCGCGTAGTTTGGTTTGCACGGAGAGCATTCCATGCCGTAATCACCAACGAGTCAGCTGATTCCCCATATTCCAGAGTTAGACTGTAGCTGATCAGGTGCTTTTGCGAGGTTGGTATGCGATACCAGGACGTTACCAGTATGCGATGAAGAAGTCGCTTCAATGAAGAAGATGCTTTCAATTGGGATGTGCTCTCCGTGGTTTCAATTAAACAGGAATTTTAGCATTGATTTTGTTGCACTCCATTTCAGACAGTGCTGTTCTTGAGAACCAATAGCGACCTATTGCAACATCGCAAACAGCTGCTCTACATATTTGACGAGTTATTTGAGAAACAGATCAAGTCGAAAGAGAGAAATGAGGTGTGGTTTCGATGTTTCGTGTTTTTCTTTTGTTCGGATTAAACAATCATATTCTTGCGTTGCTGATGGTCACGAACAAAAGCTGAATTGTAGTCTAATGCTAAATGTGTGAACGTATGCGAGTGTTGGAGTAAGAGTACGGTATCTACCGTGTTCGGTCTCGACACGACCTTGCTGTCCAGACAATTGAATGTCTGCAAGTCATGGTGTCGATTGTAAAAATGTCACATTTTCCCTCGTTCCCTCTCAACTGCATATTTAACGGTCAATAAAGGTGTTTTGAAATCGCGCCAAGATCAAACCCGGTTGCTACCGTACCGATATAGCTTTTGGGTCATGGATCGTACAACAACAGTTTCATTCATTCTTTCAATTATTCAACCCAGGTGATGGCATTCAAACTGCACATCATTCTGTCCACCATCAGAGAAGTGTTCACATTTCTGGACGCCATCCACAAGAACGAACCGTCTTGCACAAAACCGGATGCGGAGCTGTTAGAAAAGTTTACCAAACAGCTGTTGGCAGCGGAGGTGAGTGGTGAAAATTCGTTTTTGGGTTTTTTTTCTCATCAAGTGGCTTTAGAGGGGCACATCACTGATGAGACCAATCTTCTGCATCTGCATGTTTGCCAGACCATGATGAAATGCTGAGAACCAGATGTTTTTTTTACTGGTCGTGATTTCGCCGATTGCAACGCAATAGTGAGTTTCACCGGCTTTTTTTTCGTTTCAGAAAACCTATCACTTCACCGAAAACCTGGAGGTGTTGCTTCGTCGGGCGATACAGAAATTTCCGTACCTCGATTCGGTGCTGTTTCAGACGATTGTGAAACAGCTGGCCGACACGCCGCTGGTGAGTTTGCTCGATGCGTTTGCAGACGTCGAAACGAAAAACTCACTTCATGCTTCACGCGGCGATTCAAAATTGCTTAAGTGACGCAATCGAATCTCGCTAAAACGACACGGGTTACTTCACCGATGTTGAATTCATGAACGCATGAAACTGGCTGCTACACCCGCTTATGCGGTGCATTCAGCTGCAGAACCGTCCGTGACTGTGCACGCATATCACATTGCGTAGCTGGTCAGCTCTGATCATCATCCCAGCTCCCAAGGACGCACATCCAATCATCATTAATTCGTCCCTCGTTTCAAGGGCAATCAACCATCGTCGATGAACGTCATCAATCAAGTGATACTCGGCCATCGACAGGTGATCGACGGCTCGTTCTGCGGCGCCTGCGGGGAGCCGAAGGCGAAGAAGCGATGCGGCTCGTGTAGATTGGTCAGTGGGTTTTTTTGCGATACAAATTAAGTGAATTCCAAATTATGTGGAACTCGCTGATTGGTTGCTTTTTACATTGAGTCTCACTTTGGATTGGTAAAAAACCGTGTTTTTTCGAATCGGCGCAAAAAATGGACCGTTCTTACGGTAGAAAATGAGAACCAGACCCCATAATTCAAGAGCGACCAAAACTCGAGCCACTCAAAAAGTAAAAATTTTCAAAGCACAACAACAATTCCTGTTTTTCCACTATTTCACAGGAGAACTACTGCTGCGCGTACTGTCAAAAATTGCACTGGGTCGCAGCGCACAAGCGCTGGTGTGCCGAGTTGAAGGCCATTCACGATGACGCACAACGACGCAAGGCTGAAATGCAACAACAACGGAACGAAGAGGAACAGCAACCGATGAATGAGTAGGTTGTGGCTTAGTTGTACTTGGTCAAAAGGGGCGCCTAATTGATGAGACCGTCCTTCTTCTGCATCTGATGTGGATTCACAGGGTTTGTCATTTGATTGGGTGCAGGGCCACCGCACAGCCAATCTCGTTTGAATGTGCAATCGTGTTCTTGTTTTTTTTTTCATTATTTCGCCGTCATGTAGTTGAGAATTTTGTTTCATATTTCACATCTAATGTGTTTGTTTAATGTATTTGTATTTATTTTTATTTTTCTATTTCTCTCAATTTGTCTCATAAACTGCAACCATGCCTTTTCCACCGCCTTGGAAGCTTTTCCATAATGTGTTTGTATCACGCAGCACTGACTTATCATCAGCCAACAAGCGTGCAATTAAGCTGAGAAACGTGCTGAAATGCCAGCTGACCGCATGGTTTATGAAATGTTTATACTTTATGAGATAAATGTTAAAAATACATGAGATGTTTATCCAAGACTGTTGAGGAGCCTCGTTTATGCTATATCATGCGGATGCGCGAGCGAGCGTCAGCGAGCGGACAGCGCATCACGCATTATATGAGCCGTTTTCCCCTCGCGCGCGTTTTTCAAACTTTCTCGCTGCCCTGCAGCGAGCATAGTATAAGCCACAAACTTGGTTCTGTGCACACGAAACGAACACCCAAAGTTGTGCTTGGAGCCGCGAAAAAATTTTCATCGGACGATTTTTCATACGCTCTAGACACGAAAAACCTATTCTGAAAATCGTGTTACTTCTTTCTCTTTCTATTTTTTTTTCTGGTATGTAATCAACATGTGTGCGCCCTTTCAGTTTTTACCTGCGACACTTTCACAGTCGAACAAAAATGTTTCCTGGGGTAATTCCATACGGAGATTTTGAAAATTGGGTTAATTTTTTACCCAGACCCTGTTTTTGGGTAAAAATTGGGCATTTTTAAAAGTTCGCACGGTTTTCACCTGGTTCTAAGTGTGCGCCCTTTCAATTTTTACCTGCGACACTTTCACAGTCGAAAAAAAATGTTTCCTGGGGTAATTCCATCCGGAGATTTTGAAAATTAAATTAATTTTTTACCCAGACCTTGTTTTGGGTTAAAAATTGGGCATTTTTAAAAGTTCGCAGGGTTTTCACCTGGTTTTAAGTGTGCGCCCTTTCAATTTTTACCTGCGACACTTTCACAGTCGAACAAAAATGTTTCCTGGGGTAATTTCATCCGTAGATTGTGAAAAAAAAATTTGCCCGGGCATTTTTTTTGTCAAAATTGTGCATTTTTTACAGTTCGTAGCATTTCGACTGGGTATCAGCTTTTCACTCTTACAAATTTTGTCTGAGCTGCGAAAAATAATAGGAAAAAGGTCTAGTCCGTAGGAATTCAATGCGCTGATCACGGATTTTGGGTTAGTTTTCTTACGTGAGCAACTTTAGATGCTGAATCGTGACGATTTCGAGCGAATCGGCCGTGGAAATTGGCGAAGTCGGTCTAGAAACGAAAAACAAGAAAAGAGTGTTTTCCAGGGTAATTCAATGCGCTGATCACGGATTTTGGGTTAGTTTTCTTACGTGAGCAACTTTAGATGCTGAATCGTGACGATTTCGGGCGAATCGGCCGTGGAAATTGGCGAAATCGGTCCAGAAACGAAAAACAAGAAAAGGGTGTTTTCCAGGGTAATTCAATGCGCTGATCACGGATTTTGGGTTAGTTTTTTTTACGTGACCAACTTTAGATGCTGAATCGTGACGATTTCGGGCGAATCGGCCGTGGAAATTGGCGAAATCGGTCTAGAAACGAAAAACAAGAAAATGGTGTTTTCCAGGGTAATTCAATGCGCTGATCACGGATTTTGGGTTAGTTTTCTTACGTGAGCAACTTTAGATGCTGAATCGTGACGATTTCGGGCGAATCGGCCGTGGAAATTGGCGAAATCGGTCCAGAAACGAAAAACAAGAAAAGGGTGTTTTCCAGGGTAATTCAATGCGCTGATCACGGATTTTGGGTTAGTTTTTTTTACGTGACCAACTTTGGATGCTGAATCGTGACGATTTCGGGCGAATCGGCCGTGTAAATTGGCGAAATCGGTCTAGAAACGAAAAACAAGAAAATGGTGTTTTTCAGGGTAATTCAATGCGCTGATCACGGATTTTGAGTTAGTTTTTTATGTGAGCAACTTTAGATGCTGAATCGTGACGATTTCGGGCGAATCGGCCGTGGAAATTGGCGACATCGGTCTAGAAACGAAAAACAAGAAAAGAGTGTTTTCCAGGGTAGTTCAATGCGCTGATCACGGATTTTGGGTTAGTTTTCTTACGTGAGCAACTCTAGATACTGAATCGTGACGATTTCGGGCGAATCGGCCGTCGAAATTGGCGAAATCGGTCCAGAAATGAAAAACAAGAAAACTATGTTTTCCAGGGTAATTCAATGCGCTGATCACGGATTTTGGGTTAGTTTTCTTACGTGAGCAACTCTAGATACTGAATCGTGACGATTTCGGGCGAATCGGCCGTCGAAATTGGCGAAATCGGTCCAGAAATGAAAAACAAGAAAACTATGTTTTCCAGTGTAATTCAATGCGCTGATCACGGATTTTGGGTTAGTTTTCTTATGTGAGCAACTCTAGATACCGAATCGTGACGATTTCGGGCGAATCGGCCGTCGAAATTGGCGAAATCGGTCCAGAAACGAAAAACAAGAAAAGGGTGTTTTCCAGGGTAATTCAATGCGCTGACCACGGATTTTGGGTTAGTTTTCTTACGTGAGCAACTCTAGATACTGAATCGTGACAATTTCGGGCGAATCGGCCGTCGAAATTGGCGAAATCGGTCCAGAAACGAAAAACAAGAAAAGGGTGTTTTCCAGGGTAATTCAATGCACTGATCACGGATATTGGGTTAGTTTTCTTACGTGAGCAACTCTAGATGCTGAATCGTGACGATTTCGAGCGAATCGGCCGTGGAAATTGGCGAAATCGGTCCAGAAATGAAAAACAAGAAAACTATGTTTTCCAGTGCAATTCAATGCGCTGATCACGGATTTTGGGTTAGTTTTCTTATGTGAGCAACTCTAGATACCGAATCGTGACGATTTCGGGCGAATCGGCCGTCGAAATTGGCGAAATCGGTCCAGAAACGAAAAACAAGAAAAGGGTGTTTTCCAGGGTAATTCAATGCGCTGACCACGGATTTTGGGTTAGTTTTCTTACGTGAGCAACTCTAGATACTGAATTGTGACAATTTCGGGCGAATCGGCCGTGGAAATTGGTCCAAAAATGAAAAACAAGAAAACTGTGTTTTCCAAGGTAATTCAATGCGCTGATAACAGATTTTGGGTTAGTTTTCTTACGTGAGCAACTTTAGTTACCGAATCGTGACGATTTCGGGCGAATCGGCCGTAGAATTTAGTAAAACCGGTCCAGAAATGAAAAACAAGAAAACTGTGTTTTCCAGGGTAATTCAATGCGCCGATCACGGTTTTTGGATCAGTTTTCTTATGTGAGCAATTCTAGGTACTGAATCGTGACGATTTTGGGCGAATCGGCCGTAGAAATAGCATAGGCGAAATTGGCCTAAAAAACGAAAAATGAAAAACCTGAGTTGTCCGGGGTTTAGAAGAATGTGTGACCAACGTATTGTGATTTTGGTCCGACCTTCGGGGCTTATGTAAAAGTCAGAATATTATCTAAAAATGCGGGAGACGCATATAAAAGGAGGAATATGGCCTTGTGTAAGCAGTGAAAGACTTGGCTCGACAACGCTTTTCAAGTCTCTGATGTGGTACACACGGATACAAGTACATAAGGGTCATATTTTTGCGCCGTTTATTCTTTATTTCCGTTGCCAGTGGCAACCCTCGTACATTGTAGACAAATAAACTTTCACATTTGCTTTATTTCTAGCATTTAGCGACCACTAAAACCACTAAAATAACCATCAGACTTTAGATCGCTGACACTGGTTTGCACAAAGTGTATCGCAGAGGCGTTGGGGAACGCAAGGTCTCCTTCTGTGGCAATGACTCACCGGTTTATGCTGTCACAAGAGTTTGGTAAAAAGGGTGAAAATCAACGGAAGACAACACTTTTTGCACTGGTGCTGCTGTATGCACTGCGGTGCGTACGTTAGCAACAACAACAATTGTCACCCTCGTGGCCTGGTGGTAGTGCGTTAGACTACAGTCTGTGCGCTCGGGGGATCGAGCCCCGCCGAGGGGTATGTAGGCACTTAATGACAGAGAAAACTCGATGGGCGCCCTACTCAATGGCGTTCTGTACGCTTCTCTGGGTTAGCCCTGGCTAAAAACATCGCCTAAAAATCCCAACAAAACAACAACAACAACAACAACGATAAAGCTACATGCAGCAATATTTTGCAATTTCTGATGTTTCTGCTTTTGCACAGAATTTACAGAATTTCGCACATGGTGTGATTTTAGACCAAACTGAAGAGGACAACTGAAAAATAACTTCAAAGTTTTTACGCTTTTCAGCAAGCTTTTAAACAACAAACGCGGCGCAAAAATATAACTCTTATGTACTTGTATCCGTGTGTACCACATCAGAGACTTGAAAAGCGTTGTCGAGCCAAGTCTTTCACTGCTTACACAAGGCCATATTCCTCCTTTTATATGCGTCTCCCGCATTTTTAGATAATATAGATAAAACATGGAGTTGTAAAATTGCTGCAGTGCAGATAAGCGGAATCATGCTAGCGATTTTCACTCGGTGCTTTAAACCATGCTGTTAATTGTGTCAGAATCTAAAAGCCATGGTTGAAGATATGTAAGATTGTGTGTTCTAGTGAACCACTCGGCTCATAAGTCATGCATGTCTAAATGAGTCTGAGATGATTATGTGCCATGAGACTATAAAGATGGCTTATGCGTTGTTAAAATGTTTAAGTTGGGACGGTATTTAAAATGTTTTCAAAACACCTACCTATAAGGTGTACTGTCAGCTCTTAACGTAAATACATGGGTGTGCGTGATGTAATGGGGACTGATATTTTTACAGCCACGAACTTTTGAACTAAATTTGTACATTTTCCAGTGAGACGAACGGAGCGACAACAGAACCAAAAACGAACGGCTGCGAAAAAATAGCCGAAAAAATGGAACCTCTACAACTGGCCGATGTTGATGTTGGACTAACGAATTGAATATATTGAACTGGGAATTTCTGAAATTTTGTTGTGCTGTTTTATTTTTCATGCTGATCATAAACTGATTGCTTCATTTGGAACTTGCAGCTTGCCCACAGAAACGTGAAGCTGCATTTTGTTCTTCTATGGTTTATTCAGCTGATATTTCGTGTTGTTGCCTCAGAAATGTTGTTTATCATATTTGAATAATTGTTGGCTTTCCACGGATTTTAGTGTTCTTTTGAATATGCTTTATGTTTTCTGAAATCACTCGATGAGTTTAATCAATAACTTTCGTTCAAAACTGTTTAAACGGTGTTTTGACGTTTTGTTAACGTCGTGTGCTCATGTCAGTGAATCTTGTCATTTTTTGTCGATTTTGTTGATTTTTCCTCAATGTGATTTGTCGATGTCCATGTATGTTTATACAAAAGATTTAATCAGACATTTATCACCGGGTATATGTTATATTGTCGTGAACGATTTGATGTTGTCGTTGTCAATCTTGTGAAATCGGTGAATAAAATTTAACAGCTGTCATCAGCACATCGTCGAAAGTGTACTTTCAACCGGATTGAATGCAGTATCAATCGGAAATCTGCGATTATCTTTGGTATTACAATCAGTGACACTTCCTTAGCTCATGTTACATTGCGTTTTGTTTCGACCGAAGCAGTACAACGAAATTTGAACACTTCTTAATTCTTTGACAAAACGTGTGTTTAAAATTTGGTGCGACCTTTCAGATTTGCCCAGGCCTTCGGTGGTGGCGACCTTTATGTGCGTGCCAAAGACCATTCTAAAACTCCGCACTGTTCTTCAATCAACCACGAACCGCCTGAAAATGGCGTTAAGCACCGCAAGTATCAGTCGGAGTAGTCCACCGGGGTCGGTTTTCTTGCAACGCGTCAACCCTGTAACGGGCGTCTGCGAATGGGCGGTGGAAACGGTGGACTATGATTTCACGCAGGAGACTGCGAGGTGGGGCACGGTTTTGTTCGAGTTTTTTGGTGAAGTCCTGGAGCCAGTTTCATGAAAGCTCAATAGTCCAATTGTGCTACACCACCGAACCCCTGAATGGAATACTGAAGCATCGTAGTTTCGTCTGAATGAAATAATGAACCATCGTAGTTTCGTTTTTCTATTAAACTGATTCACCAGCAATGTCTGCTCTTCAACGTGATGTGAAAAAAAACTGAAATTCGGTGATTTATGAATTTCTTCAGGTGCTCAGTGGTGTAGCACTATTGGACTGCCAAGTTTTATAAAACTGGATTCAAGTCTGAGGACCATGCACAGTCGTTCGGTTTGCACGTTTCGGTTGGTGTGGTGGCCTAATCATGATTTTGTCATGGCCGTCTGAAACGTACAGGCACCAGCGGTCGTTTGGTTGTGATTTTGTTGGTGAGTGCGGCAGCTGAAAACCCGTGTCACGTGTAAGGATTCTTTACCAATGTGTTCTGTCACCAATCAGTGCGGCGTCCGGTTTCAGATCAGATAATTATGTTTCTGTTGTTCCTCATTTCAGGTCTGGTTATGCCGATATGTTGCATGATCATGAGCGGGTTGGTCGTTTTCTGTTTGTTTTTAGATTTTCGAAAATCAATCACCTCGTTTTGTTGTTGATTGAAGCAACCAAGTGCGCACAGTAACATTTCATAGATTCTCCACTAAGTTCAGATTAGTTTCATTGTTTCGTGGTCAAACAGGTAGAAATTGCGCCATTTACCTATGCATTTCAAACATTCGATTCTAGCACGCTGATTGGTTGCATCAAGCTGATAGAACGAATCAGTTTAATGCAATTCGAATGCAGTTCAGCATAATTTTGCGTTTTCGTAATTTTTTTCAGAACATCTTGTTCGCCCGTGCCATCGAGCGTGTGGTTGCCGAGATGAAACGGAACGGGATGGAGCGTGTGCATGTGCTTGATATTGGCACGGGAACGGGTGAGTGTGCGTTTTGCTGACTGGTTGCTCACCCGTGCCGAAAGTACCGAACTCCGCCGCCGACATTATTTCGAGCATTTGGACTTCTGAACGTCCCAGCTAGACAACACGCTGTGCAGTTGTTTATGTTATTGTTCTTGTTGTTGTCAGCGTTTCACGGTTGGCGAGTGTTGTAAAGCGCCATTCATGGAGGTTGAAGCGCGCGCGCGAGTCACGTTCGCTACGCATTCATGGAACAAAAATGTGCTAAAATGACGCCTGTGCTTTAGCGCACGCGAGTGCATGAATGCGCCTCAACTCATATGCAGCTCAGCGTTGTGGGCCAAAACCCGAAACGCGCTATCACCCCCAAAGACTGCCGCACGTTTCCTCGGTCTATACGAAATACGACACCCGGACCATGAACAACAAACTCGCGTCTGTAGCGCAGGTGTGGGGCTTTCGCCTACCGTTCTGTAGGTGGAAAGTTCGAACCTCGCCGCGGACAAGACACATAATGGAGAAACTAAAGTGACCAACAAGATCTAATGGTCTGCTCCCTCCAGAGCCGAGGGTAAATTGGGCTCCGGGGCAGTATTGCCCGCTTCCGCCGGAGTTTGGTACCTTAGGGTTTCCGGAACCGGCGCGCGAACAAATAATAAAAAAAATAAAAAAATAAAAAACTCCCAAAGACAACCCATCATCATCGCACAAGTACGACATTGACCCCTCCCCTGTTTTCTCGCGACAGGTCTCCTATCAATGGCGTCGATGCGAGCGGGTGCCGATCACGTGACCGCCATCGAGGTATTCGAGCCGATGGCGAAAGTGGCGGCGCAGATTTTCGCAGCGAACGGCTTCACAACCGACCAAATCCATTTGATCAGCAGTCGGTCGACGGATTTGACGAATAGTAAGAAGGCTTGTGTCGCTTGGCATGGGTTCACTCTGTTTTGTTTGTCATTGTCCACCAGACGTTTTTGTTCAGCATACCTTGCCTCATCGACAAACGAAAAGCGGTCATGACGCACTAATATTCACTTCATTATTTGTTTGTTTGTTTTTCAGATTCACTCTGGTATTATCAATTTGTTAAGTTCTGCGACTGAATGCGTGTGCAGACGTAGAAAAGAAACTAGTTTCATTCAATCCTTATGTGGCAATTCAAAGTCGCCTAAGTGACTCTGTGTCCTATGTGTAGGGGACTCGCACCACTTTACCAATTTTGAATTCCCGCGTCCTGCATGAAACTGTTCACCTGTCTATACGCGCATTGAGTTGCGGAACCAAAATGAAAGATCATATATTGAATACTAAATCAAACTTCATTCTTGTTCAACAACACCAAACTGCACAGGTGATTTGTCGGCGAAACCGAACGTCTGCATTGCTGAGGTGTTTGACACGGAGTTGATCGGTGAAGGCGCGCTGCGCACGTTCAAGGACGCACATCGAAATCTGTTGCAGGTTTCGCCAACTTTTCAGCGTCGGAATCACGAGTTTTGTCCAGTTTGAACTCCCAGTCTGAAGACTGAGCTGATTGCGCGTTGACTTGCTTTATCGCTCGTGTTTTTCTCCGTTTTTAGCGCAAATACACAAACACACAGGCAGCGTGTGCGGCGTCGTGTCTGTTTCTGTGCTGTCGCCCCCGGGGTTAAAAAAGGTGTACAAAGCCTTTCTGGCCTGTCTGTCGTATGTGTGCGCCTGTGTGTTTGTTTCTGGTGACTGGTCAACACAACTGCATTGTAACAAAGTGCACTCTCTTCGAGAAAAACTATTCACGCCTCAAAACTATTTCATCACTTCGGTTTCGTCAATGCAGCCTGCCAGTAGAGTGATCCCGTCGCGCGCGCACGTCTGGGTACAACCCGTCCAGTCGGAGCATATCTTGAATTGGAAACGCCTTCGCCCCGTTGAACACAAGGAATTGGGCGAAAATGGCGTTTATCCGACCAACGAAATCGCGTCATGTCCGGGTGAGGCTTTTCAGTTGCTTAATTGAAATGAAATTTGAGTTAAGGAGCTTGGCTTGCTGCACTTGGCACACAAATGAATGGAAAAATTGGTTACCTGAGCGGTTTAGTCTGAGGTGCTACACTAGGTAGGGCATCAAACTGCTGCGGCCCACGTTGCCCAAATTTACACAGTTCAGTCCCCGAAAATGCCCAGAAAGGTGCATTGCCCAAAGTACCAAAAATGATACATTGCCCAAAAATACCCAAAGCATTTCTGTGCCGAAAACTGCCCATCTTCCAGGTGCTGCTTCGGTTCATGACGTCCAACTTGACCAATTACCTCGTGACAGCTTCACACCTGTCGCCGAGCCAGTACTCGCGTTCAGGTGAGTTTTACGGAGCAATCCGCTGATTGGTTCCTTTTGACATTGGGCTCACTGATTGGTCGAAGCAGCTCGATGCAGCCAATCCGCGTGCCATAATGTTTGTTTACAGTTTGTCTGTACCCAGAGTGCAGTGGCTTCAGTAGACTAGTGCGATATACCATGCATGCGTCTTGCAGTGCTGATGATAGGCCTAAACGCAACTTCTTTCTTCGTGCTGATAGGCCTAAACGCAACTTCGTTCTTCTTCTTGTCACAGTTTCGACTTTCAAAACCCATCCACGTACGCGTACGATGAAACATTCGAGCGACCGATCAACCAGGAATCGTTGCTGATTGGCGCTGATCGTGTTGACGCGGTGCTGATGTGGTGGGAGCTGGACATGGATGGCACGGGTGAATGTGTGCTGAGCACGAGACCGAATTGGCACAATGGGAAACATGCAGCATCAGCTGTAAGTGGTAGTCCAAGGCATTTTTGAGTGTACCACAGATCATTGATTGGCTGCGGCTTTTGAATTGAGCGCACTGATTGGTTGCGGTCGCGTTGATGTGGTGCTGATGTGGTGGGAGCTGGCACGGGTGAATGTGTGCTGAGCACGAGACCGAATTGGGACAACCGGAAACATGCAGCGTCAGCTGTAAGTGGTAGTCCAAGGCATTATTGAGTGTACCACAGATCATTGATTGGCTGCGGCTTTTGAATTGAGCGCACTGATTGGTTGCGGTCGTGTTGATGTGGTGCTGATGTGGCGGGAGCTGGACATGGATGGCACGGGTGAATGTGTGCTGAGCACGAGACCGAATTGGCACAATGGGAAACATGCAGCGTCAGTTGTTAGTTCACTTGCAGTCAAACCGTAAAATGTTGGCATGCTAAGAATAGTAGTCCGTGCGTGGAGAATTGTTGCATCTTTATCATTCATATTAGCATTTCTTTTCAGTGGCGGGACCATTGGATGCAGGCAATTTACTATTTGCCTAGTACGTTGTCACTTGATGAGCTTTCGCCGCAATGTTCATCCGATTCGAACAAGCAGCTGACCCTTTTGTGCTCTCACGACGAATACTCGATGTGGTTCGATGCTAGACTACGGTATGGTCGACTTGTTCAATCGTGTTCGATGGAAATGACGTCATATGCAGTGGACACTTTACGACTAGCATCCTGACTAGCCTTTTTTATTCCTTTGCGCATGTTTTTTTGTGTCAAAGATGCAACAAAACGGAAAGTCTAGTGTCTTGGTGGACGAGGCTTGAATGGTACAATGAAATAAGATGCAGCTAATCAGCAAGCTGCATCTAAGTTTTCCATTTTTTCTGCAGCAACCGTGGCGAAAATGTGAAAAGCAAACATTTACCCCGTAAACGTGGTGATGCACATGAATAAACAAACAAACATCCGCGCACACACGATGCAGCAGCCAGGCACACTGTGCCAGTGTATCAGGCTGTGCCTGTGTGTTTGTTGGTGACTTGCTCCATTACTGCGTTATAACCGAGTATACAGTCTCAAGACAACGACTTCTTATAAATCTCAAAACTCGTCTCTCATTGTCTCCGTATGATACGCTGTTCCTGCAGTTTCACTAGAGTTTCCGCATTTCACGAAATAAATTTCTTGACGTGTCATTTCAGCGACCAACCATCAGTCGCGAACTCGGCTGCTCCCAGCACGTCCAAAGCATCGGAGGAATCCACGATTCAAACGATCGAAACTGACACTCAAACCTCGGAGCAAGACCAAATGGACTGTTGCGCGTGTTCCACCGACAACAACGAGACGATCACGGATAACGGTGACCGGCCGGTGTGCGCGTGCATGCTGCACGTGATGTGCAGCAGAGCGAACATTGGCCGATTGAACGACGACGTCAGACGACGCAAGTACATCGACGCGCTGAAAACGGTCGGTCGCGTCGCGTTTGCGTTGTTGGTGGATTGTTGGATTCGTTGTGGTGGTTGCTTGTGCGGATACACTTGTATTACACTGGGTGTGTTACACTTGTAACGCAGCTGGGTGCGTTGCGTCAGAAGAACTGCAGTCTACCTGCGAGCTCCGCGAAAATATAGTTCTCGCGCGCGTTTAGCGCCCGTTGCAAGGCGGATGCCAGGGACGCACACCGTCGGCATTGGGATACCAGCCGGAAGCTCATATACCAGTACCATCACTTCCCATTATTGTGGTGAAGCGGCCCGAGTCCCAGAAATGCGCTTGGGCACTGCTAAATATCCGCCGCAAGCATGAAAATCAGTTCCTTTCTTCACACGCACTGAGTCGCAACATCGAAAACAATGAACAGTCGAACAACGAACTCTATAACATATCCAACCAACTGACTGGTTGGTGATCACGTGATGCATGCTTTCACTGCAAACCAAACTCCGCCTCCACAGCAACTCATGCACGGAGAATGCATGCATCGACCAATCAGCTAGTTGGATATATTACAGAGGTTAGACTGTACACAGTTTCTCGTTCCAACAACAGCTCGAATTCCACGCGTGCTTGCAGACGATCGCGCAGCTGCCAGCCACGGCCACGGCGCTCTGTGTTGGCGACTGCGAGTTGCTGCCACTGTTGGCGGCCCGTCTCGGCTGTCACCAGGTGGTCTCCGTCGAGCGCAGTCGCAGTGCACGCCAGCTGGTACAATCGCTGATTGAGGCAAACGGACTGGCGACACAGATCACGGTGGTCGACGGCATGCTCGCGGTGTCGCCGGAGTTGAACGTGCGTTTTGTGTGTGTTTTTTTGTTCTGCTTTACTCGTAGTACGAAGCCCTTCGGAGTTCAGTGAGACGGGGAAACGCGACTTTGATCAACGATCGTTACGGAACGCTATTGCACTGGTGCACTGTGAACAGAATTGGAAAATAGGCTCTCGTTTTGTTTTTTTCTGTTGTGCAGGCGAACATTTTCGTCGGCGAACCGTTCTTCTTCGCGTCCATTCTACCGTGGCACGAACTGCACTTTTGGTACGCCTTGCACGAGTATCGACAGGCTCGCGCGGACGCAAAGGTCGACGTCGTTTCGTTGCCGAAAGTGAGGCCGTTTGTGGTTTTTGTTTCACCATTCAATGTGATTTGTTTTGCTGTTCTTGTTGTTGTGGCCGCCGACGATGACATTGTCATCCGTGTAGCGATGCGATGTCTTGGCGGGTTTTTGATTCGATGATTGATTAATTGATTGATTGATTGGTTGAATGATTGACTGATTGATTGATTCATTGATTGACTGACTGATTGTTTGCAAAATTCCTGTCTGAATACCGCGCACTGTGTTCAACACACTGTGCTCCATTCTTTAAACACGGTGACAAACACACACATGCCGTCACATGACACAATCGTAGTGTCACGTGTGTGTGCCTGTGTGTTTGTTCGTGACTGTGGTGACTTATAATAACAAAGTGACACGTGTCTTCCGGAGCAGGTCTTTAGCACTAACATTTCATTGCTGAAAGTCCATTTTCTTGTTCCTGATCATCAGGCAGCCAGCCTGTGCTGTCTGCCAGTAGCACTGGAACACCTCTGGAAAATTCGCGCCCCCGTCGACAACGTTCTCGGGTTCGATTTGCGACCGTTCGATCACCTTGTGCAGGTAATAAGGAGAAATCTTGTTGGCTTTTTCTATCATCTTTTATTTTTGTTCCGAGACTCACTGCGCGCATAGATAGATAAGCAATTACATGCACCGATTGTCCGTGTGATCCGAGTTCCCTAAAGAGGGCCGAGTCACTTAGGCTGCTTTGAATTGCCACATCGAGGATTGAAACTGGTTTCCTTTCTGCGTCTGCAAACGCATTCAGTCGCAAAACCCAACAAAATGATGATTCAAGATTACCATATTTCAGCATAGTGTGTATGGTCTTCAGAGCAGGACTTTGCCCCCACTACCCGATTTGCAGACATGCATCAAGCAGGCCGATTCAAACATCGAACCGCACCCACTTTGGGAGTACCCAAGCACCGCTGTTGGACTCAATCATGAGTTGGCACGGTGGGAATTTGAGCGGAGTCCCTTCGATCACGCTGGTGAAACGTACAAACAGCGAATACGGCTGCAGAGGTTCGCGGTACAGTATGTTTGATCAAGCCGGTCACTTTTTTCGCAGAATGTGGAGCTCGCGAAAGATGAAAGGTTGGGATCGGCGTTGCAAGGAGACATAATCAGCCACAAATTTTTTTTGATTTCGGCCAAACACGTTACATTCGTTCTTCTTATTGAAATTCAAAATTTCGCATGCTCCGTATTCTGCGAAAAAAGTGACAATTTTAAAATTTTTAAACAAGCATGCTTTACGTGTGTTCTTGTAACTGGCTGCTTCATCTTAAAATGCCACCATTTTGGGAAGCTGACTGGATTTTATTCTTCTCTTTGAATTAGCTGCTTTACCTCTGCTGGTTCCAGAAAGCCGATTCGGTTACTAAACGGGTTCAGCAGAATATCCGAAATCCGATCACTATTAGACAAAAAACATCGATGTTTTTTTTCAGTTTCACGTTTTTTTGTCCGAAATCAAATTTTTTTTGTCACCCCGTTTAGGCCCGGCTGTAACGCGGTGATCTTCTGGATGGACTGGCATCTAACGGACGACATCACCGTAAGCACCGGTCTGCAACGGGTATGCCCCGTCGGCGGCGTACCCGTTTGGGACACGTACACGAGGCAGGCCGTCTATTTCTTCCCGAACACACACGGCGACGCCGCTGGCGATGCGACCGACGTTCTCGTGGAGGCGGAGTTTCGCGCGAAAACCGGTGAACTGACGGTCACGTGCACGTTCGAACGTGATGCGCAGAATTGTGATCCGCGTTGAGTAAAAGAGGGTTTGTTTGAACTTGGCGCTGTTTTTCGCTGAACACAGCGCAAGCGATATTTTGAATTGCAGTGGGAAGAACGAATGTATAGGGTTTAGTTGAAATCACACCCCCAAACCCATCATAAATATGTTTTCTTGCAACACTACGATTCATCGTGCACGAGCTGTTTTCTGCGAAAAATACTAACAAAAAAGCAGACATACTGTGTTGATAAATTTGAAAAAAACACCTTTCTTTTACCAATTTGCCACATTCTGCTGCCTGTCAGTGCGTTTTTCTGAATACTATTGTTTGAGTACCACCGCCGTGTGTGTGCCTCTGTGTTGTTCATTTGTGACTGCACAGCGTTGCTGCGCCGTGACTAAGATCACGGTATTTCGAGAAAAAAACTGTTATTATGTATCATGAACGTGCGATTTTCTGTGGCACTTTCAGTTTCTTTTGTTGTTATCAGTTTCTGTTTATTTGTTTGTTTGTTGTTGTTGTTATATTACTGTTGATATTTTCGACCGGAATGATATTTCATCACATTGAAAAATTCTGACATTTTGTGCAGTGAGTGATCTGTATTTTTGTGCCCGAACGTAATCATATTGATGAATAATAAATAAAAACCTGGCCCATGCCATTTTTAAACGCATTCTTGTTTCATCTGTGGCTGTTCACAAATTTTGCCAACTGATTCTGAATCAGCAAGTACTTTTTCTCACTAGCTGGGGTAAACGTTAGAAATACCACACAAAATTTGAAAAAATTGTTTGACCACTTTGGGCCACCACTCTCACCGATAGCCAACATGGCCACCACCACGTGCCCCACAGACCCCACTACTCTCATCTCATTCAATCTCGTGCCAACCGAAAGCGACCTCACCGAAATACCGGAGTACTATCGACTCGGGCCTGTTTCCGACCACGGACTGTTTGCGCTGGAGGATGCGTTGAGCGGCAAGGTGGAACGGGGCGAAACGGCCTGGATGCTCTACCATTATTGTCAAGAGGGTCAAGGCGCGTTTGGTGGTTTTTTGTTTCGGCAATTGACGAACTATTCAGAATGAAGCAAGAATTTCAGGAGTTTTTTTTTGGTGAGTGAGTGATTGGTGCGGAGAGTTTTCTGCACTAGGAAAAACCTAGGATCCACTTTTTTAGGTACTTATACCAACACGAGAAAGGCATCGAAAACTCAAATCGAGGTACTTTTTCGTTTCGAAATGCACTGTACTGTGTCAAAGATTCGATTCGATTGCAAAGACAAACACACAAAAATCGTTCAGTTTCACAAATTTCCATTTTCTTTCTATCATGTTTGCAGAACAAGACGAAACGATACTAAAACTGGCGTGGCACGTCAACAATGGCGACTATTTCTGTCACGCCACCGTCAACCGTGACGAGTTGAGCGGCCACTTTTCGATCGTCACTTTCCCGCGGCACTCCTTTTCGTCCGTTCGCCATCTCGGCCATTTCGTCTGTGCCCACGGTGACCCGGAGGGGCCCGGCGTCGATTTGACCCATCCCGGCCCGCCCGTCATCGGTTGCGCCACCAGCATTGGGTCTGTGATGCACATGTGAAGATTAAAGTTTTTTTTTGTTTCAGTTCAGTTTTTTTGCTTTTGATTTCGTAATTTGATTGTTTGTCGTATTATTTTTTGTCGGTTAGTGCTTGTGTCATTTTGTCAACTTGTCAACTTCTTTTTTTTGTTTTGTGTGTCGTTTTTTGCAGATTGGGCATGTGATGCACGTGTGAAAAATGGGAGATTCGTTTGTTGTGGTTTTTGGACAGTTTTTTTGGTTTTGTCTGCTGAATTTGATTTTTTTGTCAGATTCTTTGTCCGGGTGTTAGTTTTTGTGTCATAAAACCATTGTAAAATGGTAAACTTTCTTTTTTTGTCGTTTTTTTGCAGATCTCATTTTCATTCATGACAACTTTACATTGGTGCTGAAGAACCAACAAAATTGCTCCGTGTTGATAAATTCGAAATAATAGCACTAGCACCATGAAGGTGATAAAACAGTCAAAAATGAACTTCACAAGTCATAAACAAACTTTTCACAAATATGACGCCATGATTTTTGCCAAAACCTTTCCGACTAACACACGTTCAGTGGAGACGGATTGTGTTGTAAACAAAAGTCGACAGAAATGAATCGCAAGCACGTTAGCAAAAACAACGACAGCAACACGACCCGGGGTATAATCGGTTGCTCAAACAGAGACTTTGACTTCTCCGGCAGTTTGGAACTTCGCGTTGGTGGCATCATGCGGTGGTTGATTTTGAGAGCACGAGAAACACGTGAAACCAATCAAGTTCTGTTAGAAACTTGCTGATTGGCTGCTTTTAGAATCGATAGACTGATTGGTTGTGTACCCCCATCCTGCGCAACCAATCAACAACAGCGTCACCTTTTTCGCTTTATGACTGTGTTTCAAAACACCAGTTTATAAAACAGTTTCAATTCATCATCACTGTTTTTTGCTGAAACAGCCCACTTTGAAAGCGACTTTTGTGGTAAGCCACGCTAAGAATAATTTCGGTGAAAATTTGATGGATTTTCACACCAACTGCATGTCTGGCGTGCGCACGCGTTGTGTTGTCTGATAAGACAACACGACAATGAAAATAGACGTTTTATTGCCACGCACTCTTTGTTATGTTTTTCGCCCGTTTCACTGAATTTTTTTTCACATTGGCGCGTGACTGATTTCGCTTTTTGTCCTTTCTGCTTCCACTTTATTGCAAATTTCATTTCATGTTTGTCGGGTAAGCAGATCAGAGTTGAAACACAGTCCCTTTGCAATCAAATGTGAAAAACATGTCGAGCACAAGTTTGCTCAAACTTATCGGCTAGCTGTCGCTGCCGTACCCAGTTGTCACTATCTCACGGAAACACTGAATATTTTCCGGCAACTGTCTTGTGTGTTTTGTTCTAAATCACGCACCCAACGGAAAACGGATCAATGAACGAATAAAACAAACATTTGGTCAAAACAGAATTTATATTTTCGTTATCACCTTTTCAAGAAAACCGTTGATAAAACTAAACCTGCCAGGTTACATAAGAAACCGAACCACCCAACCTGCCCTTGCTCTCTCGCAGCACTGCGTCATTCAAAACGCCCCAATGCTGTGTGCCCGCGTTTACGTCAACAACAAAGCAATCAAAAACGCGAAATAAATTTCAAAAATGTTCACCTATTCAACACGTGTCATGTGTAGACACAACTCTACGACAAGCACCAACGTCAGCAGTCATAAACAACCACCATCTGGCCCATTGTCATTTCACTGGTCCATTCGTCAGAAACCATCACACCACCACCTCAAGAACAATCAAAGTCGTTCATTGAAAAAGCGCCGAAAGAACGGTTTTATTTCGAGAAATTCCGTTGAGGAGACGTCGAAATCACTCCATCGCGAGGCGAGCACCAGCAGTTTCTTGATGGACTACCTGAAGCCGACGATTGACTTTCTGACGCCGAACAGGCAACGCTGCTACTCCGCTTCGGATCTGTGCAACAATGATGACGATCATAATTCCGACAATCAATCGGAGAAACAGCGGAATAAAAACAAAAACAGAAACTCGAAACCCCACGGCGGCGGCGGTTCTTGGAGCGATCTGACGTCGTCGGCGCAGAACAACGTGACAACCGCCGCACCCCAGCTAACGGCCTCCACCGTTCAAGCGTTGAGTCGTTCGTTCATGTCGACCAGTCGACTGATGGAACTGAAACAGACGCAGCGGACGACAACGTCGCCGACCCGACACCTCAGTCCGCCGGTCGAGTGGGCCGCCGCCGCCGGGTTTCTCCAGATTCAACCGTCTGATTTGGTGTTTGCGACCACTGGCGGCGGCTGCGAGATTCAGGTTGGTTGTTGGTTCAGTTTTTGTTTTTCGCCTTTGGGATAATTTTTAAGTCAGAACCAGACCCAAATAAAAGAAAGAAATTGTATTTTTTAACCCGGTTCCTCACCTGCTTCTATTACGTTTTTGGAACGGTTGTTCGTTACAGTAAGATGCCAAAGGGTTAGGATCAGATGGATTTTAAGAAAGTAGGGCAGCCCGCTTACCATCCGGTGGGCCAATACCCTTGCCACGTGAGGATGGGCTTTCAATCGTGAGTAACATTCAATGCAGTTCTTCTGAACTTTCCATCTCTTCCATTCCCAGTACGTGCAAGCAGTCGTGTCGTGTCGCTACGACGCCAAGCGTCACGGTCGAGCGTACCTCTTCCTCCTCGACCGCCAGACGAACGTCTGCCAACTGGAGGCCTCCGTCGACGTTTCATCGGACGCATTCGAACAGGCGACGTTGAGTGCGTCGATCGTGAATCTGGCGATTCTCGCGATGCTGCTTTGGCAGAGCGAACTCGCCGGGAAACGGCTGCTGTTCATGTTCAATGAGTGGTCGCCGGAGGCCGACATGGAGACGGTCGATGCGCTCGCGCAATTGGCACGCCAATACAAGGTGCTCAGATTTTGTTTTGGTTTTTTTAAATGGCTTTCCTGTTTTAAAAAAATCTGAAGTTTCTGGCGGGTTTGTGCTGAAAATGGGCACTTCAGTTTCGTCTCATCAGGCTGACGATGAAAAGCAAAACCCACTCGGGCGTGTTTTTTTGGTTGAGCTGTAGCTTTGAACATTTTGGTTTGTCTGGTTTGTCACGTGTCCGTCAATTAATTTTGGTCCGTTTAGTGTTTTTTTTTGCAGTGTGCCTATCAGATCTATCTCTGGCATTCCAAAGACGACGACGATCACGAAGCGCAAGCGTCATCGAACGTCTCCGCCTGCCACCACGGCTCTTCAACGATGTACAACCGGTTGTTGTTCCTGAGCAGACAACCGACAACGAAACCCGTGACCGCCGCGCATTTGACGAAGCTTCGGCAATTGATTCGCTTGAATTGGTTCTTCAGACTGTTGTGTTGTTGAGTTTTATTCGTTGTCATGATCATGATCTTCTTGTTTCGCTTGCATTGAATTTCTGGTTGTTGCATAATTTGTTTGCATTGTTCTATGTTTGAGTTTGTTTAGAAACGTAAATAAAGTCAACCAAGGTCATACCTATGTTAGTTGTGAATATTTTGTATTGTGCACTCCATTCGCGATACTAAGAGACTGTTCCCAAACTGAAAATAAAAAATGCATATTGCACATAATGCAGCAATTCACCCGAAGAAACAACCACGACCAAAAGTATAACTCCAACGAACAAACAAAAGTAAAGTGCAAAAAAAATACAAATGGAACAAAGTCGCCGATACCAAGCAACTGTACAACCCATTTTTTTCTGTATTGCATCTCAACAACACCGGTTCAGTTCTGTGTTTGTTAAAAGATTTAAAAAGTTTATATCCAAAAGCGACATTGTTTAAAAATCACATGAACACCGTTTGGAAAACTTTTGTTTTTCGAAAGGCGTGCTCAATTTATTACAGATATGATATACAGTTGAACAACTTCTATTTACAACGCGTAATATTATGAACAATACACCACACTTTGCCTATTCGATGTCTACTTGTAGCAGGGATACCTTGACCTCATGAGCGAATCCCAAACACAACCAAAAAATAGGAAAAATCTGCAAAAAACAAAAAAATACATCACCCGACGTGTAAATTTGCTACGGTGAACCACAATGAAACCGGACTCTGGTGCAGAACAACAAAAATTCAAACCGATTAGTGCCAACAACAACTTCCCACAAATGAAACTCGTATACAATCAAACCGATGGAAAATAAAACCAAAAGGCAAAACAGAATTGCAACAGAAATCGGCCCGCCTTTGTTTGTTCAGGGAACGGAATGGTTGCGAATTGACGTATCTGTAGAAAAGAAAAGTCATCAAACAAATACAACATAACTGGTACATGAAATGTAATGGGAAGTGAATATTTTTGGTGTTTTTGGGCAAATTCGCGACTTTGGATTATGCTCGAGGATTTTTCAAATACATGGTTAAAAGAAACGTGGAGGCAGCGTAGTTAAACCGAATGAGCTTTGTTCAAAAGCATGCAAACGTCTGTAAATGCAAGTACAATTTAGGGACATTGTCAAATCGATGATTCAAGTTCTTAAAACAATGAAAACAACGGCATCATTATGCGGTCCGAAACCTGCGTGAACAGTGAATAACAAAAAAATAAAAGTAACAAATAAAAATCATCTCGCCCGAGAATAACAATAAATAAATACGGAAGTACAGTTGTTTTTTTTCGTCTGGAATCACACAGATCGCTAGCTTACCATTAAATC
Organism: Theristus sp. LFF4_11; assembly: GCA_030248135.1. Classification (NCBI taxonomy): domain Eukaryota; kingdom Metazoa; phylum Nematoda; class Chromadorea; order Monhysterida; family Xyalidae; genus Theristus; species Theristus sp. LFF4_11. The sequence goes on from JASANC010005440.1 coordinate 93,778, forward strand.
ATACGTTACTTCTAAATCAAATCCAGATTACAGGATACCCGCACAAGAGTTCACAGTGAAAACAGTAACATAAAAAACCGAACCAACCGTGTCTTCATTATGCACAAATTAGACCAACGCCAGAAGGCGATCATAGAAATCGGCGTTGAAAAAATCCGGATCGAACACCGACCTCGCCGGATTAGTGCTCCGTTTCCGGCGTCTCCGTCGTAGCGTCGCTTGCATCGTGTGCCGGTGGTTGTCGCCATTTGAACTGCGATCGGCCGAATCCAACATGACGCTGCCCGCGTTCGCGTCGGGCGCGATCGCCCGCCGATAGCGGTGCGTGTACGAATGCGCCGTCAGCAGACCGACCGCGTTGTCGCGGTGCACCGGTCGGCCGCTGCGTTGCTCCACGAACGAGGCCAGTCCGTCGAGAAAGTTGCACACCACCGGACCTGATGTAGATCACAATCCATCTTATTTCGCGTTATCCAATCTGGCCATTTTATTTCGCGAAAAGCGGGAAACACTCCAATGAAACTGTATGTGGTGGTACGGAGATTGCACATTGAACATAGTGCTTCTGTCTGTTTGGTTTTTTTTCGACAGCCCCGGTGAACCTACCGTATTGATGCGCGGTCTCGTGTTCAAGGTCGAGATTATTCTCCAGCAACACCTCGTATTGCAGTTGAACGTTGTTGCTCTCCGTGCAGTTCGGTATGCTGCCGTCTGGAAAATAGTCTGCTTGTCAGTTTCATGTATACGGAGAAGTAACTTTTTTGAACAATTCAAACAATAGTGACACGCTTTCGCTGACAGTGCCGCCCCCTGCTAAATTTCTCACTGGTTGATCGACAACAGAGACTTTCGTAATCACTGCCTTTCAGGGATATAAGCCGCTGAGGAGTTGAGGCTGCTCTCGCTTGTGGCAATGGCATTGGCCAACAACGTGACGCTCTTGGTCAATTTTTACTCCCACACCAAACCACCGAAATCTGGCGTCTCTGAAGTTTCTGGAACTGGTGGGCGGTTTCAAAGGAGACACAGTTGAACAGGAACGGGGAGACGGAAGTTTTTAAATAAAGATAGAAACCAACTCTGCAACGCGGTCAGCGTCGAGTTGATGCGTCGCTCCATCTCCGGCTGATCGGGCAACAACTGCTCGCGTTCGTGCGCCTCCGAGTCGAGCATCGCCGACGACAGGCCGTGCGTGGTGCCGTCGGTCTGATTGGTGCGCGGCAGCAACTCCACCATCAGCCACACGAACAGACACATCTGTGTGCTGCCGACTGGAAATCGGTGCAATGATGAGCACAACCGTTGCTCTGTCACTGTCAGTAACAAAACATCGGTTCGGTTCGACAGCAGGAGCCAAGACTGCCAGATGTTTCACATTTTCACTTCATATAAATGGCTTGGCTTAAATTAGGATTAGGTTAGGAACACGTTAGGATTACACTTCAATTAAGCTTAGGGTTAGTATTAGGCTTAGGGTTGTTTTGCTTAGATTTCTGAACAACTTTCTGAACAACAAACTGTTACCCGACAATGGCCAGTAGCAACTGTGTAATTCACACTCTCAAGCTATATACGCATGAATGATGTTGGCCAGCCGGTAAAACACCCGGATTTTATTTTGTTTTTCTCCCAAAAAAACACTGAATTCACGACCAACCATAGTTCCAGTTCATGGCGCACTTGTCGTCCACATCGAGCACCACTCGCTCGAGCGGTTTATTCTTGTAAATCGGATTCATCACGGCCTCAGCGCGTTTCGAGTGACCGAGACCGAGCGCGTGACCGATTTCGTGCACCAACACATACGGAAAGTACACGCCGCCCGACGCCGTATTCGACGTGTCCGTCACCCAGCGTTCGAAGTCGTCGAAATGAATGTCGCCGTTCAGCGAGCCGGTCTCCTGATAGTTCGGGTAGAACGTGTGCGCCAGGATGTTCGTCTTGTTGCCGCCGTCGTCGAAGTGATAGCCATCGCCGTGGTTGCCTGAAACAGTTTTCTTTTAAAAACCCACTTTCTGTGGCAACGGATCAAAACAGGGATGAAAGGGGGCGGGTGTTTGAATTAATTTAACAGTAACCAGGGACGTAGGTTCCCATGAAATCCCACTCGACGTTTCAAATCATTTTTTGATCATTCAAATCAAATCATTCAAAAACTCCATAACAAACCAAATCATTCAAAAACTCCATAACAAACCAAATCAAATCAAATCAAATACCAATCCAGAGTTGAAATCAAAAAAATCTCACAAACGCAGCCTCCGAAACCAACCGATGTCCCAGAGAATGTTGATGTCGGCGTCGCTGGCGCTCGACGCCTCGCTGAATTCCAGTCGAACCGAACGCAACGACGGCAGCTCGATTTGATCCGACCAAAGTTGAAACGCACGCTGAACCACTGTTCTGTAAAAACAACGAAATTAAAAAACAGCAGTCAATTGTTCAAAAAAGTTTGGAATTTCTCTGGCTGGTTCCTCAACCCCAACCCAACCACCGCAACTCCCCACCCCACCTCAACGAAATGGAAATTCCACAAACCGAATTTTAGTTCGCGGAATGTCGTCGGTGTATTTCTGGATGAACCAAGACAACCGAAGCACATCGTTCTCGTCCACCTGATCCGTCCATTTGCTGACCTGCGCTGTAAAAACGGATTTCTAATTTTAAAAATGAAAACATAAAGTGTCGACGTTCTCATGAAGTGTTTGATCAAAATTAAACATGCAGTCAGCAGGCCCAAGATGGTATGTTTTGGTCCCTTCTCCCTTATCTTTTTTATTTGAAGCAGCCCGCCGCCTCGATTTCGGAAACCCGAAAGTACTAAACACCGGTGGGTTCCGACTTCCGAGCGACTTCTTCATTGTTCTGTTTTATTTGCGTCCGCTCGCCGTCTCCACCCCACCAACCCAAACGCGCTCACCAAATCGTTTTCGTCGTCTCCTCAGTTCGTTCACCGACGACGACGCCGACGTCACTCGGAGCGGCAGATCGGCGTTGCCGCACCTCGGCTGTCGCATTCGATCCAACGTCGGCAGATTGACGCTGCCCGTCGCGCGAACACCCGCCAACGACTGGAACGCCCGCAGGCTGTTCTCGACGCTCTCGGGCGTCAACGGCACGTCGTCCTCGATGTAGCCGAAACGGTGCAGGTATTCCTGGCATGAAAAGAAGGCATTTTTTCATTATTGACTGATTTGAATTTGAGTTTGAATTTTGCGTGAAAATTGCTGCCGGTTGCGTTTTACTGTTGGTTCCGAGCGAGACTCAATGCTCGCATAGATAGGTAAACACTTTCTCGCATGACGCGGGAATTCAAAATCGGTGAAGTGATCCGTGTCCCCGAAATAGGGCCGGGTCGCTTGTTTTGAATTGCCACACAATGATTGAAACTAGTTTGCTTTCTACGCCTGAAAATGCGCTGAGCAGCAGAACTAAAAAACATGAGAAGATTCTTGTTACAAGTGCGCTTTTCATTTTAGTTTTCAAATAATCAACCATTTTCGATTCGATTTTGCGTGTTATGAAGAAGTCGCAGGTGTCTAAACCTAAACCGAATCTTAATTCTTAGCCAAGCCTTTTTTAGAAGGTAAAAAAGAAGCGAAGCGCCCTTAATGTGGAGGAGTCACGTTTTTTATGATGAGAAAACCCGTTGAATGTGCCGAATGTTTTTGTTTTTCCCTTCTCTCTGTTCAAAACGTTCATTCGCGATCTTCAAAAATTGAAAGTGTCATATTTTTTTCGAATCGTTTCACGCAACAACTGATCGAACGAAACAAATTCCCCGAAAAAAGTGAAACAAGTGCCTTGATTGTGTGTGGTACTTCCTGTCCAACCAAAGTAACGCGTCATACAAATCATCCACGTTCAACGATTGTTGCACCATCAGTATGTATGCGTATTATTATTTTGAACAATGAATACATAATATGACGCTACACATACATGCGCAGGCGCGGTGTCAAGGTCGTCACGTTGGCGCCACCCACTGAATTTCGTTATTTACTTATTTATTTGTTGTGCGCGCGCGCGAACTAAAAAAACAACCAGCGAAAAATAAAAATCCACAGCGACACTTTTACGTTTTTTCGACACATCTTTCTCGTTGTTATGCAATCGTGTGTGTGTGTGTGCGTGTGACCAAATAACCCAGAAAATTTCCCAACCATACTCATACCCGCGTGTGGAAACTCACGTGTTCGCATAATTGGTTGAGCATTTTTATTGGCGACATGTTGTTTTTCGGGTAGGTTTTCAATAATTCACAAAAAACAATGCAGTGGTGGAAATAACGACTGAAAAATTTCGGTGAAGTTGTCAACGTTCACGTGTCCCATTGCATATACGAATTACGTACGTACACGTGGATTTGTTTTTCTTCGGACAAGAATATTCGAGATAATTTTTTTTGATTTTTCACTCGCCAATTTTCCGCACGTGTGCCTGCATAATCATGTTACGCGTCAAAAAGTGCACCGCAAATTTCATCATTTGAAAAGCGGTGTTTCGGTTTGTTTTTCTCCGATAAACAGAAACGAACCAAAACTACTTTCGCACATTCTTGAACTTCTGCCAAAAGTACACACGACGACATTTCGGATTCCCGAATTCGTCACTGTCAAACACCAGTGAAAGTCACCACTAATCGGAAATTGAAATGTTGCGTTGCGCGCGCGCGCGTGTCAACCGTGAAAACGCGATGACGAATAAAAGTAAAACAATTTATATCTAGATATACATTGCCAAAAGTTACAACCCGGTTCGCATCATCTTGTGACTATCCTTTCTGGGTCAAGCAAAGTGTGATTCACGGTAAAAACCTGTACCTTACACAGTGGTTGACAAATTTGATTTTGTTCTTTTTCGCGTTTCATTCGCACCACACCACATTCTTGTGATTATTCGACACATTGGGCCGGTGACTTTTTTCTCGGATAGCACCGATTCGTGATTGTCACCGCACGTGTCATCAAAAAAAAGTTTTTTTTTCGTCAGGCGTTTCAGACCTAAGAACAAGTTATTGCGGTATTGCCATATTCTATAATCATGATTTGTTGTTGTTGTTGTTGTTGTTGTTGTTGATAATCATGTGTTGTTATAAATGTGTTTTTGCGCAACAATGGGAATAAATACACTGGGAAGAAAAGCACACCAAAAATTTTCAAGTTCAAGTAATCGATAAGCTGTTGAAAAATTCATTAAACAAGCAATTGATGATCAGATATTGAAAAAAAAATTTACGGCTATTTTTGTTACACCGTGTTTTGCTATTAGTTTTGGCACCAATTTTTTTACTTAGGCTTTTCCACTTAGGATAAAACCATGAAAACATTAAAAATCTGGTAAATCGGCATAAAAAATTAACGCAATGCTGCAGTTTTCAGTTGAAAAAAGGCTTTCACATCCCCAATCACACAGAATTTTGAGCCACTACTCCGATTTGAAAACTGAAAACAACCCCACAGTTGAAAAAACGCACAGGAAAACACGAATAACAGTCGACCCGCGCGTTTTGTTTTCATACGGACCCCGGCTTTTTTTCTGTCGGGCCCCGTCGGTCGGTCATACACAGACAGAAAAAGTGCAAAAAGCAGACGGCGGTGTACCGGTTTTTTGCACCGTTTTTACATGCAAAAGCAAATAAAATATATGCGGCTGTAATAAAAAATTACCTTTAGGGTGTCAGCTGATCACGCTCAGCAGTAACGGGCAATACATGTTGCTGAATTCAGCAGCGCACGCGCCATGACAAACACAAAAACGACGATCTGTCTAGCTGATAGAACATGCTTATTTTATGAAACGGTGACGTTTTTTTACCAAGAAACCGGTTTGCAATTTCCGTAAACGCTTTTTCTAGTCGAGTTTTTTTTGAAGTAGCCGCGCGAGAATTTATGTTAGCCGCCCCAGGAGGTAAAAAGTCTTACCACTATTAAAACTGTAAAAAATACGACAATTAATTGCCATAAAAACAGCGATGACACCACGGCTGGTGATAGTAGACAGTTTCAAGGTCACTAAGCGCCTGTTGTACACCGCAGTCGAAACGATGAACGTAGAATTTCAATTGAATTTTGCAAGATGGTTTTTACAACCATGTGTGCAGCTACGTTTCAGAAGCCAAAAAAAACGATTTAGTTGACAGTTGTGATTGTGAACAGAGATTCTCAAGTGGCGCTGTCGCAATTCTCAAATTACACTGGCGCAACAGTTCCATATTGATAAATACATAATTTATCAGTTCGTTTTTTTTGGCGCTGTGAAAATGCGTGAACTGACTCAGCGAGTGCTTGAGCTGTGGTTGCGGTTTGACACCGTGCTTATCATTTGGACAAGTCGTCAGAAGCAAATTTTCTGATTTTGAACTTTCATTGGTTCTAAACTCCATTAAGTTTTCATTTGTGGCGTGTCCACCAGACCATCAATCAATCAAATACACCAAAATGCAGAAAGTTGTCTCGGTAAACAAGTGGCACAAAACTCCAAAAAAAATCAAAGCACCAGAAAAAATGCCGAACTTTATGGTGCGCGGCGCTACACATCACTTCCCAGTGATCTGGGTGTCTAAACTTCTGAACAGTCGACTGTTGAACTTATAAACGTTCTATACACGAAACTAACTTTTAAAACATTCGCTGGTCTGTAATGGCTGTCAACCTAACACCATGTTCAATTCTTCCTAGAGCCCCTAAGATGTTCAATAAAGCGTTCCCAAAAGCGCAGTGAAACACCCCCTACCCCCTCACCAACGCTTCCTTGAGTCGATTGGCCTTGCGCTGGTGGTGCCGCTGATGTTTCACCAATCGCATGTGGTGTGCCGCTCGTTCGTGCTGCGTGATTCCTTGCAGATTCTCGGCCACCTCGTCCAATAGATTCTGTCGAATCGGAAACGCGGACACGAGAAATCGGCTGCTAACGTTGATTGCCGCCAACGTCAACGCGGCGGTTGTCACCATGGCTGTGCAACAGTGGCGAGCTGGCGACTGTGATCGGGGCAGCATGTTGCTTGGTTTTTTTTCTGATGGTTGTTTGTCAACTGTATGTTTTTTCGTCCTGTTTGGCAACCTGCAATTATAAAACGCCGGTTTTTTTGCATTTTTGCATTTGCAAGAAGTCTATGAGTTTTCATATGCGACATAACGGCAGAAAGTTCGCAACATTTATTGGAAATTGCGAAAAATCTGGTTATACCGTTTTTATTTTCACTTGACTTTCCGCGTTTTTTATTCTCTTTTCGTTAGCGCGCGCGCGCGCACGTGGGCTTGCGCTGATGTTGATAACAACAATAGCCTGTGTCCTCGCTTCGTTAAAAGTAAACAAACTTCCGGAAATTATGACTAAGTTATACAGATCTGAGATCGTCGCTGGATACAACTGATTTGCAAAGTGTTGGTGTGGGATTGAAAAATCTGTGTACATTGCACGTTTTGAGAGGATATATGTATAATTGTGATTGCTGAAGTGGGTTTGGTTTTAGTGATTGTTTTGTCAGCAGCGACGTGTCGCACTGGTGAACAACAGTGGCAGGTCGTTATGCAGGCGAAATCGTCCGGGCGATAAACAGGCTAAATGCTTGAGAAATCGGAAACCACACACAAAAAGCTCAATCCACTTTTTATTTAATGTGAAACGTGTGAAACGTGTTGTGAAACGTGTTGTGAAACGTAGTGTGGAACATGATTTGAAACGTGGTGTGAAACGTAGTGTGGAACATGGTTTAAAACGTGTTGTGAAACGTGGTGTGAATCGTGGTGTGGAACACGGTTTAAAATCGGGTGTGAAACGTGGTGTGGAACGTGGTGTGGAACTTGGTTTGAAACGTGGTGTGAAACGTGGTGTGGAACATGGTTTAAAACGTGTTGTGAAACGTGGTGTGGAACATGGTTTGAAACGTGGTATTAATCGTTTTGTGAGACTCGGTATGAAACGTTGTGTGAAACGTGGTGTGGAACAACATGGTTCCCATCTTAGCGGTTTTTGCGTTGCCATATTTTGACTTTCACTTTTTTCAGGTGCGACCGGTACAGTGGTGTGAAACTTTGTGTGAAGGTGGTGTGAAACGTGGTGGGAAACGTAGTGTGAAACGTTGTGTGAAACGTTAAGTGAAACGTGGTGCAAAACGTTTTGCCATTCCAGTGCATCGCTGCTACAGTGCGCAGAACTTTACGGCGACAAGACAGAAGCGCGTTTGCTACTGAAGATTTCGCCTTCATAACTGCCTGCAAACGTCCTCAGCGACGATCACGCGCACACATGTGTCATTATTGTTATGTGCGTTGTTATGTTGTTGTGTTGGCTGCATGACGCAATCAGCGCGATATCCATCCAAACCCGCCTCTTATCTCTCTCTCTGTCTCTGTCTCTCTGTAACCGCGAGAACACCAAACACGGAACGAGTAAAATCGCGAAAATTAAGAAAAAAACTGAACTTTGAAAACGCAGTTAGAACATTATGGAATCTGTTTGATTTTAAGCGCTTGATTTTGACACATGAGATTTCGCTTCAAAACGGCGGCTTGTTGTTCTTGTTGTTTCCAACAACGAAATATGAAAAATAAAACAAAACAACAAGAAACGTACCAGATTTTCAGTTTAAAACAGCGCGTTGTGTGGTGAATGTTGTTGAACGGCTGCAAACTTGAATGAAATATGAAGAAAGAAGTGTAGTTGGGCTGAATTGAGGTGATGAAATCATTTTTTGAATCGGTTTTTTTCTTTTTTTATTCGAATTCAGGCTCGGGCACCCATCAACCCCGGTTGTATTTTCTTGTGCACCGGCCGCACCTGAAAAAAGTAAAAATCAAAATCGCGCAACGCAAAAATCGCCGAACTGAAATTTGAAATTTGAAGTTTGAAATTTCAATTTTCTTATTATGATTCTTCGGGGTCTTTTTTTGTTTCTGCAATCTTTATGACTTTAGACACACATGAAGCACTGGGAAAACACGGATGGAACAACTCACCGGTAGGTCTTTCAGTGCAATTTTTTCTGAAAATTGACTTGAGTGCTAACGCTGGAAACACCGTATAGGATTACGGTATTATTACAAGATATTGTTCTTTGGGTGCATTTCAAAAAAACAAGCGATAATATTCAAGTTCATTTTGCGAGACATATGATCTCGAGAAATGTTGGAAGGTCAAAATCAAAATGCGTGTGTGCGGCTTGGCTACGCCCAAAATGACGCGCATGAAATTGTAGATTTTCTACACTCGGATATCTTGTATGGTCTAGACATACGCTCGGATCACAGTTCAAATGAGCAAAGACCGCATCTCAACGTTGATCGACTTTGATCGTCAATCAAAACGGGATGATTTTCCGCATTTGAAATCACGTACGTATACACATGCAGTTTCTGTATGTTCGATTGAAGAAAAAAAATGGGATTGGCTGTGATGCTCTCGCTTGCTCGCACTGTGCGCTTTCCCAGTCATGTTTGGTGTTGCTCGTTCGATTTTCGCCGGTGAGAAATTTTTCGAGCACTTTTGCGGTGGAAATTTATAAGCGCTTGACATAAATAACTCTAACTGCTATAATGTGTGATATCAACGGTGCATTTATAGCGCTTTAAATGATAAAAATCGCGCTTTTCTGTTTTGCACGTCTGATTGTAATCGTTTTGTCTCCAAAAAAAACCGATTTTTTTCCATGCTGAAAGTTTCGTGATCAGCGGAAAATGGAGAAAAACAAAAGGCAGAAAAAATTGTGATCAGACAATAAAGAACTAGACCCGGGGTCCGGGCCCAGGGTGCCCCCCGGGAGCTGCCGTGTTGTAAAACGTGTCTGGTTTTTCTTACGCATGCAGCAATTGTCTGGTGTTTCATTCAAATTTGTTGTCTATGTACCTGTTTTGTCTGCTTTGAAATTATTTTTACCATCTTTCCTGATTGAAAAGAGAGGAAAAAACAGGTGCTTATTTATACAAGTTGTTTCATGCGCACGAAACGATGGGGGCAAATGAGCACTGAAAGCTCCGAAAGCATCATCTGTGACATCTTTCAAGACCGGTTACAATTTCGAGACAAATTTCTAGAACTGCCAATCACAAACAGCAGGGCCCGCTGTAAAATGCAGACACGCATATAATGTGCATTGTTTCCACCCATAAACGATAACCATATACCGTAAAGTCTTGCATATAAGGTCTCCTTATATAAATTTGAAAATCAAAAATTTCTGAAAAAAAGTGGAATTTCGTGTGACAACCTTATAAGTGGGAGGAAGCCTTATAAAGCGAAGATTAGGAATTCCGGGCCTGATAAACGGGGTGGGATTTTGACCTATTCAAAATTTTGAATTTTTTGGTTTCCCGCCGTGTGACACTCCGCCCTTTTTTGGGTAGGGGTCTTATAAGTGGTAGGAATCTTATATGCAAGACTTTACGGTATTTCTGAAACACGGTAATTCCTGTGTGCCGAAATTTGCCATAATTTGCGGTCGGTCGCTGGTGAGATGCAACAGGAAAGGCACCAACACTGAAAACCGGATTGTGTGTCGAATTAGAAAAAAACGTGAAACCATGCGCCGGGTGTATCAGAATGCCACGACGGAGACAGTGGAGCGTGTACACAGTCATATCCACCTCAGTTTTTAAAGCAAGAAACAAAAACATTCGAAAGTCATACCTGATCTAAGCATGTCAGACAACAAACAATAATGGGTTTAAAAAACCATGTCTACACAGCCTTCTACAAACATACATTTCAAATTACCGTAGTTTGACGGTTTTTTATTTTGCAAAAATCGTCCAGAATAAACTAATCAATGGGATCCTTTGCTCTGCGTCGAACACTTCTGCTGAGGCGCCCCACTACAGCACCTTTTTTTGGCATTCAGTTGATTTGATATATGGGAAAAAGCGAAAAAACGCCGCAGACAAACGCACCAAAGTCAAGTCACAATGCAACTCAATGCTTTTATTTCAAAATGTTTACATCAAACCGACCATAGCATCACCATCAGTCAGACTACAAGAGAAAAGCCACCGTTTTTTGCTCGGTTGAACACGGCAGAAGAATCGTGAAAGTTCCGTCTCGAACAAAACCGCGCACCATGTAAAGGAATTTGAATCTGGGGTCTGTGAGAGTGCTCCTGTGTGTAAAAACCGCCGCTGAATGGAGCCAAGTAACGATTATTTCTGGTTTTTTTTGTTTTTGATCGTCGTAAAATATGCTCGCTTGCACAACGAACTTACAGCTTTGTCACAAACTTACAAACTTTCTAATACGGTACGCAACTTATATTACGTGAACTCAACTTTTAATATGAACCTTATAGTCAACTCAGTTGTATACCAACTTAACAACCAAAAAGCGAACAAGTAACAAAATGCGCCTGTAACTAAAACTTTAAAATTAGTAGCAAGTTTAGCGCATGTAGCAACTTTAGTAGCATATAAGCGCGCATACATGTACTTGTGCATTTTATGCATCTTATTAGTGCAATTAACTCTGTGGCAAGTTGAGTTAGCAACGTCCCATGAGTGCGCAACATTATTCGAGAGCACCACTCGCTGGCACGCCGATCCCAGATGCCAGTCAGCCGTGGGCAACACACAACGGGGGGCGTCCTATGCGATGATGAGCATACAAGCTGTACACACCAAATACCTCAGCTGTTCGTATTTTTTCTTTCATTGAAAAAAACAAAACGCGAGACACGATATACCGAAAGCGACGTATGAAAGAGAGCGAGAGAGAATAAAAAAACGCTACAACTGTACACAGTTTTTGTAGAGACGTCGACGACGCTTTTTGCATAAACTCTGCGGTTTTCGCTTTTTCAGTGCGCGCTTGTCTGGACGCGCGTGTTGCCTGCGCATCGCGAGCACCCGCCGGTTTTCACCAAAACTCTTACTCTCTCTCTCTCTGCTCTCGCAATCGTTGCCGCCGCTTGTTTTCCGTTCTCTTCGTATTCAGTTGCTTAGTTCGTTGTTTTGGTCGTTGTTGTTGTTGGTTTTGCCGATACACACATGTTCTCCGTCTCGTTCACAACACAACTGAACGCTGTTATAGTATTACAGTCTAGCTTCTGTCACAATGTATGTCTACGGCAGCAACTGAAGTTTCTCAATTAATCATATTTTCCCGAAAGTCGGGAGGAAGTGCACACAACAACAACAGCAGTCATGTTTACACGTTGTGGCGAATCGATGCAACTACGCATTTATGAAAAGTTCACTCTCGGAATCATGGATAATATATTGATGATTTTGATTGATTGATTCCGTTCCCAGCCTCTTCAACACGTCGCGTCGTCGTATTTGGTGTTCTGTTTTGAAAGAATTATTAATGACCAACCAACGTGTTTCTGTGTAACAAAACAAGCGACGATTATGAGACACATGAGAGTATGGGACAGAGATACGGTATAAGCAAAAACAAGCAAGCAAGGTTTGCAAGAAGTGTTGAAGTTGTGGTTGTTGTTGTTTGTCTGGGAGACACAAGTTGTCCGAAAACGAAATCAAAGACTTAAAGATCCACTATTGGAAACCGCAGTGTGTGTCGAGCTTGAACCTGGTGCTCCATCCAAAGATACGAGATTTTTAGCGAGTTTGTGCGGTTTTTTCATAATTACGTGTCTCTGGGATTTCAGCCAAAAACTTTCAAAACAGACGACACACGATTCTTAAAGGTCATATTTCTACAGGTAAACATATTACATGGCAGGGATATGTTTGAATTTCATGGTGAAATCGAAACGTTCTTATTATTGATTTTGCGTTTGCTGAACAACTGTTGCACGTGTGTTGGATCGCTGGATCGACTGGGCACTGCGCCGCGCGCATAACAGTAGAAACGTCGTTGTGATCTCAGTTGAGGTGATGCAGGTTTTTTTTTGAGATGAGACTTTCGTTAACCCACACACATTTTGTTACAAACTTGGTTCGTTGTTCTTACAGCACTCACTGTGCCTTCATGCGGCCCCAATGGCGTTCACAGTTCACCACCACAATTGTTCATCGTTTCGCATTAAAACTTGTTTTCAAAAAAAACTTTCAAAATCCAGCAGTCCGTTTTGGGCATCTTTATTCGAGTTCTTTTTCGTGGTAAAACTATTGCACTTGAGAATGTTTCAATCAAACAACATATTGCAAAAGTGGTACAAAACAACAAAACTGATGTACAAGAAGCCATGCTAGGCTCGCAACAATATCTTACACAGGAAAAATATCTGACACATTTTGATCAAGCGCAAAAGTCTTGGACAAAATTTGATAAATAAATTGAAACGGGCAGTGGAAAAAAGTGAAAAACCGAAAAACGGAAAAAAACTTGGCCTGACGGTTGGAGAAAAACATTTTTTTTAGACGGACCAATGATCAATCAATTGAAAGTGAAACAAAACAAATGCCGCACCATCAAATATTTCAGGACGAAAAAAAACAATTGTGGCACAGCCGAGAGTGACGGATTAAAAAATGAAATGAAAATGAAATGATTTAAAAAATTTATTTATTACGGTATTGTAACCTCGGTTAATAAGCATGGTTCGTTTGAAATTTTCAAGATCTGGAAAAAAACTACTCCTTGAGATCTGCCCGCAGCGCAACACACGGCAAGCAACATTGACTGGCCCCATGACAAAAAATGCACGACATAAAACTTACAAATCACAAGCTACCCCGCACAGAATAAAAATCGTATAATAAAACGATGAATCCATGAAATGCGCAAAAAACTGATAAAGCAAGCAGCACAGTTCAGCTCATCAAAACGCAGATTTGTACAAAATCAAGCACACAACAGCACAACTTTTTTGGAAAACTTACTCAAAATCAAAGTCCAAGTGAAACAAGATCAAGATCAATAAATTATCATTCTAACAAAACAATAGAGCAAGACTTGACTGAGATACGAGAGAGTTGACAGACCCAGGTGTTTCCACAAACAACATTAAATAAAGTGAAAGATTCGAAAAACGGTTTTTGGTTCAGTATTGGCATGAACAACGATTTCGGCTGGAATTTTCATCAAATGTTCTTGCGAAACAATCAGCAGAAGTGTCCAGAGAAAAAAGTCTACGGAACTCTCATTCAAACACACGCATCATCGCCAGAGCCGATTGACTGATTCGAAATCGGTAAATTTTACTTATTTTTTTAAATCAATCGGTAAACCTGCATATCAGATTCGAACGTTCGAACACAACAGTACTATAGTTTCTCAATTTCAAATTGCTGAAGTTTTCAATCGACCTGACTGCGACACAAATATCAGCCAACCCCCGCTGCAGTTCCCTGATTTCAGACATTTTGGCACGGATAAACCTGATTTTCAAGAGGTGTGTTGGTCTTGTCTTGGTTTCCCTCCTTGAAAATGACAGGCGTATCGGATTCATGCCATAACATCCAAAATAAAGCAACGCTGGAACGGGTTCGTTTATACGGTCAAATTAAAAAAAACTATTTCAATTTTGTTAACCGCACTGAATTTGATTAATCCAAAAATCAACGCATCGTGTAAAATCACAACAAAAAGATTGCCCGAAAAACCAGGCTCACCGATGTGTTGATTGAATCTCGATGGAAAAAAGAACTCTTGGTTCAAGCATCGGTCTTTGGATATTTCAGACCATAAATAAAGTTTTCAGGCTGCAGGCATACATTTCGGCGCAAAGCGTTTGCGCGTTTTCAATTTTGATAAAAATCCACCATTTACAATTGCACAATTCTTATTTTGCGGCGGTGATTTTACACAGACGCGAGAGGACCCATGCTTGAACGAACAAACGAACAAACCACAACAAAACCCAACTCGAATCACGGATTCGCGACACGCGGCAGCGCCAGCTGCGTCGGCCGCTGATGCCGCGACGAGGAGGCAGTAGACGACGCGGACGAACTCTGACTGCCGGTTGGGGCGGCGGCCTCAAACGTCGCCGACGCATTCGACGTCTCTCGCTGCGAGTCACCCAGAATCGCCGCTGTCTCCTGCGGCGCGTAGAACGTCCGCAGCGGTTGCCGAGGTGAATGACGCCACGGGTCGCACTCATCACGGTGGAATTGCGGTTGTTGTTGGTGTTGCATGACGCTTTCCGGATGATACGGATACGGATAGTCGTTCATGTCCAGATCAACGCAATCATCATCATCATCGTGGTTGATCATGTTCGGTGTTGATGACACCGGTGGCGGCGTCGTGTCGGCGCTGTGCGCCAGCGACTGTTGATGTTGAGCGTCCATCACCACTGTATTTGGATCGTTCACTGTCGCCGCGAGCAACAGCGCGTCACGATGCGATTCGGTGTGCGAGCTCTCCTCGCAGTGATCACCGTTCGTCGTCTGCGAGTCTCGGGTGCCGCTGCCGCCGTCGGCATTGGAGATCGGTGATATCGAGGCTGGGTGATGGTGATGGTGATGGTGATCGGTGAGTTGTTGATCGCCGCTGCTGCCCGGCGAGCACGATGACTGGTGGTGAGGTTGAGTGGTGATCGACGGTTGCGCGGAGTGGTCGAGCTGCTGTAGGAGGTACTCGATGTTGCGCAGCTTCAGAGGTTGCGCCTTGATCAGCATGCCTGGAAAACGCTGCTTTGTTGACGCCTTTCACGTTTGTTTGAAAGATACATAGCATGAGAATCTTTACAATCAACGAGCAGAATAAATGTATCGTGTTTGGTTGAAATCAATCAAACACCCTAACTTGTGGCGGAAATTTAAAATTTCCAACGTGACTCTGTGGCATTTCAGCGACTCGGGTCATTATTTTTGCAATTTTGAATTGTCGCGTCAAGCTGTGCACGCATCTGCGCGCGCGCTCAGTCTCAATACGCTAAATAAGAGATAATACCACTATCAACTGGCTGGAAATAAATGCCCAAACCACCCATCCCGTTGCACTCGAAAACTGCATGCAAACCAAGAAGAAGACAAAAAAAATCCAAAAAAACACGCACCAGTAGACGCCGAATTCGCTCTGGCCGCCGCTGAGAGGCTGCCCATCGATGACGCCGGACTGGTGGCGCTTCGATTGTGCGCTGTGGTCGTGGACGTCGCGTATGCGACACGGGCGGACTGCGGTTGTTGCTGCTGGTGGTGGTGGACGGGCAGTTGGGAGTGATTGAACGAGGCACCGTCGATCGAGGGGCGACGGTGTGCGTAGCGCGGCGAGTAGTGCGCGCCGACCTGAAGCAGGATTGACGTTTGCATTTTGCTCTTGTTTCGACCACAGTCTCATTCCCATATCATATACAGTCAGCTGATTGGTTGCTTGCTGTACACCAGTGATGCGTTCTGTGCGGACTACTAATCAAGTGCCGTTTCCATAAGTTCGCCATTGTGAGCGACATCGAGAAAGCTTGTTTTGATGCGATCACTGCGTGACGATCAGCGAGACTGCACGCGGTTGTCGCCACTGGTTTGGGCATTGCATTGGACTCGAATACGACAGAACGAACAGCCGCTCCAAAAAAAAGCCCTCCACGCACCTCCGTGTCCGTCGAGTATCCGCTCGGCCGACTGGCGCGGTGTGGTCGCTGTTGCGGCGTACCACCAGCATGTTGCGGGTGCCCTCTGGCGGCGGTGGTCGCCCGCACCGGCGGTGGACTGAACATCATGACCGTCTGTTGTTGCGCGACGTCGTAATAGGTGCTGACGGGCATTGATGCCAGTGTGTGCGCGTTGTGCGGCGAGATGAACCGCAGTTGCTGATGTGGCGGCTGATGCGTGTCGCTGCGAGACGATGGTGAGGTGATGACTTGCGCTGCTTGTTGTTGTTGGTGGAAGGCGGCGTAGTGGTCGAGTTGACGGAGGCCTGCACGGGCGGGAATTTGAAGTTTTGGATTCGAAGTTCAACTCTCAAATGACTATTTAGCTAAGAAGGAAGTGTTTGACAGGTACTGTGTTCAAACTTGATAATTCTTTCGGTGTACCAACCAACCAATCAACTGGATGGTTGGCTTTCGAATTCATTGACTACTGTGTTTGATTCACAACCGTACGCAAAGGTCGAGTCGAGCATTTTCACAGACTGATTGATGCTGATACTAGATACTGCACACTGAAAACAATTCAAGCGAGCCAACTGGCTGTTGTTGTTGTTTGTTGTTTGTTGCGCCCTTTTTATTCTTACCCAACGCCCTTGGGGAAAGGCAGTGTCGCAATTTTTTATTGTCCACCACATGGGCTGCGACGTTGGAAGCAGTTTTTCTGCTATAGAAGTGGGCGTTGGGCAAGCTGCGCTAGTATGCATGGGCGCGATGTCATTCAGTTCCTCGCCACCGGAACAGCAATCTTGTGAATCAAGAAAGCCGACGTTTATGCTGCCGAACCATTAAGCCCCACGCAACCCGGGGCAGCCGAGTGGTCACGAGCGGATTCGAACCCGGGCCTTCCGATTGGAATGGAAGTCCCAAGTGCTATCCACTCAGCCACTCAGCCAACTGGCTCGTTTCCGTAAACGTTGGCGCCACACCACCAAGAGCGTGCTATCAGTGTTTCACTCGTTTTCAACGTCAGTACCGTCCCGCTTTGTTCCAAAAAATACCCACAACAACAAACCGTACCTCGCCACCACCATCACCAACCTTGCTCATAGACCCTCTGATAAGCCCCGTAAACCCCAGCAGCAGTGGACGTCGCGACCGGCTCGCCCATCATCGGTTGCTGCTGATATTCGCCGGTGAAATCCAGGTTCTGCGGTTGCGGTGCACCATTATTCGATGCCGATTGCGCATTATTATTATTATTATTCGCCGCCAATAGCGGGGTGAACGACTCCGAATCAGAATTTCGCGGGGTACCACCAGAGTTCTTCAGAATGCCGCGATCCGGCGCAAGAGCAGGCGGCGGCATCAGTCGCGGTGCCTGCGGGCTCACCGATCGTGCGACCACCGAACCGGTGGCACCTGGAAAACGGAGGTGTGGAAGTTTTTTGTTGGGACTTATTTGCTTAGGTCAAGTAGGTTTTAGGATTTCGTTGGGTTTCAGGTCGCAGTGCGGATAACAGTACTCTAAGTAAATCTAGCCGATCAATCAAGCAGTAAAACTCGTCAATGATTCAATCAATCAACCAATTGATCATTTGATCAATTGTGACACAAGTTCAGAAATGTTTGCAAGGATTTGTTCAATCCAGTAATCAATCTAGCCAGTAACGGGGCATTTATTAAGCAGTATCAGTGTTTCATCACCGCGTAGCTATGCGTCACTAAATGCTGCTTCATGAATGCCGTCTTCGCAATCAATCAATCAATCAATCAATCAATCAGCCAGAGTGCCCACACAACACAATCAGACTGATTTCGAAACATTTTCCAAAAAATGATGATGACCACAATCGCAGCACTCCACTTACCGCTGCCTTGCGACTTGTTCGACATCGTGTCCTTCTCATCGGAGCGTTCATCAATTCGACTGAGATCATGCACGATGTGATGGCGAGAGGAGCGCTTGTGTTTGCGTTTCAGTTTTTCGTCTCTGGAAAAAAAAACGAATACGGATGTGATGTGACAAGAATCTCAGACCGCACCTGAATTTGGTATTTAGCGGTTGTTTAAGATTTTTAGTCAATTAGGGTAGAACTTCAAATTATAGGCAATGAGCTGACTGGCTGGTGATCACGTACATGCAATGCACGCTTTGTGTGCAGCAGAGACTCTGCCCTAACGGCAGCGCATGCACACAGCCAATCAGCCGATTGCCCAGAATAATTTACAGTTCGACTGTAGCTACAATCTCATAGAACCGATTGGTACGATCTGTGTCTGTATCCAAACCCAACCTTACATGATCCGTAAACTCTTGTGGACTTTCGGATGTCGAAACCGAAAAGTAAAATGGCAAAAATACTGAAGTGATCAAAATCATCTGAAAAAAAAACAAAATCCGCACCGACAAACCAAAAAACTAAAAAAAATCCCCACGCACCTGTACGACGGCATGTTGCCGAACTTGATGCTCCGCTGCACCGTGTCACCGGAGATGTCGCTGCACTTTTCAAATTCCCGCTGCGCGAGTTCGGACAGTTTCGCGGTCGTGTCGAACGTGGTGCGACGACTGAGCAGACAAAAAGTGAATTGGAAATTTTCAATTTTTTATATGAAATTGAAAATGGATAAAAAATGGATCTGGATATCCGTTTTTTTGCAGGAAAATAGAAAATGACATGCTAAAGAGCTACAGTCTCACTCGATAACATATCCAACTAGTTGATTGGTTGGTGATCGTAATGCAGGCATGCTACGCAAATCGAAACTCCGCCTCTCCACCGCAATGCCTGCACAGAATGCGTGCATCACGTGACCACGAACCGAACAGCTAGTTAAATATGTGTAGCATGCTCATAGATGCAGAAACGTTTGTCCAATAGAAAAGGTTGGGTAGTGTGCCACCCTTCCTTAATAAAAAATTGTGATATTATGCTGAAGGTGAATGAAGCACGTGGTCTACCATAACGATTGACTGGCAATAGCACGCATCTTATATAGCATGCCACCAATCACGGTTGACAAGTCTGTCTGTACTCCCTGATGCTCTCACATGAATGGGCTATGAGTAGAAGAACATTGACAAATACCGGTTTTTTAACTAATTCTGTAGAAAAGTATCACGCACCCAATATAAACCCTAGAAAGACATCCCTGAAAAGCCAAACTCACCGATAACACAGCAGCAAGAACAACAGCAGTAGCACGATGCCGCCCGCGACGCCGCCGAGGATCACGAGCATCGTGGACGTGTCCAGATTCGTCGTTAGCATGTCTGAAACTTGGTTTTCCTAGTCTGAATTTCTTTCCTTGGTTAAGTGTGAAATCAATCAACAAAATACCACAGAAAGTGCTCGTCTGACGACCGCGAACCGGCATTTACCACAGGTTTTTTATGGAACTAGCAAACACACCGGCACACGTGGCACAATGGTGTGTGTACACATTGCGTGACACGTGCCAGTGCGTTTGTCATTGTCACCGTGCACTGTGTTCACGTTTGAGCTTTGGTTTCAAAATTCCAGGACCAGTCTGGAGACACTTTGTGCAAATCCCGAAGTCTAAATCTCAAAGTGCTCAATAAAAGTTCGCTTCTCGTCGCTCAAAGGACACTCAGCCGTTCACTAATTAATCACACCAAAGTTTAGAACCTTCGTGTTTCAAGAACCAGTGGAAGGGGTTCTGCCACCAAAAACAACAGAGTTGAACTGAACTCTCAAACTGACCGAACGAAGTTGACGGCGTCGCTGCGTGCGGGTATCTCGTCATGTCCATCGGTGCAATCGGTGCCGGCGTCGCCACCTGGACGCTGCAGTCCTCTCCGTCGTAGCCGTAGTCGCAGTAGCAGCGATTCGTGGTCGTGCAAACCTGCGCGATAAAAAAGTTGACAATACTGAGATGTACATTCTACTTGGAATTCCATTAATAAAGTTGATGAACAGTTGACGAAATGTCAAGAGTCTTTTTATAAGTTGCTAGTTTACTACACTGCACCAAAACAAAAACTGAACTCTCCACAACACACGGATCACTGGTATTAAATGTCACGAAGTCATCTATCGACTACAATTATCTTATGCATCAAAATTCATTTAACATCACACTAAGCAAATACTATTGCCTCAACCAATAAAAGCTTGCGAAGCCTTTGGGGTAATTTTGTTGCTTAATGTGACCTGAGGCTTCGCAAAAGCTTTTATTAAAAAAATATCAGTTGACTTCATTATTTAAAAATGTTGCATCTAATCAAACGACCGAATACCCAAAGTGACTCCTTCTTAGAGCTTCCTTCAATCAGCATAATCCAATCCCAAACACAACCGAACCGACTAAGTGCAACCGTTATATTGTCACGTGTACTTAACGGCACACCAACTATCACTTCACTTTTCGTTACGAAGCCCATCAAAAATCCGACATAAACTGTTATCAAATCCCATTTGCAATTGTGTACAAGCCACACCAGTGCGACGGTGTGGCGAAGCATGGCGCAGACTGCCGCCGCATGGCACAATAAAATCGCACATACCACAAACCAGCACCGTGCAGCGGGGAGGGGGGAGTAATGGTGCGCGTGCACGCCTCCGTCGGAAGCTGAGCTCCTCCTTATCCCGGGTGGTGCGTACCGTTTGTTGTTAGTGCTTCAGATTGTTTCAGATAGATAATAGCTGAGCCGAAAAAACCTCCCGAAAAAAGAGATAGAATCGAAAAATTTTTTTTGGGGGGGGGCGCCCCCACCCCCCTAGAACAACTATGCATGCAGCCCGAGCCGATGATGAGTGACATCACTCGCCAGCCGCAAAACAACACCATCAACCAACACCGTGTTGCGGCGCCCATGCTCCTGCTCCACCACACCGGTCGCACGTGCACCGTGCACCTTTAGCGCTCAACAAAAACTGAGCAGAACCCAATAAAACTCCTCCCCACACAACCGACCCCATGTCCCGAACAGTGCAGCGCCACGTTACTGCTCGGACATCGATGCGGTGGAGTAACGTCGGCCAACGGGACACAGGCGCCAGAGAGGCAAACGCTCGCGTCACCGCACGGTGTACCATCGGCAACCATGCCCATTGCAACATTCGTCAGCATCCTGCAAACACGCGCAGTGTATTTGGTGCGAGATTAGATAGAACTGCGATGACTCAGCCACACCAAATTGTATCAAGTTTAGAGTGTCTGCAGCTAATTTCGAAACACTCATGAATCCCTATAGTTCCATTTTGGTTGTATTGTAACATCACAGCGTCATTTCGCCGTGACATCCAGTCAACTGTTAATGTTGTGGTGTGTTTTATTTCAAAGGAAAACAAGTTCCTTACCAGTAAGGCGACTTCATGGGCTCTTGCATCCGCATGTCCCACCCAAAAAGCGATCCGCTCCGCATTCCAAAAAACCGCACCCAAACCCAAAGCGGAACTCACTTGCAATGGTAGCTGCGTCCAGCGGCCTCCACTTCGGTCTTTATGATACGGCCGGGCAGTCTCGTCTCGCCGCCATCATGCCCATCAACCCCATCCTCCTCCCCATCATCGTCATCATCCTCCATCATCACCACATCAGCGCCGCCCTGACAGTGCAGCAGGCCGCAGACGGCATTCCGGAGGTCGCACGGGCGATACGAGCGAGTCCGCGCGTCCCAGCCGCAGTGGCCGTGGTCGACCCCCAGCACGTTGAAGTGCTCGAAGCACTGCTGCGGCGCCGAGGCGGAGTCTAAGTGAATGGTTGAGGCGTGAAATTTTGGAGAAACAACCGGGAAGTTATGTGCCAGTGATTGGTCACAAACTACGGCAATGCAGCCAATCACCGAAGAGTACTAGTTAGCTTTAATCTGATTTGACCACTTGAGGCTTTCCACTAATGAACACTCCTCCCCAAAAAAATCACAATTCCCCACAATGCCCCGCAAAACCCCCTCCGAAACCCCGTACCCGGTCCCCAGACACGTCGGCACTGTTGCGTGCGTGCCGCGCAGGCGCCACGATAGCAGATGCCTTCCTCGTCGCCTCTCGTCTTGTTCCGCTCATTCGGATGACGCAAATCGTGATCGGCGGCCGATTCGCCGGCACACGACGCCCCGTTGACTTTCACTCCGTCCGGCGGGCACTGACCGTCGCGGCCGTCGCAGTACTCCGGCACGTCGCACGCTCCCACCGCCATTCGACAGAGGTAGCCACGGGGGCGCGGTTGACAGCCGTGACAGCAGGGGCCGGCGGCGCAACGCGCGTGCGACTTCAGTTTACACGTGACCGGATCGCAGCACGCGTCGATCGAGGCGCATTCCTGCGAAAGAGGGGATTGGTGTTTTCGTTTTTTGGGTTTACTTATTTATTTATTGTTATTGGGGGAGGAGAAATTGGTGTTTTGTTCTTTGAGGTGTTCTATTTATTTATAAAAATGGAAGTGCCAAGTTATTACATGATGGGTTGATTGGCTGAAAACAACCGCGTGCCTCCGTCGTTGGTCTCCAAATCCTCAATTTTCATCATGACACAAACACAAGAGAAACCAATGGTTGTGGACGATTGTGCGCTGATTTGCGATTGTGTGAAACATTAATGGAAATCACGCGTGTACAAAAACCGGACCGTCTTCAAATACTGAAGCATCAGAGTCAAAAATGGATTTTCCAAGAAAGGTTTACACAAAACACCAAAAAACACCACTTCCTCTATTTCCAACTAACCTCAATACTGCCACAGTCGCACTGTTCGCCCTCATCCACCACTCTGTTGCCACACAGTGCCAGTGCGTTTGTCTCCATCGGTAGATTGAACAGACAAGTCGCCTGGCCCATTTGCAGTTTCGTCGACATCGACTCAAGAGAGCACGTCGAAAAGCGCGGCGTCAGCTGTTCGCTCACGTCACTGTAAAAAAACAGAGAATTGAAACGATACAACTCGATTCGTCGATACTGCGGATGCATCAATGAAAAAAGCAATGAACACACTACAAAAAGCAACTTGAAGTGCCGGTTTCGAAAAAGCGCAGCACCAATAAACCAGTTTATCACAAGCACTAACTAGGCCAAAGAAATGCATTGTTAAGGCTAAAAGTATTGAAAACAGTTGAGGTCACATAAAAAGGCAGTCCAGTAGTGGAAAGGCATAGCCGTTGGGTTGGCGGTTCGGTTCCAGTTCCAGAACCATTTCAGTTTCAAAAATTTATAGAGCCGGCTCAGTTTCAGCGGAATGAATAAGAAACAAGAGCAAAACCAACAACCACGCAAACAAACACGCACCCGACAGTCTGTCGCATCAGACAGCCGCGCGCGTCCGAACACTGACAGGCCGGATCGGAGTCGTGGCGCATGCCGGCGATGTGGCCGAGGTTGTGCGCCAGCAACAGCGCCGTCTCGTATGGCTCGTATTTCGGGCCGCTCTGAAAGGATGATAATACAAAAAGTTGTTCTAACAACTTTCTTTTGCAAAAATGGATAAATATGCGTCAAGGTGATGGTCTGAGGAACGTGCACTCTGTTCATATGACACAGCAATGTTGCACAGTCGCAAAGACCAGCCAACACACCGGTACGCATACAACTAACCACTGCAATACCGTATGTGTTTTCATATGCACCTGTGCAACATCCCTACTGTTTATAACTCAATTCTGTCGAAACAATCCGGAAAAACAACCAGAAAAGAACGTCTTCAAACTGAAGTCTTCCTAAAAAAGCTCATGGGATCTTCGTCATACCGTGATCACGCCAGCGGATCGTGCCGTGCACAGACTGCCAGTGGCGGCCATTGTCACCTCGTGGCGAGCGAATGAGTGCCAGCTGGAATGTTTCGGAAAACGATAAGCGTCGCAATTTTAGGTTTTGTGAGAATCTAGCCGAATCTAGGACGATAGAAGATGGGGATATGAGAGTGCAGCGGCATTCATGAAGCAGTATTTAGTGTCATGAAGCAGTATTTAGAGAATCATAGATGCGTTAAAGCACAGCAACGCTGTCACTAAATAATGCTTCATGAATGCCCCTGTCGGGAAAACCAGGTGTAAGTGTAAGTCGCTTGCTGATTAGCCGCGTGCGTCCCTGGCATCCCCTCGGCTGGAGACCAAATACTTTATGCAGCATTCATGAAACAGCATTTGGTGAAGCTGTGTTAAAACATAGCTACGCGGCCATTAAAAGCTGCTTCATGAATGCCCCTTCAGCGGAACTCGCACGGGCAAGCTAGCTTGAAGCGGGTGATCACCACTCACCAGTCACCAGATGCAGAGTGCCGCAAGCAACAACAACCACGAACGAGCGTCAAGAATTAACAAAACCAACAAAAACAACAAAAAATAATAAAAACTCACGTCATAAAAATCGTCGCGTCGTTCTTCTCGCCGTACATCTGCTTCGTGACGTAGTCGATGAAGTTTAGCAACGTTTGCGTGATATCACCGACTAGTGTGATGGCATTATGCTCTGTCCAAGCCTCCACGTAGACAAGCGATACACGCGTGTCGAAGTTTCGCTGGTATAGCTGGAAAACATCGAGTGGTTACGATTTTATTTATATTTATAATTGTTTAATTTGTATATTTATGAGAAAAATTATTCATATTTATTGCAGAATGAATGTGCGGAGTGAAATCTTCAGCGGCATTCGTGAAGCAGTATTTAGTGATCACGTTGTGCGTAAAAACACAGCTATGCGATCACTAAATACAGCTTCATGAATGCCCCTTTGAAGACGTTGCACTCGGATATAACACACTAATGTTGTATTATAGTCCGAACAAACACACTGGCACACACACACGCGGACACGCGCGCTGCTGTGATATCGTATGTGTGCGTGTGTGTGCATGTTTGTCACTGCGATGCATCATTGTCTTCATGACAGAGAACGCTATCTTCAGACAATGAAGACGATTTTATTAAAGACAAGACATTTGTCCAGAACCAACCAAATGAAAAAAAAACGAAACAAAACCACCGACCAGATCAACAACGTTTACTGCTTCCAAGATGAATTTCAGTAGCGGTTCAAATTGAAACTGCCATTGTTTGGCCTGAAAACAAATTTATCCGCATTAAACAAAAAAAGCAGAAAAATTGCTAAAAAAATTAAAATTCAAAAAACTAAACCCACCAGTCCATAATCGGCCACCACACCTAATTCAATGTACTTCGGTTCGCTATTCACATCACGACCATGCTGAAAATTTGGAGAAGACGTTGAAATTTTACAGTTTGACAGTTCAAGATTGGAAACATGAAACAAAATGTGTAAATGCAATAAATCAATGGAGAACTTTTAAGAAGTCTAGAAAACACTTTTCTTCCTCTTCGATTGGAATAAAACAACTTTTTTGCAAAAAATAAAGTTAAGGGCATCCAAGAAGCAGTAGCTGGTAACGCGTAGCTATGCGTCACTATACAAAACTACTTAATCAATGCCGTTTTACAGTCAACAACATAAGAATTCAATTTCAAACAGGTTCAATCTTTCAGAATTAAAAAAAAACCTTTCAAACTGAACAACACCCAGAATGCAAACAAAAATATCCAACTGTACGAGAAACAATGCACACACCCGTCTCCTCTTGAACGATCGCATCATCGAGGCCGCCGCCGACGACCAATCGCTGTGATCGTGATTGGCGCAATTCAAACGCGCCGGCCAATGACCGTGCAGCAGCAGATGTGGGTGGCGTTTGCCGCCGTCGCCGCCGTGCAGTGGTAGCACGACGTACGTGGTGTTGGACGTGAAGATGACACCGCTGGAGAAGAAAGGGGAATGTTGTTGGCTGAACAGGGTGTCCTTGAAGATAAAACTGTGGTGTTGGGCAGTGACCGACAGTGATGAGGTGGAGATCGACTCTTTTGTCGAACAGTGTATCTGGGGAACCTTGTGGACAAACTTTTGGATGATTCTTGATTGCAAATTTGAGCCCCTTTTCTCACTTCTTTAGAAACCCTAAAGTACGAAATAAAACTGAACGCTAACAATCACGTTTACGCCAGTGGGTGGCATTCATGAATCAGAATTTCGTGACCGCATCGCTGTATCTTTTAATTTAGCACAGCAGCTACGCGTCACCAGATACTGCTTCATGAATGCCGTTAACGCTTACGTTCAACAAAACACCGGTCTGACTGAATATTTCGCCGAACCAGACTTGCATAACGTGTCAATAAAAAATAATAATCCGAAGTGTAACAAAAATCAATCGAACCCTCCTCAACTTTCTTGCGCAAGTCAACCAAATCACCCTCTCACCGCAGTCCATCGCAAGTCGACATCGCCACACTAGTCTCCGCCTGCTCCTTATGAATGTGCCCGGTATAATAGCAATTGGGCGGCGTCGCATTCGGCAGCTGTCTGTACACGCCGTCCTTAATCACTTGCTTGTACAGAGCGTTCCACGGTACGAGCACGTCATTCCGACGGACGTCCAGTTTCAGACGTTCGAATTTGTTGCGAATCACAAAGAACGCCTCCGAGAAGTGGACGGACTGCACGATTTGCAATGTTGTTGATGTTTTTTTCATTGTCATATAAAGTAGAAACGTGACTGGGCTGTTCATGAAAAAAAGCGGATGCAACAAAAATATTACGAACAGAACACTTTTTCCTTATTAAAAACCTGGCGATCGTCGGCTACTGAGATTCGAACAGTTTTTGGATGGTTTTTACGGCCTTACGCTTTGATTTAGTGATTTTCAACGTGTTTTGCACTCTCTAGTTGTGAGATGTTGTCACATATTCAATTTGAAAAACACTCTTGAATTTTAAGTTATGCAATTTTAAGGCGTTACCCTACAAATGAATCACCCACCCCCCCCAACAAAAAAAGAGTAAAGAACCGAAACTCGAAATTCCACAAAAAACACCGGTTTTCGGATCGCGATTCAAAGATCATCAAATGAAAACTGATTCCATTCCATTGCAACAAAGAACAAAATCGTCAAAAAAATCCCCACGAAAAAACCCACAAACCTCGTTCGGGAACGCATAATCGACCGTGTCGATGCCGGTGCGTACCCGGTCGCGCACTTGGAACGGGTACACGACGTCGTAATCAACATTCTCGAGTCCCGCAATCATTTCACCGTTCCACGGATGCGCGTCAACGAGTTGCTCAACTGCAAACAGTGGCATTAGAACGTTGTTGTTGTTCAGCAGCACGTCGAACAGCATTTTTTGTTGTTTTTTATAACGATTTATTTATTTGTCGTTTCTGACAATTGCGGTCACACGGTAGCTCCAACTTTTTTCATCGGGAATAGTTCCGATTGATCAAGTGATATAATGTTTTAGAGTGACAAGTTACAGGCACAATCAACTCTGGACTCAGACAATCAACCAGTCAGAACGAACGGACAATCCGCTTCAATAGAAGTTCAATCCAACCGATGCAATCAATCAATCAATAAATCAAACAATCCATAATCGCCAATTCCAGGCAGAACATCGAAGAGCGCTTCAACATCAACCACTTTCTTCGTTCATCAAACGACCAAGCAATAGCGATCGTCTCCAAGATTCGCAGCCGCCACAACCGCAACACTAAAACCGTCGAGAAACACGACAGTCAACTCGAATAATAAGCCAGATACGGCATTTCCGACGAATGCACGCTTCAGAAATGGTATCGAAATTTCGCACATGTTTATTCGGGGTACTTATTGAGCACGCCAATTTCGCGGCACCGCCAAGTTTGCCAAGTCTTTCAACCAAAAAAAAACGGCAAACACCGCTCGCCCACTTTGGCATTGAATTTCTGTTTATTCTTGCAAACACGCCAATTTTGATTACTATTGAAGTGAATTGTGGTTATTTCAGTTGTTCGATACCTGTAGGTAACTTTTCACCGTTTGTAGTAAGAGAGTACTCTACTACTGATACGGAATAACAACCAAGATAAACATCCGCGAAAATTGCAACAACAACGCGAACATGCGACGCACACCTACTCAGATTTCGTCGCTTCTCAAATTTTAATCTATCACGAAAACAACATGACCATGCCACTAAAAGCTTCGTTCGATTCAATGTTACAGTTCAAAAGGAGCGAACAACAACAGCAGCACATGCGAGAAGCCCTCGCAAAATTTCGAAAGCTATTTCAAAATTCATCCTTACACCTCTCAAGACGCGTCTGTTGTTGATCCTATAAAACGGGACGCCTAATTTTCGGCGTAAAATCACTTTCCACTCGGTTAAATCGTGTTGCGTGTATTCTGTTGCAAGCAGCGAATTTAATGATAACGTGCGTGTACTTTCAGTTTTCTTCAAGGCCAAGCACAGATTCCGCCAAACCATCTGAAAACAGGCGACAGGAACCCCATTTCCGTGCCCAGTTTGTATCAGTGTGCTTGGCTGGGCGTGTCTTAAAACGTTGTGTAAGATCTTTGATTTTCCGATTCACTTCCCGTTTAGGGGCGGAATTTTTAGCTTGTACTCTTTCGATATTTACGGAAGAGAACGTTGAATGTATTTCAGCGTGACTCAATTTAAGGGGATGGTGTGTGCGTTTTTTTTTCTTTCAAGTCTTTTTAACAAAAAAATTGATTATCTTCAACGGTCTACTTTGAAACTTCATCAAATTTTCATTCCCCGACAAAAAACTCATCATAATTCAGTGACTCAACCTAATCTATCCAGTCACAGCAGCCACAAACTCCCATTTCCCATTACCTTCCTCCTGTCCTACCACCAACCAGCCAGCAAACAACACCACACACACGCCTGTCAATTTTAATTTCACATAAGCATCATTACAAAAACCCACTGAATCGAACTGAACAGCAAGCAACTGTCACGGTTTGTTTGTTTGTTTTATTCGACATCTTCACAATTCGAAATGCACTATTGATCCTGTCATCGTAGTTAAAAGCAAACCAGAAACGAAGCCCAAAATCGACAGGGACAGACGCCAAAAATGAGACAAAACAAATAATGGAGACAAATAAATAGAAAAAAACCAGCAAAAAGCCACCGGATTTCCCGTTCCCGTTCCGTGTCTGAGGCTGACATGCTGAATTTTTCGTTTAAAGTGCCAACTAAATACAGAGATTTGCTCATTTGATAAGAGCCTTCCGAAAGTCAATGTCGAGTGAACTGACGCGCTTTTTGGAACACACATGCCATGAGACCCATTCCAAAGCGGCTCCATCTTAAAGATACGGTTCACTTTTACTGTTTTGCGTTCGGTTTCTCAAGAACTAACGCTTTAAACGGACGACCATACATACATGCAAGTATTAAAGGACCCCCTCGCTCTCGTTTCAAGCTGCCATTCAAATATCATTACAAAGCAGTAGTACAGTCCACGATTCAAAGTATTTCCAATTTCCAAAGTATCACGGACCCCGCGTGAAGATCTCGTTTTAACGCGTTCTCAAATTTTTCCAGTTTTCTCTAGTCCGTTAATCCCAAAAGACATGAGTGTTAGCTTGCGACGTCGTTGGTTGGTTACGGAGTTCTTACTTACTTCCCTTATTCTTACTTCACATCACGAAGACGAAAAGTGCCATGTTGCTAATACGAAACGTCCAAAAACGATCTTTAGCCCGTCTCAATGTCAATATCAACCATACATACATTGTATAGAAACCGGCTGCAAAACGGACTAATGTTCGTACGTCTATGGTTAAGATGTCAGCGATATGCGCACTTAGTTGTGTGGCTGCTTTCTGCCCCACACATCCACTTGCGCCAAGTGGATCATTAAACACGAGACTAAGTTATTTTCGTCTTGTATTCATCGAACAGATCAAAACTCTTCAGAAGACGGATTGAAAAGTAAAAGTGTGATGACATAGACCATCCCATTCGCCCCCACAATATGAAAAAAACCTCAACACTGAACAAACGTGAACGAAAATCGTAAACGAGCATCAATCAATAAATAAATAATCCACCGCCTTCATGCCAATGCCAAATCGGGGTGTAGAGAAAGAGAGTAAATTCGACATCATCATCATCAAAAATAAACACCGCCGCACGCGCACGTTGTCCGTCTGGTCCTGGCTGTGTGGTTTCCTTTTTCGACCAGTTT
The DNA here is from genome assembly GCA_030248135.1 of Theristus sp. LFF4_11. Lineage (NCBI taxonomy): Eukaryota > Metazoa > Nematoda > Chromadorea > Monhysterida > Xyalidae > Theristus > Theristus sp. LFF4_11. Next base: position 124,211 of record JASANC010005440.1, read on the forward strand.
TCAATGCAAACACAACTGAACTGGACAAACGCAGACACTCTTTGCCTTCATTGCACTCCACACTCGATTACACCATGGAAAACACGCCCGAAAACATACACAATTCTTCAAAATTAAAAAACAACCGAATTATTGATCAATATATCATCATCGCATCTAACTAGCCAATTGACCCGTGCCTACGGCACGGTTAGCTGATAAATACAATTGTTATTTTTGAGTGGATTTTGGTTTTTTGAACCGTGCCCGCCCACGACCCGGATTAAAATGTATTGCATTTTGATTTTGAGCTGCTTTAGTCGTTCCGGTTTAAATTATAAAGACAGTCTTCTGATTAAAAACACAATTTTACTGCTTTCCTTTTAAAATTCTCATTTAAATCTAGCTTTTTTAATTGCCAATGGTCAATTGCCGTTCCTGTTAAAAATATGAAAATCTATTTTAACGTTAATTGAATTGAAACGACAAAAAAACGTTTTCTAAAAATCGTTTTTGAATGTAATTTGTGATTGTAATTTTGAATTTTTGTTTTTGAAATTGACACATTTTATTAAACTAAACACCCGCGTTTTGAAAACAAATTTGAAATGCGAAGTTTATAATTTTGCTGTTAGGTTTTTTACCCATTCACCCTGCCCTGAGCCAATTTTTTTGAGTGACACGTATTGAAAAATGTCAAATTAAAAAAAGCTTTTTTCCCAAATTACCCGCTTTGGAAGCCATCTTTCATTCTAATCAGATTTTTAGTCACTCACCCACTTTATTAACAAACCCCGTTTCATATACCCTAATATCTAAGCCAAGCCTTCGATGTCGTTTTGCATCCCGATTTTTAAAAACAATTGCAACCCGCTTTCGGTTATCAACTTGTGAACAGCAACAATTGCCATTAATTGTCAACTGTGAAAGCCATAACAAACCCCGATTAAAAAAAAAGTTCTCAGGCAAAAACTTTTCAACCAAATGATAATGAAAGATATTGTCTTGAAAGCAAAGTGCAGTGTGCACATGCAATGCCAAATTCGATGTCGTTTTGCATCCCGATTTTTAAAAACAATTGCAACCCGCTTTCGATTATCAACTTGTGAACAGCAACAATTGCCATTAATTGTCAATCACATGTTAAGGCGCTGTCGCGAATAACCAAAGGGAATCATGATGACTTCGCAGTGAAAAGTGACGTTTTTTGAGAAAATAATTGGCATTGATAACAGGTTATAAAATTGAGCTGTAGTTTTTTAAATAGCAAAAATGAGCGCCAATTCAAATTTCAAAAAAATGCCACACACAGACACGACTATTATCTTAGTATTATGTTCACCCGTTCACCCTGACCGTCAAGCCTTTTTGTAAGTTAAGTAAGATTGAATAAAAAATATAAAAATTAACGTTTTATTCAATTACCCGTTTTAAAAAGCTAATGCTTCTTTTACCCGGTTAGCCTAACATAAGCCAAGCCTTTTTTGTAAAGTGAAAATGAATAGAAGAAACAAAAACAGTGACGTTTTTAATTTCGTTTTGCAGTCATTGCTTCTTTTTACCCGTTTACGCTAACATAAGCCAAGCATCTTTTGTAATGTGAAAATGCGAAGTTTATGATTTTGCAATTTTTACCCGTTCACCGTAACCTAAGTCAAGCCTTTTTGTAAATGAAGTAAAATTGAATAAAAAATATAAAAATTAACGGTTTTTCAATTACCCGTTTTAATAAGATAATGCTTCTTTTACCCGTTCACCCTAACCTAAGTCAAGTCTTTTTGCAAATGAAGTAAAATTGAATAAAAAATATAAAAATTAACGGTTTTTTCAATTACCCGTTTTAAAAAGCTAATGCTTCTTTAACCCGTTTACCCTAACGTAAGCCAAGCATCTTTTATAAAGCGAAATTGCGAGGTTTATGATTTTGCTATTTTTACCCGTTCACCGTAACCTAAGTCAAGCCTTTTTGTGAGTGAAGTAAAATTGAATAAAAATATAAAAATTAACAGTTTTTTTAATTCCCCTTTTTAAAAGCTCATGCTTCGTTTACCCGTTTACCCTAACATAAGCCAAGCCTTTTTGTAAAGTGAAAATAAATAGAAGAAACAAAAAAGTGACGTTTTTAAGTTTCGTTTTGCAGTCATTGCTTCTTTTTACCCGTTTACACTAACATAACCCAAGCCTTTTGCAAAGTGAAAATGAATGATAAATACCATTGCGACCCAATTGAAAATAACTTACTTTTTTCAAAGACGGTTTTGTCACATCTTTCGCAGTCGCTCGTCAAGTTTTGAGCAGCAACAATTGCTATTTGCCAACCGTAGGCATAACCGTAGAGTATCAACTTGAAAAGAGTATCATGATGACTTTCAGCTATGAAGAGCGGCGCTTTGTGTAAACAATTTCAAGTGATATCAAAAATAGACAAAGATTGAGATTGAGATGAAGCTTTCTTAAATGGCAAAAATAGCAAAAAAATGGGCGCCAATTCAAAAGTGTGACGGACAGACAAATTGTAAATTTAGACTAGCCAATTGACCCGAGCGTATGTGGCTTAATCAATGCCAAGCCTTTTTGGTGAAGTGGCATTGAATTAAAAAGAAAAAACAGTAACGTTTACTGAATAACCAATCTGAAGAAAATTTACTTTGTGCTGCCGTGAAGCCGCCTACAATACAATATTTTTTATTGTATTTAAATGAATAAAAAATGCGAAGTTTATGAGTTTGTTATTTTTACCCGTTCACCCTAACCTAAGGCAAGCCTTTTTGTATGTGAAGTAAGATTGAATAAAAAACATAAAAATTAACGTTTTTAATTACCCGTTTAAAAAGCTAATGCTTCATTTACCCGTTTACCTTAGCCATGCCTTTTTTGTAAAGTGAAAATGCGAAGTTTATGATTTTGCTATTTTTACCCGTTCACCCTGACCGTCAAGCCTTTTTGTAAGTTAAGTAAGATTGAATAAAAAATATAAAAATTAACGTTTTATTCAATTACCCGTTTTAAAAAGCTAATGCTTCTTTTACCCGGTTAGCCTAACATAAGCCAAGCCTTTTTTGTAAAGTGAAAATGAATAGAAGAAACAAAAACAGTGACGTTTTTAATTTCGTTTTGCAGTCATTGCTTCTTTTTACCCGTTTACCCTAACATAAGCCAAGCATCTTTTGTAATGTGAAAATGCGAAGTTTATGATTTTGCAATTTTTACCCGTTCACCGTAACCTAAGTCAAGCCTTTTTGTAAATGAAGTAAAATTGAATAAAAAATATAAAAATTAACGGTTTTTTCAATTACCCGTTTTAATAAGATAATGCTTCTTTTACCCGTTCACCCTAACCTAAGTCAAGCCTTTTTGCAAATAAAGTAAAATTGAATAAAAAATATAAAAATTAACGGTTTTTTCAATTACCCGTTTTAAAAAGCTAATACTTCTTTAACCCGTTTACCCTAACGTAAGCCAAGCATCTTTTAGAAAGCGAAAATGCGAGGTTTATGATTTTGCTATTTTTACCCGTTCACCGTAACCTAAGTCAAGCCTTTTTGTAAGTGAAGTAAAATTGAATAAAAATATAAAAGTTAACGGTTTTTTAATTACCCGTTTTAAAAAGCTCATGCTTCGTTTACCCGTTTACCCTAACATAAGCCAAGCCTTTTTGTAAAGTGAAAATAAATAGAAGAAACAAAAAAGTGCCCGTTTACCCTAACATAACCCAAGCCTTTTGCAAAGTGAAAAAAGCGAAGTTTATGATTTTGCTATTTTTACCCGTTCACCCTAACCTAAGTCAAGCCTTTTTGTATGTGAAGTAAGATTGAATAAAAAACATAAAGATTAACGTTTTTTTCAATTATCCGTTTTAAAAAGCTAATGCTTCTTTTACCCGTTTACCTAAGCCAAGCCTTTTTTGCAAAGTGAAAATGCGAAGTTTATGATTTTGCTATTTTTACCCGTTCACCCTAACCTAAGTCAAGCCTTTTTGTATGTGAAGTAAGATTGAATAAAAAACATAAAGATTAACGTTTTTTTCAATTACCCGTTTTAAAAAGCTAATGCTTCTTTTACCCGTTTACCTAAGCCAAGCCTTTTTTGCAAAGTGAAAATGCGAAGTTTATGATTTTGCTATTTTTGCCCGTTCACCCTAATTTAAGTCAAGCCTTTTTGTAAGTTATGCGAAGTTTATGATTTTTCTATTTTTTACCCGTTCACCCTAACCTAAGTTAAGCCTTTTTGTATGTGAAGTAAGATTGAATAAAAACATAAAAATTAACGTTTTTTTCAATTACCCGTCTTAAAAAGCTAATGCTTCTTTTACCCGTTTACCTAAGCCAAGCCTTTTTGCAAAGTGAAAATGCGAAGGTTATGATTTTGCTAGTTTTACCCGTTCACCCTAACCTAAGTCAAGCCTTTTTGTAAGTTAAGTAAGATTGAAAAAAATATAAAAATTAACGTTTTTTTCATTAAAAAATACCCGTTTTAAAAACATATGCTTCTTTTACCCGGTTACCCTAACATAAGCTAAGCCTTTTTTCTAAAGTGAAAAATGAATAGAAGAAACAAAAAAGTGACGTTTATAATTTCGTTTTAAAGTCATTGCTTCTTTTACCCGTTTACCCCAACATGACCCAAACATTTTGCAAAGTGAAAATGAATGGTAAATACCATTTCGACCCAATTAAAAAACTAACTTTTTTCAGAGACGATTTTGTCACATCTTTCGCAGTCGCTCGTCAAGTTTTGAGCAGCAGCAATTGCCAGTTGCCCATCGTGCGTTACGTTGAAATTAAATATTGTTGAAGTTGAATACGTTGTTTTGAATCAAAAGTGCAACTTGCAATTGCAATGCCGATGTCGATGCGTGTTTTGCAACCCGATTTTTAAAAACAAAAAAGTTCAAACTTTTTTCAAAGACGGTTTTGTTACATCTTTCGCAGTCGATCATCAAGTTTTGATCAGCCACGCTTCCATTTGCCTATGCTGCGTAGAACTGTCTCTGTTGACCAAAGAGTATCATGATGACTTCAGCTATATGAAGAGCGACGCTTTGAGAAAACAATCTCAACTGGCTTTGATAAAAATAGGTTAAGGAAATTGAGATGCAGTTTTCTTAAATAGCAAAAATGAGCGCCAATTCAAATTTCATGAAAATGACAGGGACAGACAGACAAATTGCATTTTTAGTATAATAGATAGATGATGATGATATTGAAATCAACATCACGTTTCCCCAAACAAAACAGCGTCAGTTCAATAAAAAAAACAACAACACCATATAATTGTTACTGGGCAAACTGAAAAACCCGCCGATCCCCTTAAAAGGGCCACTATTCCGAATGCTCTGGACCATTCTGGTCTTGAATTCCGGTTTCGGCACGTGCAACACACTCAGATGTATGTAATGGGTGAGATAACGCAGTAATAATAATAATACAGCAAATATGTCTTCTGTCGGCTTTATAGGGCGACATAAAAACGAGAAATGTAGAAATGTGTAGTAGCCAGAACATGGTAAATCAAGAAAAATAGTGCCCCATAGGTCCATACTCCCCTTTCTATTTCAAAGGAATATGATAAGACACACGCGTATTCGGGGTCATAAAATGCTGCAACCGAAATTCATTAGTATTACAGAATGCTGATTATCTGCGGCTGCTGGTGCATTTCTTTTTCTGTGACAAATTTCTTTTTTAGATTACCCATTGAAATATCGGACGAATTGGATTGGTACAAACTGATTTCCTGATGTTTTCAGCCGCATTCATGAAGCAGCGTAGCTACGCGGTCACTAAATACTGCTTCATGAATGCCCCATAACCAATCAGCAATTCTCTCAACTGCCCTAAAATTACACAATGTCTTGAAGCCACCATCTCAGAATGATCGAAGCGTTTGGTCCTGGAACCCGCTTTCCCCTTCCCTTCCGTCTAAAATCAGCCAGAAGACCAGCGCGATAATAAATAATGCCAATAATAATCGAAAACTGATAATCGTGTGATATGAACACAGACAGCACAGCCTCAAGAAACGCCAGAAACGGTGCAGGAAACGTGAATCCATAGCGTTGAATAATTCGCGCACCACTAATTTTCATTAAGCTGGCTCGCGCGCGCACCCTCGCAAGCAGCTTGGGTTGGTTAGCTTCACTTCGAGCGTGGTTCCAGAAAGAAAAGCGAAAATATTAGATTGTCTGTCATGATTTTAATAACGTAATCTAAGACGTCGAAAGCCACGCCACACAATACACATCTACATCTGTCGTCGTCGTCGTTAACTTCGAACAAAAGCGAAAACGGAACGGGTGTTAACGGGGGGAAGGGTGGAAAAGCCGTCTGTGCTAATTATGAAAAGCCGCCGATGGGCGAATTAGCAGCCGCATGATTGAGATTTCGAAAGTGACAGCCATTCTAAGGGCCATTTCAGTTACGTGTTTTCACAAAGCACCCGTTAAAACGCAATCACGCGACTAATTCATTTCAGTGAATGCACAGTTTCTGCGGAAATATTTCGGCCACAAAACAATGAAGGCGGAAAATTTTCGACATAATTTATCAGAAAAAGTCCGTTGCTAATGGCAGTTAAAATTCAATTTACCTGGAAATTTGGAGTTGTTCCATTATCTCTGCAGTTCTCTAGTCGAATCGATGTTTTCGGTTTATTACGATTTCAAAAACAGAAGAAGAAATTTAGCGAAATTCTAGCAATCAAAAACTGCAAACTCGCAAAAGCAACAAAACAAAACAGCCTGCAGCGATAAAAACGCGCTGAAAACTGCAGCCTCTCCGATTACTCTACCCATTAACATCGCATTCATTCGAGCGGTGATAGAGATGTATCTCGGAACTTTAATACGATTGAGAATGAGAAGGGAATTGAATTCGCACAAATACTCCCATATTGCACAAGCACGACACGTTTTCGAGAAAAACGAAGAAACTAAAAACTGAGCTTGAGACGTTGTCGTAAGATTACTCGAATAGCAGATTCATATAAATGTATAAATGTACAAAGCACTCTGGGTTTCCGCATTACCTACTTGAAAGAAAAGCACATTCACGATTACTATTTTTGTGTATTCTATTCAAATTCTAACATGCTTTTCATCTTCGCAAATGCCACACACATCTCACACCCTGTCCTGTATTGTCATGAACAGACCAAACCCGAAGCAATCATACGCACAATTTTCTAACACTGCGGCTGAATTAAAATAAAGAGATAGGTGTAATGTATTAAACATTGTCACAAGTAGGGTTAAAGGCTTTGAAAAAAAAAATTTTTTTATTTTTTTTTTCGTTTTTTTTTTAATTTGGATTTTTTTTTAAACTTAAAAAAAAATTTGAAAAATTTTTCTTCTACTTTGCTCTGAAAATTCGATTTATGGCATAATTTTTTGAAAGTTCAAACCAAATTTTCTTCCCAACTTCTTTGTGTGCTTAGGTACATGTCATTATTTGGTCATTTTGACCGACGTACTCCATGTTTTTCGATTTGGATGACTTCTAGAGTCAATTTTTAGCGTTGAAATGACTTAACTGAATTGAAATATCGTTTCAGAAATCGTTTTCTTGCAACTTAGAACATGTTTTTTCAGTCGGTAGGCCATGAGATGAACATATTTTGTTGATTGGCGTATGTTATAGGTCTACAATGGAGTTGTGCGATATATTGTTAAACAATTGGAGCGGAGATGTTGGTTAATACCACATCACACGACCGTTTTTCAGATACCCGATAACATGGCCACATGTTAAAACTTGCGTGCTGAGCTAAACTAACGTGTTAAACTTGCGTCTGTCAGTTGCCCGCAACGTGATCGCGAAATTATGGTACGTGTTTTCGATACGATGATTTGAAGAGTGGGCTCTCGCCATGTGGCAGATAGCATAGCTGGTTGAACCTGAAAGTAAGTGTCTTGGGGGGGGGGCGACCGGGTCGACAGGGGTTGCCGACTTAGCTACAGCAAACAGGAATTTTTGAACACAGTCAAATTTTGGTAATTTTCTAAAGAGGAACAACTAAGAACGGTTCAATATTCAAGTACACGTCGAAAATTGTCCTGTTTTACTGTTGAAAATGCAACTTTCCCTCTATGAAATGGACATAATTTCAATAAAACACGATTTTCGCTCTTATAGTTTTCCGGATCGTTCTGAAAATAGTCTAGATAAACTCAGCTCGACGAGACGCTTCGAACAAACCTAACTTGTAAAAAAAATTTAAAAAAAAAAAATTTTTTTTTAATTTAAAAAAAAAATCCGGATTTTTTTTCCCCTAACCCTAGTCACAAGCATTATGTTCCTCTCGAGGCCCTGAGAACTCCAAGTAGCAAGACAAGTACCCGGTATTTCGCTTGAAGGGCAAATCACCCTCACGGGCCCCGATGTATATTTTGCAAACAATTACACAATTATAATTCCAATGTTTGCCCGTGACGCCGCGACATGACAAGCCCTGTCCGGAATACATCATGTTTATCTAGTCTTCTAATCTTGTTCCAAACACCACCGCCTGTTAATTTCTAGAGGAGCCCCGGTGTCTGTCGGCTGCCACATTTCGCCATTATTTCGGTTATGATTGATTTTGTGAACCACCATTCTCATCTCGACCTACCCACTTCAAAGCCCCTCCAAACCAACCCAACCAATCACCGTTTGAAGCAATGCAGCAATTTTGATTGATAATTGATAACCAACTGACCATAAGCGGGTAGAGCTCCGCTAAACACGACTTAATGCCAGGCAAGCGGACTAGCCAATGTGGTGGGGAATTCACGGCCTCATTTTCGCCTCGAAATCTCATCACATGCACAAATGACAGCTCGACATTCTATTGTTCTGCCAATTTGTCGGCATACAACGACACAAATTCACATTGTTCATAGCATATGCGCAGTTGAACTCCCCTCCCCCAGTAAACGCAAACACATACGAATGAATGTATACAAAATGTATACGAATTTCCACCGAGTTACCAAGTTCGTCGTGGGATCAAAAGTACAAAATGACAGCCCCGCCCCAGTAACATGGTTTCAAAAGTACCCTCCTCCCCTATATTTCTGTGGCCCCCGTTCCATGCGCGTGATGACTAAACAGCAATTGGACAATGCATGGCATATTTTAAAAATTCATCCATTCATGACTAATCGACCGCTAAGGGTAGTGGAAGCTTGCAGTATTATTGCTTCATTGCTTACTACTAGAGCGTATGCTTCATTGTATTTTCATTAAGCTCAGCTTCACAAGCACGTATATTAGAACAACAACAAAATGTTGCTATACATAGAAATACGTCGGTTCGGTTGGAAGGAAACTGAAAGGGTAAGGTCCCTATTTTTGGCTCTCAAATATTGCTTTTTGCCTTCGCCATTCGGCAAGGCACACTGAAATGCAAGCTCAATTGTGAAATGTCCACCACTGCTCAATAAATATGGCGTAGACAGAAAATATTGTTTTTCTGACGAATTTCGCAACCCGAATATCATGCCCGCATTCTCTGTGCGCAGAATGGGTGGTAATAAAAACGTGCAGCAAAAAAACAAAAACAACAAAAACCTGACGGCCTCGAAGACTGAACAAACAAAAAACCCGATACCTCTCTTTGTTCAAGGCATGAAAGGATAGCTGCTAAATTTCCGAGCAAATAAACAATAAATCACTCACAAGCAATCACCTAAAATGTGAAATCACAGCCACAAAAAGACTATTCCACGGTCAACCAAACCACCAGTCAGTTGGGAGCAAAAACAAATAAGTGAAATCGAACACCGAAAAACTGGCATCAAATGCTACCCATCTTCAACTCATGGATGGAATAAAATGAAAAACACCCAAAAAAACCATTATCAAGAATGCAGGAAGTTTGCTGCCCCTGTATCGCAACCGCAAAATTCAATCCCACAAAGTACCACATTACGGAAGCCACCACAACAGTGAGGCTTACTGCTCATAATTCTTTCATAATGCTGGTGCTAGTGGTGCTTCTCAAAAAAGCTACTGCTATCTTGCAAAGCGAAATGCATACTGGATTGAATGAAATGGTTTCACAAAAGCTTTCGAGGCACAAGTTTTGAATCTCAAATCTCGCACTCACAGTACGTTTCGGTTTGTTTTTAGGCATGAAGTACCACAGTTAAAGCGACAGTCTCCATTTGTCCAAAACAACATTTAAACTGTAATCTGTGCACTCAACATTCACAAAGAAAAACTGAATGAATAATAAGGATTTATGGTTGGGTTGACAAACTCTATAAAACTGCAATATGTTTGTATGTTGAAGGTGGAACGGAGGGAAAAGCCAAAAACTAACACGACGAATTAAAAAACATTGAAAATTCAAATAAAGGCAAAAAAATACACAAAGCACCACCAACATTTCTCATCGATTTGCGCCTGCTCGGTTGTCCCAATCATGCACACTGTGTAGATCCAGATGATCACGACATTCGATCGAAGACTTTTTCTAACAGCCATTTTCTTTGTATCACAGATGCGAAATTTGATCAAATATAAATCGGCAGACAGATCGTAGCACCGCTCTTCCTCGCTCTAGTTTCGATCGAAACTCGAAAAATTGTTATCTGCAGATGCACTGAGACCGGACCGAAACCAGATGTGCGACACACACAGTTCCCATCGAACGTTGCTGAGGAATAAATAGGAATTTTATTCAAACTCGTACTACATTGTTGTTCCAGTGCTATTCTTCGATCGGCAGAATATGTTCATGAAGTTGCTTGCTAATTTTCGAACGTTTGATCTGAAATTGGAATGTCAAAAGAATAACTCACCATTTTTTGTTCGGTATAGAATCATAGTTGTTCTTGGCGGGGGGGGCTGGGGGGTCGAATCAATCTCTTAGCCTTTTTCTTAGCCAACTATCTATCTGAAAATTTTTGTCTTCGTAGATACAAAAAGAGTCAATTTTGACCAAAATTGACCATTTTTGTAGGGATGGAGCCGGCAAATTTGCCGGCTTCCGGGCCGGGCCCGTGTGGAAGCCGAGCCGGCCGGGCCGGGCCCGGTTGAAATTGACGGCTTCCGGGCCGGCTTGGCCCTTTTGGTAGAGTTACCTTAGTTCTCAATTATTTTATGCCCATTTTCATTTTCCATAACTTTTATCAGCAACTTTCTTACATAGAGCACGATGCACACAAAGTCACCAAAACCTGGTACACACCAATCAAAACATGATAACAACAGCAACTGACAAAACTTCATACCGCTGATTTATTTGAACTCATAGGCATAATCAAGTGCTGGCAACACTCCATTTAGAAACATGATCTTTTCGGCGTTCGGAGCTGACAGACGAGATCGGTTGTACACAAACACCTGCCTGGCTTCAGAGAACATTCGTTCGCTTGCCACGCTTGTTGGTGGCGGTGCCAGGTATCTGCGCGCGATTGTCGATAGTTTGGGTATTTTGGCGAATCAGCCGCCAAAAGTCCAGCACTAGATGACTTTTGTCCGGTTCGTCGTCGTCGATAAAATCATTCGGCCCGTACATATTAATTTCGCCGCGCAGTTCGTCTTCAAGATTGGATTCTCCTGACGGGTGGCGCGGTCGCACAGCGTGAAACTCGATGCCTCTGTAGGCCAGTCGATTTCTTTGCATTGCATTGCATCGCAACGTAAAGCTTTTTTACTTGGGCGCGCGCGCACTTCGCATCCGGATCAATCACACTCACTCCCAATCAGCGTGCTGAATTGCGACTCCGCTCACTTTTTGAACACGTTCAAAATCAAATGAAACGCAGCTGAGCCGGCCGGGCCCGTCAAATTTTGCCCGGCTTAATTTAAATAAGCTTAAATAAGCTCAGCTCAAAAAGTTGTTCAAGCCTAAAATCAATCGGTAAAACGGCCCAGAGTCGGCTTGAAAGAAACAAAAACAAACCGCTGAACAATGAAAAACATGATTTTTTCTGAATCCCGTTCCCAGGGGTGCGGAGCGTGAGGAGTCGACCAATCAGCGAGTTGCATATATTAGCCAGTAAAATGTAGCAATGTCCGAGAACATCCAATGTTGGAGCGTGAGTTAACTGAAATTTTTGTTTTTTTTAATTAATTTAAAAAAATAATTAAAAAATCCCAATTTTTTAGTTCAAAAAAATCTAACCCTAGGGGAGGGGAGGGGGTTAGGAGTAGGTTGTTAAACAAAAATGAAAATTTAAAAAAAAGTGATTAAAAAAAACAAAAATGCCGATTAAAAAAAAAAAAATTCGAAATTTTTTTCTCTAATATGCTCTGAAAACCTCAATTTTGGCACAATTTTTCGAAAGTTCAACAAAAATTTTCTTTGATTATACCTCGTAAAACCTTTAGCAGTCGATTTTGGGCCGTTTTACCGACTGATTTTAGGCTTCGACAACATCTGCGATGAAGTTTTTGAGCGTCCCAAAGCTTAGCCTACCATTTCCGATGCAGATAAGGTGACGATTCGCCTCGCAGAGCGTCCGATTGTGCTCGCTGCTCCGTTTGCAAGCGCTACGTTGTCTGGTTGCTGCTTCGTGTCGTGTCGTCGCGACACCATCAGAAGAATTGATCGAATTTCAAGGCGGTATGTTTGTCTTCACTTTAGCATTAGCTTAGCTGGGGACAATTAGTGACGTTTTGGAGGTCAAAACACAAGAAGAGGCATGGTGACGGTTTGGAAAAGGGGTAATTGAGGTCACCAAAACAAAATCTGCAAAGTTCCGCCATACGGGAGTCATTCGGGAGGCGCTTGCATATCATATGTGGTTCTTCGGACTCCCTGATTGATTTAGCACAACTTTGATTTTTGAAATTTAAAAAAAATTAAAAAAAAACAAAAATGACGATTTTTGTTTTTTTTAACAACCCTAGTTAGGAGCAGGGCCTCTTTCTTAAACGCACGCGCACGGGCATCGGCATGCTCATACTCGTGCTCATGCCCACTAGCGCGCATGCACACGCTCTGGTCCGAACAAAAAAAATTGTTCAAAACGCAATTTGTTCTGATATCTTCTTTCTTGAAAAGGCTTGGCTTAGGTTAGGATTATATTAGGCTTAGGATTAGACTTTAGGATTGAGATTAGATTAGAATTAGGTCTGTTTGAACCATGACCGGCAACGAGCGTGTCGGATTTTAGAAAAAGGGCAGCCGGAGTTGAGGTTGTTAAACAAAAATCAAAAAAAATTCAAAAATTGAAAAAAAACACAACGCCAATTTAAAAAACATTCAAAATTGTTTTCTAATATGCTCTGAAAACTTCATTTTTAGCACAATTTTTTTGAAAGTTCAACAAAAAATTTTAAAAATTGGTCAAATCATGGCATGACACCGGCGATAAAGTTCGAACATAACAAGATTTGTACTTAATGTTGTGGAGAATTTATTTATTTTTTAATTTTGCAAAGAAAATCCAAAAGCCGTGCCTGAAAGCAACAGTTGTCTTTTCAATGGTGTTCTCATGCATTTATTTTTGGGTACCGTATTACCCCCAATAAACCCCCATGGGGGATTAATACGTCAGCGACTTTTAGGGGTGGGGGTTTATTGGTGGAGAAGGGTTTATTTACGAAAAATTCTAGGGGTGGGGATTTATTAAAAAATGGCAAAAATACCTTGCATGGCAGGCAAGAAAGTCGCAGAAACTTAAACGTTTCACAGAGATTTCCTTTTGTAACAGCCTTTTGTAATGAAATTACCATTAACTCATCCCTTTGGGGCCTTTGGTAGCACAATTTCACCAATGTCACTGCATTCAGCCACTGAATTCGCTGGGTACGTGTTTCAAACAGGTTTCCAATTAACCCCCTTGGGGGATTATTTGTGGGGGGATTATTCGGAAACTTGTCGGGGGGTGGTGGGGGTTTATTGGTGGGGGGGGGGGGGAGATTAATGGTGGGGGGTTTAATGGGGGTAATACGGTATGTAAGTTTTCATTTAACAAAAGGCGTTGTCTAGCCGTCGTGTCATTTATTGAATTAGAGAGGAAGAAACAATCTTTGGCAAATAGATGACTTGATAACACAAGATAAAATCTTTTCTTTGATTTAAGCAGAATAATCGTGTTCTAATCATGTTCATTCGTCTTCACTATTTTGTTCGCACGAGTCATCTTCTTTGGCAAATCGAACGTGTGGATTATTGCTGCGCTTTCGATAACGGCGCAGTCGACTTGGATCGGATACGTCACTTTCAATATGGTGGATTGTCTGTTCAAAAAAATAAAATGTTAACATGCGAAAAAATACTTTTAGTATTTACCTACTAAACAGCATACGGACAGTATGCAAATGAATATTTAGTAGCAGAATAGTAGTACTCGAGTAGAGTAGTACATTTTTTAAACAAAACTATTTACCGAAGGCGTCCAGCGGACAACGGTCATCGATTCAACAACGGACACACTGTGCTCCGTCGACTCATCGTCGTCTTCGTCGTACGTTCTCGATCTGAAATTTACAGTCGAACATTGAATGCAACAAAATAAAACCAAAATTTCGAAATTACAGGTCTGCTACTTTTCGTCTGCGTCTGCTGATGATGTGCGAATGATTCCACGAACGGTTTTACCTAAAAATCGGCAAAAAAAATATTTGAAATCGTAACCCTTCAAAAATTATTCCCGAAGTAAAAAATCTGAACGCAGCCGCGGAACCGGGTTTATTTGCAAAATCGCAAAGTTCTGAAGTTTCCGCACTGTTTGCAGCCGCCGCTTTCAACCGCTCTCGCTCCGCTTTCGCAATTATTTTCACATCGTCTGGCATTGGCACTGGCGAGAACGTGTGTTTCTTGTGGCGTCTGCTTCGCGTTGATTTTCTTGACGAACGCTGATGCTGCCCGGCGGAACGACGCGTAGGGTCGGAGGGAGCAGTTGAAGTTGAGGACGACGGGGGCATTGAAGATGGACAACGTTTGATGGTCAACTGGCATCGGCCTGCGGGAAAACAGGAAATTTGCTAAATTTAATTTAATGTGCTGAAGTAGGCCTGTTGGCGGAGACGGGAGGCGCTTGGCGTAAACGAAAAGATCAACTAATTGAACGTAAATTCATTTCTGCTGTAACACATTTTTTAGATCGGATCAGCAGAGCTTGCAGTGTCACCGTCGGAGCAAAATAAAGAACTCGTTGATTATGTTGCTCCTGTTTAACAATGCTTACCAACGTTCCGCAGAAATAACAGTGAGAACAACTCAGTAAACCTTTCGTTTGCAATTCGTTGACAATCAAGTTCCGGCAGTGCTGTTTGTCGAGCGGCATCACACCATTCACTCGCGTCACACGGTCGCCCGCTTGTAACCCTGGAATTTTGAAATTATCAGTGGCTTGGCCTTCAAAAATATTCGTGAGTGCCGTGAGCGTGAACCTAAAGCTACCTAAATTCAATTCGTTGGGGGCAGAATTCAAATGTTTCACATTTTTCCTTTGATAAAAAGCTTGGCTTAGGTTCGGATTTAGGTTTGGATTTGAAATACGTTAGGACGGACTAGGCTTATTGATTTAGACTTAGGATTTTAAGATTTAGCTCAGAAGGATATTGTTCTGCTTTCTGAAGAGCATTTCGGCTGAATAATGTAGACCAACCGGCTCTCTGAACCAACAAAATCAACAATAATCTAAATTTAAAGTAAAAAAACAAAAAAACGCGGCCAACCGGCGCTTTCCGCGACACTGCCGGGCACCACTTTGTTGACGACGATGTTCTGTCGATACGGTTCGTTAATGTTCAACCCTAGGCGTTGGCCCCCTCTTGTCCAATGGAGCACGATCGTTAACTGCAGCTCAGACATCACAACGTTCTCTTTCTCTTTGTCGCTAATCGTTCGACGGTCGCGTCTTGACGAGGTTGATCTGGTCGACATAGCGGTGATAATCTTCAATCGGTTATGGCCTTTTCAATTGTGTCCTTTTCAATCGGTTATGTCGTGTGTCTAGTCTAGGGTTAGGGGCTTTGAAAAAAAATTTTTTTTTTATTTTTTTTTTCGTTTTTTTTTTAAAAAAAAAAATTTGGATTTTTTTTTCAAACTTAAAAAAAAAAATTTGAAAATTTTTTCTTCTACTTTGCTCTGAAAATTCGATTTATGGCATAATTTTTTGAAAGTTCAAACCAAATTCTCTTCCCAACTTCTTTGTGTGCTTAGGTAAATGTCATTATTTGGTCATTTTGACCGACGTACTCCATGTTTTTCGATTTGGATGACTTCTAGAGTCACTTTTTAGCGTTGAAATGACTTAACTGAATTGAAATATCGTTTCAGAAATCGTTTTCTTGCAACTTAGAACATGTTTTTCAGTCGGTAGGCCATGAGATGAACATGATATCTTGTTGATTGGCGTATGTTATAGGTCTACAATGGAGTTGTGCGATATATTGTTAAACAATTTGAGCGGAGATGTTGGTTAATACCACATCACACGACCGTTTTTCAGATACCCGATAACATGGCCACATGTTAAAACTTGCGTGCTGAGCTAAACTAACGTGTTAAACTTGCGTCTGTCAGTTGCCCGCAACGTGATCGCGAAATCATGGTACGTGTTTTCGATACGATGATTTGAAGAGTGGGCTCTCGCCATGTGGCAGATAGCATAGCTGGTTGAACCTGAAAGTAAGTGTCTTGGGGGGGGCGACCGGGTCGACAGGGGTTGCCGACTTAGCTACAGCAAACAGGAATTTTTGAACACAGTCAAATTTTGGTAATTTTCTAAAGAGGAACCACTAAGAACGGTTCAATATTCAAGTACACGTGAAAAATTGCCCTGTTTTACTGTTGAAAATGCAACTTTCCCTCTATGAAATGGACATAATTTCAATAAAACACGATTTTCGCTCTTATAGTTTCCCGGATCGTTCTGAAAATAGTCTAGATGAACTCAGCTCGACGAGACGCTTCGAACGAACCTAACTTGTAAAAAAAATTTTTTTTTTTAAAAATATTTTTTTAATTTAAAAAAAAAAATCCGGATTTTTTTTTTTCCCCTAACCCTAGTCTAGTCTACAGTCTATTTCGATATCATATCGAAACTAGCTGATTGGTTGGTGATCGCGGGATGCATGGTTTCTGTGCAGGACGGACTCCCATCACATGATCATCAACCAAGCAGCTATAGTCGGACTGGATAATTTCGGGCATTAGCTGATTGGCTGGTGCGTTACCGTAATCAGATTCAAACGCGGGCCATTCAAATTGCACTTTGCTTTTTTTAAATTTCTAATTTTTGAGTGTTTGTGTTGATGAATGTTTGAATTTTCAATGGACAAAACTTGTTTGTGATTTATGCAATGCAGAAAATTAAAAAAAAGTAAAGTTTAAGGTGAATTATTATTTTTTTCAGAAAAAAGAACGACGACGACGGTGACAAATGTGAATCAAAAATTTGGCCATGAAAGCTGCTGTTCCGTATTTTTAAACTGCAACAAATTGTCTATAAACAGCTCAAAGATGCAGAAAAACTAAAAGCAGCTGTTTCTGAAGGCACAAGTTCAGTTTCCGAACAAGTACGACGGCGACGGCAACGACGACAACTAAAAATGTTGTTGTGTTTGATTTTTAATTGAAAATTTTGTTCATGATGATTTATTTTGTGGGAAAAATTTGAAAAGCAATCGGTTTTCAAACGAATATGCACTTTTCGAGCGTCGAGAGCGCATCACCGTCGCCGTCGTTCTTTTTTCTAAAAAAAATAAAAATTCGCCTTAAAATGTACTTTTTTGATGTTTCTGTATTTCATAAATAATAAACAAGTTTTGCCCATTAAAAATCCAAACATTCATCAACACAATCACTCAAAAATTAAAAATTTTAAAAAAGCAAAGTGCAATTTGAACGGCCCGCGTTTGAATCTGATTACGGTAACGCACCAGCCAATCAGCTAATGCCCGAAATTATCCAGTCCGACTATAGTTGCAAGTGATTTAGAAATGAACTGTATGTGTGAATGTCGATAATGATGATGATTGTCGGTTTGGATTGGATGGCACGCGGCGGAAACCAGTGAAACAAAGAAAATAATGGAATCAGTGAAGGTTGTATCGAGTTTGCTGCCCAGTGGAATTTTGTTATGTAAAAATTAGAGTGAGCACACAGAGTAAAACCGCTTGCTTTTATACCGTGCCGCGTTAGCGGAGTTCTGCTTGCTTGAGTCTCTGGTTCTGCAAAGATGGTAAACAAAACGGTACCTTTGGCAAAGACGACGTTGACGTATGATGTTGGCAAAGACGCGTGGAAGTTAAGAGAGAGGCACAACTTTCCACCTACATTTGGAGGCTGAAGATTAAAATTTCCAGTTAAGGAAATGTAAAACGCTGTGCCGAAGAAATGCTTTTTAGAAATACGCTGTCACTTTCGTTTCACACAAACTGAATTCCGAAATAGAACACCACATTCATATTTTTTTAAATTTTCGTGAAAAAAATTCAAAGTTGTGCTGGGTCAGGGTGGATTTGTATACATACTTAAAAGTGATCAGAGGTTGCTTGCAATGAGTCGTTGTAGGTTCCTAATCCTAAACCTAATCCTAATCCTAAGCCAAGAAGCCTTTTTGATAAGGTGAAAATGATCAATTTAGTTTTTGCATTTTTTTCTTTCCTGTGTTTGTGTTAAAGGGCAGGGGCAACCGCCGCCACTGCACATGCACCTGTTTTAATAATGATGCATTACGGTCAGGGTGTGCGTGCGGGATGCGGGAGATTCGGGGGAAGAGGGGGGGGGGGTAAGGGGGAACGGGACGGGAGGGGGCCATTTGCAGATTTGTATACATACTTAAAAGTGATTTTTTTGATTTCTGATCAGAGGTTGCTTGCAACTGCAATGAGTCGTTGTAGGTTCCTAATCCTAAACCTAATCCTAATCCTAAGCCAAGCCTTTTCGATAAGGTGAAAATGATCAATTTAGTTTTTGCATTTTTTTCTTTCCTGTGTTAAAGGGCAGGGGCCACCGCCACTGCACATGCACCTGTTTTAATAATGATGCATTACGCCATTTGCACATCAATTGTGGAATGTTGCTTCTGCTTCTTCTGACTCACTGATTGAATTGGCATTGACTTTGTAGGATTGGTTTTTCATTTTTTAAGCGAACCAAAAAAACAATAAAATAAAATCTGCAATGAATCTTTCGACTGAAGAGCCCGAAGCCGAATCGACTTCAAAGTCAAAAGGCGCGTCAGCGGTGTCGAATTTACCATGGTATGTTTTTTTATTTGGCTGTGGCTTTGACCGCTTTGTGCTTTATTATTACACCAACACGACCCACCCGTGCCGTGACCGTCATCGTGTGTGTGTGCTGTGGGTATACATCGCATACATGGAGACATGGTATGGTACTGAAACAAACGACTTCGGCTTTCTTCAGGGTCGAAAAATACCGACCACGTGGACTGGATGAGTTGATTTCACACCAAGACATCATATCAACGTGTGAGTGAGGAGAATTGTTTGTTTGTCTTTTGCACAAATTTTTATTGCAGCAGTAAGCAGTAGTGCAGTTTTAAACATCGCATTGAAAAGAGTTGACTCGCACACAATTACACAATTTTGGAGTCCACATTTTGCCAACCCGTTTTTTTTGTTGTCATAACAGTAAACCGTTTCATTGACGAAGACCGTTTGCCGCATTTGCTGCTTTACGGCCCGCCGGGCACCGGCAAAACGAGCACGATACTCGCATGCGCTCGCAAGCTGTACACGGCGGCAGAGGCAAACGCGATGGTGTTGGAGGTGCGATGTTTGTTGTTGGTGGCGGTCCGACTTTTCGGCTGCTGGTGGCATAGTTTTATAAAAGCTCAATAGTCCACTTAAGGCCCGTTTATACCTGACGTATGTAGACATACGTCAACGTACGTCAGGTATGAACGGTAGTATGCAATAACACGAGACCTAAAGTGACGTGATGTGCCGTGCCGTGCCGTATGCTTATACGTCAGGTATAAACGGGCCTTTACACCACTGAACTCTTGAATGACACATCGTAGTTTCGTTTTCTGGCCTAAACTGATTCACCAATGTCTGTCAGAATCGACTCAAGTTCCCAACTCCAAACCAGAACTCGAAAAATAAAAATTCGACAAAAAATGACTATCAGTGATAGATATTTGATGAATCAAAAAAGTCTCCAGCTGAACGCCTCCGACGACCGTGGCATCAACGTGGTTCGCGAGCGGATCGTCGGCTTTGCGAGCTCGCACGTGCTCGCAGCGACGGGCAGTAAAAAGTTGAAATTGATCATTCTCGACGAAGCGGACGCGATGACGAACGATGCTCAGAATGCGCTCAGGCGAAGTGAGAAGTGCAGAGGGGTTTTGGATTTTTTTCATTTCTTGACTTTTTTGTCTGGTCGCCGTTTGAAAACGGCGTACCGATGTTCCACACGAGCTTCTTCCAGTCTCTCAATGTGGCGCAGTCACAACAAAACACACTGGCAGAAATGCGTGGGCGCGCTTGTTGGTGTCGCAGGTATGCCAGTGTGTTTGTTTTGTCGGTCTGTGCGACTGGAAATGCACATGTATTTGATTTCAGGATCGTAGATTTCCTCTTCCTGTTTTTTGTACATCTGGGTTGAATGCTGACTGTTTCTGCGTTTGGTCTGGTGGTATGCGACTTTACCATTCTGAAGTCGCAATCGCACAGCTTCTCTATAATCGTCATAACATTTCCATGGGAAAAAATCTAGAAATTTCCAAACTTTTGCTCGTTTCAGTCATCGAGAAGTACACGCCGGCCGTGCGCTTCTGTCTGATCTGCAACTATCTCTCCAAGATCATCCCAGCGCTGCAGTCGCGTTGCACCCGATTTCGGTTTGCGCCTCTGAACGAGGCACAAATCCAACCGCGACTGAAAAGTGTGATCGAACAAGAAAAGTGAGCATGTTGCTTGTTATTCCGTAATTAAGTTTGTGTTCAAGTTTTGTATTCAAGTGGTTCAGGAGGGGCACATCCTGATGAGGCCACCCCTCTTCTGCATATGATGTTGCCAAGGCCGAAATGCAGAGAACCATCCTACAATTTGGTTGATTTATGTGGATCCTTTCATGGTGAATTAGCAAAAATGCGCTACTTGGTAATTGGGTACTTTTGGATTAATTGGGAACAACATCGATTCGTCTTGTGGTTTGAGACTAACTGATTGGCTTTATTGAGTGCGAATTGAATGCGTTGATCGGTCTATATACCATCCTGGAAAATTCAATTCCAGTCTTGTGAAACACTCAGCACTTTCGGGGTCATTGACAGGAAATATCTTTTTTTTGTTTTTTCAGTGTAAAAGTGACGGAAGACGGTGAACAGGCGCTGCTGAGACTGGCGAGGGGTGACATGCGGCGTGTGTTGAACATTTTACAGGTGAGGATTGTGGTTTTGTTGCTGTTTGCGGGGTTGTCTCACAAATTCAGGGGCATTCATGAAGCAGTATTTAGTGACCTCGTAGCTATGTTTTCACACACAGCTACGCGTCACTAAATACTGCTTCATGAATGCGCCTGTAAACTGGCCGCTATCGTAGTCAGGCAGCCGTGGTGGAGCCAGATTTATAAAAGGTGTGGTCCAATGGTGCAGCAGTGCTACACAGCCGAGTCTCGGAAAGAAATCAGGAAACCTCACGGTTCTGTTTTTTCTGGCATTACTGAGCTACTAAGCATTTTTTTATAGTTTATAAATAGTCCTGGACCCTGGTAATGTTCTGTAGTCGACATATAATGCCAGGTCAGGTGGTTGTTGTCTTGCTTGGCGCTATCCATCATGAGATGACAAGTGAGTGGTAAACACCAGAGCAGAGGTATGGCAGATTGTCCATGGACTCGGGGAGAGCTACGCCAAAAGTGATCTGATAAAACGGTCTCATTGTTAAGAGACCGTCCGGAATTAGGAGGAACATTTTGGTAATACTCTGCCCCTAGCCGAAAATCGATTTCGCTCAAATTTGGTATGGAGGTACCCTTAGGTCCAACTAAGAAAAAACCGGCCCGCTTTTGGAATGAGACCCTTGTGGTGTGGCGCTACAAGTCTCCAAAGTAGGGTATGTCGTCGAAAAACGTCATTTTTGGCGTTTTGACAAACAACGTCTTGTAACGCAACACAGAAACGTTATCGAACATTGATGTTAATATGAAAAATGTAGTATTTTGCAAGGGCTTTCATGTGCTGTATTTAGTTTTTAAAAAAACACAAACCTTTAATTCGGTATAAACAAAATGCGTAAAAAAATCGGTGTCGAAAAATTCCAAAAATTTCAGTTTTTGGCTTTTTTTGCCTCAGCGTTTAGGTGGCCCCAAAATGTCTCTTCGCTATGTTTTTCGCAATAAAAAACTGGTCTGGAAAACATTTCAACAAGATGCAAACCGTTTGCTCTTTTGAGGTTTTTTTTGTTGCAAGGTTGGTTGAAAATTTTTTTATTTTTGCTAGTATGAGCTTTTATTGTTTTATTAAGTCAACCAAAAAAACGTTTTAACTACAGTAACTAGTACCATTTATACGTAGTTTTGCACGCTCTTTCACGTGCTTTAATTTGTTTTGAAAAATACTAAACTGTAGTTTGGTGCAAACAAAAAATTTCTTCAAATCCCAGACTTTTGGTGTACCATGGAGAAGTTCATGGGCTCTGCAGTCACAGCGTTTTAACTTATCGTGTTTTTCTTTACACCATCATTTTCGCCGTAAAAAACTGGTCTAGAAAACAATTTAACAACATGCAAACCGTTTTCTCTTTTTAGTTTTTTCGTTACAAGGTTGGTTGAAAAGTTTTTATTTTTGCTAGTATGAGATTTTATTGTTTATTAAATCCACTTATAAAACGTTTTAACCAATGTTATCTATACCATTTATACGTAGTTTTGAACGATCTTTCACGTGCTTTAATTTGTTTTAAAAAATATTAAACTGTATGTTTGGTGCAAACAAAAAATTTCTTCAAATACCAGACTTTTGGTGTACCATAGAGAAGTTCATGGTCTCTGCAGTCACAACGTTTTAACTTATCGTGTTTTTCTTTACACCATCTGTTTCGCCGTAAAAAACTGGTTTAGAAACATTGTTGATAGTCAAAAAAGAAACATCCGCTGTTTGCACTGCGAATGGGAAAACTCTGCTTCTCCTATTTTTGCCATCATAACCGAAAAACCACCACAAAATGTGATCAAACAACGTTTTCTAGCATGGAAATGCGTATCAAATACAGTTAATTTTGAATGTTCTTTCACGTGGTTGGATTAGTTTTTCAAAAGTTGAATTATATGCTTGGTGCAAACAAGAAATTCCTTCAAATCCCAGGTTTGGTGTACCAGCAGTTTATGATCTCTGTAGTCACAAAGTGTCAGTTATGGGCATTGCTCTTGGCACCGTCATTTTCAACGTAATAAAGTAGTCTAGAAATACTGCTTGTAGTGTAGGAGCATCTGCTATTGGCATTGCTACTGAGAAAAAGCTCCTTCACTCTTTTTTGGCTATATTATCAAAAACAATTATTGAATGAGTTAATGGTGTCTTATAAAATTGGAATCTGTGCAGATAAATGTAGTAAATTTTGAATATTCTTTCACGTGGTTATAGTTATTTAAAAACTTAAATAATATGTTTGGTACAAGCAGAGAAAAGAATTGTATTTAAGATTGTATCTGTGACTTCTCTAAGCAAAAAAAACAATTGTTCAGAAAAAAGTGAAATATTTGTTATTAGTCACTTCCATAGCCGGTGTCTTTTGATCGTGACGAACTTCCAGAAGCTTTATTTTTGTTCTCTGCATTTCGACGTTGACGTTCAGCCGCGTCGCGTTCATTTTGCTGTCGACGAGCACGGTCCCTCTCCTCCTGCTGCCGCTGCCTCCGCTGCTGTTCTTCTGCCGCGGCTCTACGTTGACGTTCAGCCGCGTCGCGTTCATTTTCTTCACGACGAGCACGGTCCCACACCTCTTGCTGCCGCTGCCTCCGCTGCTGTTCTTCTGCCGCTGCTCTACGTTGACGTTCAGCTGCGTCGCGTTCATTTTGCTCTCGACGAGCACGGTCCCACACCTCTTGCTGTCGCTGCCTCCGCTGCTGTTCTTCTGCCGCTGCTCTATGTTGACGTTCAGCTGCGTCACGTTCATTTTGCTCTCGACGAGCACGGTCCCTCTCCTCCTGCTGCCGCTGCCTCCGCTGCTGTTCTTCTGCCGCTGCTCTACGTTGACGTTCAGCTGCGTCACGTTCATTTTGCTCTCGACGAGCACGGTCCCACACCTCTTGCTGCCGCTGCCTCCGCTGCTGTTCTTCTGCCGCTGCTCTACGTTGTCGTTCAGCTGCGTCGCGTTCATTTTGTTCTCGACGAGCACGGTCCCACACCTCTTGCTGTCGCTGCCTCCGCTGCTGTTCTTCTGCCGCTGCTCTACGTTGACGTTCAGCTGCGTCGCGTTCATTTTGTTCTCGACGAGCACGGTCCCACACCTCCTGCTGCCGCTGCCTCCGCTGCTGTTCTTCTGCCGCTGCTCTACGTTGTCGTTCAGCTGCGTCGCGTTCATTTTGTTCTCGACGAGCACGGTCCCACACCTCTTGCTGTCGCTGCCTCCGCTGCTGTTCTTCTGCCGCTGCTCTACGTTGACGTTCAGCTGCGTCGCGTTCATTTTGTTCTCGACGAGCACGGTCCCACACCTCCTGCTGCCGCTGTCTCCGCTGCTGTTCTTCAGCCGCTTCTCTACGTTGACGTTCAGCCGCGTCGCGTTCATTTTGCTCTCGACGAGCACGGTCCCACAACTCTTGCTGCCGCTGCCTCCGCTGCTGTTCTTCTGCAACGGCTCTACGTTGACGTTCAGCCGCGTCGCGTTCATTTTGCTCTCGACGAGCACGATCCCACACCGCCTGCTGCCGCTGTCTCCGCTGCTGTTCTTCAGCCGCGGCTCTACGTTGACGTTCAGCCGCGTCGCGTTCATTTTGCTCTCGACGAGCACGGTCCCATACCTCTTGCTGCCGCTGCCTCCGCTGCTGTTCTTCTGCCGCGGCTCTACGTTGACGTTCAGCCGCGTCGCGTTCATTTTGCTCTCGACGAGCACGGTCCCATACCTCTTGCTGCCGCTGCCTCCGCTGCTGTTCTTCTGCCGCGGCTCTACGTTGACGTTCAGCCGCGTCGCGTTCATTTTGCTCTCGACGAGCACAGTCCCTCTCCTCCTGCTGCCGCTGCTTCCGCTGCTGTTCTTCTGCCGCGGCACTACGTTGACGTTCAGCCGCGTCGCGAAATGATGTAAAAATGATATCATTACGGCGAAATGATGGTGTAAAGAAAAACACGATAAGTTAAAACGCTGTGACTGCAGAGCCCATGAACTTCTCCATGGTACACCAAAAGTCTTGTATTTGAAGAAATTTTTTGTTTGCACCAAACATACAGTTTAATATTTTCTAAAACAAAATAAAGCACGTGAAAGACCGTTCAAAACTACGTATAAATGGTATAGATAACATTGGTTAAAACGTTTTATAAGTGGATTTAATAAACAATAAAATCTCATACTAGCAAAAATAAAAACTTTTCAACCAACCTTGTAACGAAAAAACTAAAAAGAGAAAACGGTTTGCATGTTGTTAAATTGTTTTCTAGACCAGTTTTTTACGGCGAAAATGATGGTGTAAAGAAAAACACGATAAGTTTAAACGCTGTGACTGCAGAGCCCATGAACTTCTCCATGGTACACCAAAAGTCTAGGATTTGAAGAAATTTTTTGTTTGCACCAAACATACAGTTTAGTATTTTTTTAAACAAATTAAAGCACGTGAAAGAGCGTGCAAAACTACCTATAAATGGTACTAGTTACTGTAGTTAAAACGTTTTTTTGGTTGACTTAATAAAACAATAAAAGCTCATACTAGCAAAAATAAAAAATTTTCAACCAACCTTGCAACAAAAAAAACTCAAAAGAGCAAACGGTTTGCATCTTGTTGAAATGTTTTCCAGACCAGTTTTTTATTGCGAAAAAGATAGCGAAGAGACATTTTGGGGCCAGCTAAACGCTGAGGCAAAAAAAGCCAAAAACTGCAATTTTTGGAATTTTTCGACACCGATTTTTTTACGCATTTTGTTTATACCGAATTAAAGGTTTGTTTTTTTTTTAAACTAAATACAGCACATGAAAGCCCTTGCAAAATACTACATTTTTCATATTGACATCAATGTTCGATAACGTTTCTGTGTTGCGTTACAAGACGTTGTTTGTCAAAACGCCAAAAATGACGTTTTTCGACGACATACCCTACTTTGGAGACCTGTAGCGCCACACCACAAGGGTCTCATTCCAAAAGCGGGCCGGTTTTTTCTTAGTTGGACCTAAGGGTACCTTCATGCCAAATTTGAGCGAAATCGATTTTCCGTCAGGGGCAAAAATGTTCCACCGGTTTGCGGACGGTCTCTTAATTGGCGGCTTTTCGAATTGGGATGTCAAGAACGATGATTGTTTCGGCTTGCGCTTCGTTTTCTCGGTTCTCCGGAAAGTTATGAACGCGGCAACTGATGCACCTGTCGAAACTGAGCGCGCTGATTGGGTAGACTGCTTCATCATGCGGTTTGTCACTGCCAATCAGCATGTGCCACAATTCAAAGCAGCCAATCAATGAGCTCCACACAAATATGTGTGTGCCACAGTTCAAAACAGCCATCCAATGAATGCTTTTCGGCAAAAATGCAGACTTTCAAAATTCAGAGCACCTGCATGGCCTTCGATGAAGTGAATGAAGTGAACGTGCATCTCTGTGTCGGGCATCCGTTAAGAGAAGACGTCGAACTCTGCCTCGACTATCTGCTCAACAAGCCGGTCATGGACACGTTCAAACGTAATTTTTTTAAAATTTTTGAGCTGTCAACATTTTTTAGACTTTTGCTTTTTTATTGTTGTTTTTCTTGTGTAAAATTGTACCTGTTGATCAGTTTTTTTCCTACCAGGGATTCGCCAGGTTCAAGTGGAGAAAGGCCTTGCGCTACCGGACATTTTGTACGAGGTGCATGAATATATCCATCGATGTGAGTTGTTTTTGCGCATTTTTAGTGTGCTGTGAAAACGGGTGATCCTAGTCTGAAGCCTGTGCACTCTGTAAGTGATATTGCACACAGTCACAAACGGATAGCATGCGTCGCACACGTGTGCACCATCCAATGAGAAATGCGATTGTATATTCCTGCGAAATTGTGATTGCTTGGTCCTAGTCGGAAGCCAATGCACACAGTCGCAAGCAGCAATGCCAATGCCATGCACAGAAAGCGTGCACCATCCAATCGGAAATGAGATTGCTCTTTCTTTTCCGCAGTGGACATGCCGTCGCACGTGCACATGTTTCTGCTGGATAAACTTGCCGAAATCGAGTACCGCCTCTGCCAAGGCGCGTCGGATCAGATTCAACTGAGTGCGCTGATCGCGACGTTTCACGCGGCGCGGCGTTTGATCGCGCGACATGCGGAGCAACAAGAACAGGAGGGGGCGGAGACGATGGATGCGGCGGAGAAGTGAGCGGATGTTGGAGATTGTATACAGGGAGAGTGATTGGTTGGATTGGTTGAAAGTGACTTGGGAAAGTGGGAGAAATTGAATGCAGTACAACTGTGAATGGTTGTGGAAAGTTGAATTCGGTGAACTTGAGTTTTGGACAAAAATTGAGTACAGCTGAAATTGAATTGAGCTCACTGATTGGTTCTGGTTTTGCTCTTTCTGCTCACCATTCAATCATTCAATCAGCTCACCAAATTTACAGAACATCATAAATTGCGTCGAGTGCAAGTGCATAAAAAATAATTTGCATTGTAACGACTTTCCAAAACCATTCAAGAAAACTGTAACTCTGGATAAATGAGACCGTAATTTGGTGCTTGATCTCACCACGACCATTGCTGTTTTTGTGTTTTTGTGCTGTTTTTTTTAATTTTTTTCACTCATTGTGTTGCCAATGCTCATGTCGATTGACACGTTTTTTTGAAAGTTTTTTCTGCAACTTTGCCATGCTGCCGGTTCGAGTTCTGTTTGTTTTTAACGGGTGTTTTCTACTTGTTGTTGTTGTTTCTGTTCTGTCCGATAAACACTCGGATATTTTGCGATTTTGGGTGTTTTTTGTTCCTCTCGCACGTGTGTCTTTGAGTCAATCAAGACCAATCGCCACCCAGTCAACGTCGTTCCTTGGCTGGTATAATTGATGACGCTTTATTTGTTACTGTCAATTCCGTTGTTATGTCACGGCATTCAACTGTTCATAAATTTCACAATCAAAGTTGAGTACAGTCGAACTCTGAATTATGGGCTATCAGCTGATTGGTTGGTTGGTGATCACGTGATGCATGCTCCTGTGCAAGACAGTACCACAGTAATGCATGCACAGAAAGAATGCTTCACGTGATCACCTGCCAATCAGCTGATTGCCTATAATTCAGAGTTCCACTGCACAACCCGTCCAGAGCACCGAAACAAAGCGGCCCAAACGACAATGTCCAGCATTCACTGTCTGAATCCGCAAGCCGAATTGGCCCGAGCCGCGGCGGCCCTGGAGCTGAACTGCAGTGGGGCACGGGGACTGCAGGAGGTGATGAAGAGCAACCTCGGGCCGAAGGGCACCTTGAAAATGTGCGTTTTGTTATTGCTTTTGCTGCTCAACTTGTTGCATTTTGCGGCACCATTCGTCGTGAGATCGCGAGTGGGTGCGTATCAGCTAAGTGGGCGACCTTTATATGTGGCACCGGTTTCACGCCATTTATGAAAGTGTGCCGGGAACGCACCCAGACGTACGTACAGACACCCCAAAAAATGGATTTTGTGTCAGACTGGGAAAATATTTTTATTGCCTTTTTTGCCACTGGAACTGAACTTTCAATTTTCACCGTTATGTTTCTCAACCGTTTTTCTTCTGCAGGCTTGTCTCGGCCTCTGGTGATATCAAGCTAACGAAGGACGGAAACGTGCTGCTTCATGAAATGGTAGGCCACGCTAGGAGCATCATTTTTTGGTAGGCCAGGCTAGGATCATTATTTTCAAGGCCGCATTCCTAAGGCTAGGCCGGTCGCAGCCAAAACAATTTTTCTTGACACCGTTCCTAGTATAATTGCAAAAGACGCTCAGAGCGATCGCAAAAATGTCCACCCCACCGAACAGCAAACAATTTTTCAAATTTCAATAATAATCAACACCTGTCCGACTTGCAGCAAATCCAGCATCCGACGGCGTCAATGATCGCGAAAGCGTCGACGACCCAGGACGACATCACGGGCGATGGCACGACGTCGATTGTGCTGCTGATCGGGGAACTGTTGAAACAGGCAGAACAATACATCAGTGAGGTGGGGTGGAGGTGGATTTGCTTAGATTTGTTGGTTGGATATTATTTGTTAGTTCGATTTTATTTGGTTCGATTTGCTGGCCACATGGGCATGACCTTGTGACACGACAAGAGCCGTGTTTTAGAGTGTCTACCTAATTTCGAAACACTGATGAATCACTATTGTTCTATTTTGGTTGTATTTGATGCAAGACACTGAATTGTCGCACTTGAAATGCTAAGAACCATTTTTTGTTGCAACAGCAAGATCCGTTGTTGTCACTCAAAGGCTCCAACAGTTTTGAAATACGCAAGCGCAACTGACGCTGTGAGCGGATCTGATAGTCTAATTTTGAGAAATTTTGAGTTTCGTCATTCTTCTCACCTCAGAATCCTTAATACGGAATGCTCACAGTCACACTTGCGGTGTTTTTCGTATTTGTCAGTCAATTGTCTTCAATCAATCTTCACTAGTCGTTCTCTGCATTTCTGGCCTGACCCACATCAACAGAATGCAAATGAGGGATGGCCTCATAATCAGTAATGTGCGATGTTTGTCACCTCAACCACCGTCCCACTCCGCCCAACAATTTCTAAATTTCTCAATTTTATTTCAACTCAACGCGCTCGAAAGCGGTAACAACCAAAAGCAGTCACACGATTCATCACAATTCACAACACTCAGCCCGCATTCCCGTTACAGGGTCTCCACCCACGCCTGCTGACCGAAGGCTTCGACCTCGCCAAGGAGCAGGCGCTCGCTGTTCTCAACGAGTGCCGTGTGTCACGTGACATGGACCGCGCGACGTTGATCGACGTTGCACGCACGTCACTGCGCACGAAGCTGCATCATAAATTAGCTGATCATCTCACTGAGGTTCCTATGGAGACGTTTTTTTGTGCGGTTTCAACGTTTTTTTTTGTTTGTTGGGCCGGAAGACTTGTAATGCAAAGCCGATGAGGCATATGGCACACAAATTCGCGCAATTCTCGGGCGGTGGCTTTGTGAAAAAAAGATAATAAGGTCCTAGTCCGGAGAGCGCCGTACATGCGCCCTGTTGCAACACAGTAGTGTCGCATGGGCTCACGAACAAACACACAGGCACACTTATATTATACCATTGCACGCGCGCGCGCGTCAGCGTGTGTATGTGTGTTTGTTTGTGACTGTGCTATATTGCTGCGTTATAATAACCAAGTGCACCGTCTTCAGACAAGGACGATAGTAAAGCTTTCTCAGTTCTCATTAAAGTCGTGTCCAACCAGTATTTTTGACCAGAAACGCCATCTATTTTTTTCACAACTTTTTTAACCATCATGAGCAAGCAGAATGCACTATTAATCAAACTGGGAGTGTATTTCAAAATGTATTTCCATGTTCTCAGTGTATCGTCGACGGTGTGCTGGCAATCCGCAAGCCGAATCAGGAGATTGACTTGCACATGATCGAGGTGATGGACATGCAGGTCAGTTTTTATCGTTTTTTTGGTATCTTTCGGTCTAATTGCCAGAAAATTTGAACAAATTTCAATTCAGAAATGTGTGAATCTACCGCTGAATAATCTCCATTTCTGCCTCATTTTTTTAATTCTCGTTCAATGCGGATTCAATTGCTCTTATTTGTCAACAAAGAAATTGACCGTTTATTTTCACGTTTTTATTGAAATTCGAAATTACTCTATTTCTCAAAATGAACATCACTCCAAACATTCGATCCCCATGTTCCAAACGTCCGACTTTTCCAGCACCGCACCGACATGGACACCGCACTGGTGAAAGGTCTCGTGCTGGACCACGGCGCGCGTCACCCCGACATGCCGCGTCGTGCGACCAACGCATACATTATGATCTTGAACGTCTCGTTGGAGTACGAGAAAACGTGCGTGTTGCGAGAGCGGGCGGATTTTTTGTGAAGAATTTCTGGAATCGCTGAAAATTTTGCGGTTTCATATGGACCGGACTGGATGAAAAGTTTTAATCGAGCCTAGCTGCTTGGCTGTACCGGCATTTCACCGGAATACACATTGGATTGCGCACACACGTCGTCAGCCAATCAGCGTGTATGAACCAGCCAATTAGTGGCAAAGTTGTTTTGTTGGTGTTCGGCCGACAGATGCTGAATAGTATCAGTTTAACAATAGTCCTGCAGATTGAGTCGCATCTGAATTGACATGACAAGTGACATCATGGTACAACTCACACACACAAATTGACATGACATCATATCAATATAAAACTGACATCGACGTTTACTGAGGACATTTTGACGTTTACTTTGATCTTGACATCTCAATTTAACAAAGCAAGTCCCAACTAATAATCAGCCAGTCAGTCAGTTTTATTCTGCAGTGCACAGCATGATACCAGAGAAGTGTAAGACACCATGAGTAGGCAAGCCAAAACACAACAGAAACAGAGAGCATACAGTAGAGCAAAAGAAAATGATGTACAGTGGAGCACGAAAAACAAAAACGCATGAGCCCAGAGACGATCTACGTAAGACGAGCAAAAAACGAGCTGGTGATAAAGCACGGCGGTACAATAAAAGAGTAATTTACAGTAATCACTTTTGTCAGCCTGTTTTCTGTTCGTTCTTCAGCGAGGTGAACTGTCAATTTAACAAAGAAAATCGTAACTAACTATCACGTTTCTCAGCCTGTTTTCTGTTCGTTCTTCAGCGAGGTGAACTGTCAATTTAACAATGAAAATCATCACTAATTATCAGTTTCCTCAATCTTTTCTTCTTCAGCGAGGTGAACTCCGGTTTCTTCTACAAGACTGCGGGTGAGCGTGAGCAACTCGTCGCAGCCGAGCGAGCGTTCATCGATGAGCGCGTTCGCAAGATCGTCGAGTTCAAGAAGAAGATGTGCGATGAGCCAAACGCCACCGACGGCAAACAGCGCAGTTTCGTTGTCATTAATCAGAAGGTACCAGTAGTTGGTTTTATGGGGTTTGTGATTTGGGCAGTCTTTCCACTTCAATTTACCCATTGATTTTCGAAGCGGGAAGGTAGCATTGGTGGGTTTTGAGGAATGGACGGATGACGAACGACAAACGATCCCGTAAACCAATACCTTCAGTAACTTTTTTGTTCTGTAGAATTAACGACAAATACCTATAACGGTTTCCAGGTTGTTTCCGTGGAATCATTCTGGCTGCACGAAAATGCCGTTTTGTGAAACCCGAATTAATTGAACCTTTCACTGGAGCATTGAAATATGACAAAGCCTGTTATGCAATATCAATTTGCCCAGTGAAAATGTGCATCACATTCAAAAACGTCACACCTTCAGAAATTCAGACAGTCGATAATTTGAAGAACTACAGTCTAACTCGATAACATATCCAACTAGCTGATTGGTTGGTGATCGTAACGCAAGCATTCTATGCAGTCTAATATCCACAGTAATGCCTGCACAAAATGCGTGCATCACGCGACCACCATCCAATCAGCTAGTTGGAGATGTTATCGAGTTAGACTGTATCTCAATCGAATCGCGACAACAGAATAACCCCAGCCAGCCTGCTTAACCTAAGCTAAGCCAATCGCACGTCCCATCACAGGGTATCGATCCGCCGAGTCTCGAGGCGCTCGCCGCCGCTGACATCATGGCGCTGCGTCGCGCGAAACGCCGCAACATGGAGCGACTGCAGTTGGCGTGCGGCGGGGAGCCGCTGAATCAGATCGACGCTGATCTACAGCCGTCCGTGCTGGGACACGCCGGACTCATCTATGAGCACGTCTTGGTGGGTGGGGTTCGGGTTTTTTTTTTGGGGGGGGGGATATGGCGTTTTGTGGATTCTGTGGAGACGTGTGCTTTGGTGGGTGCAGTTTGGTTATGAAAAATCGTGAGGTTTTGGTGGAGACTTGTGAGAAGAACTTTGTGGAGACACATCCAGGTGGGTTGGGTTGCTTTGGGAAACAAAATTGGTGAAGTGGGCCGAGTCCCTGAACGAGTTCACTTAGGCGACTGGTATATTTCCGCATCCAGCATGAACGCTGGCTTCGTTTCCGGAGGTGCACGGGAGCCATTTTCATGCCTGTTCCTGGCAGGCAGGCAAACCCGCCAAATAGAGGTAACCTGGTTGGCGAAATTGCTGAATGGATGAAAAATGGATGATTTGTTCGACTGGCCGCTCAGAATTTGGCGTAACATGGCAGATGATGCCTGTTCCGAAGGCCAACCAACATGCGTGTTCTCCTGCGTAGGCCTCGGAACAAGCATAACAGGCTCCCGTGCATGTCTGTTCGTTTCGACGTCTGCAAAACGCATTGAAGTCGCAGAATCACGAAAACAATCACAATACCACTTGCATTTTGCGCACAGGGCGAGGACAAGTTCACGTTCGTCGAAGAGTGCGAGAATCCGTCGTCGGTGACGCTGATGGTGAAGGGGCCGAACAAGCACACGATCGTGCAGATCAAGGACGCCATCCACGATGGACTACGCGCCGTCAAGAACGCCATCGACGACGGTTGGTTCGGGTGGAGTCAGTGGTCAGTTGCTATAAAAAGTGAATAGTGCTTGAAAAGTGAATAGTTCTACTCCAGGGTGTCCCAAAATTTAGACCTTGACAAATTCCGGTTGAGTACTTGAACCACAAGTTCATCTTTGACCGAAGTTTCCCATTGATTGGATTGATATTTCTAATTTCCACGCAAAACTGTTTGTCTTTGAAGCTCATGTCTCGATTATTTTTCCAGAGTTTCTTAAAGACTAACTTTTGGAACACCTTGGAGTTTTAATGTTCACTTTTCAAACACTATTCACTTTTATAGAACTGACCACTGGGGTCTGGGTGTGCTCGGGCTGGCATCGACTCTGGCAATGAGTTTCACTTTCTCATTGGTTGCAAATGAAATGATTCATCAGATCAAGACGCGTTTCTATTGTTTTTTTTTGTCCTGAACGTATCTGCATTGTTTCGTTGCTCTTCCCGGAACGGATCCTCTCCATTTTGCCTCCCTCGCAAGGTTGCGTCGTGCCGGGCGCCGGCGCGTTCGAGATCGCCGCGCATCGAGCGCTCACGAAACTGCAGAGCTCGATCAAGGGACGCGCGCGACTGGGCGTTCAGGTGACCGTTTCGCATGGAGTTTTTTTTCTGGAAGTGCTGCATTCTGCGGTTTTAGAATTGCCCGCTGCATCCACCGCCAGGTTTT
Source organism: Theristus sp. LFF4_11 (assembly GCA_030248135.1). Taxonomy (NCBI): domain Eukaryota; kingdom Metazoa; phylum Nematoda; class Chromadorea; order Monhysterida; family Xyalidae; genus Theristus; species Theristus sp. LFF4_11. Next base: position 158,553 of record JASANC010005440.1, read on the forward strand.
TTTTTCAAAACTGCCAGGATGCAATTTGCATCCGTCAGCTGAAAAAAGGATGCAAATTGAAAAAAAACTTGATGCAAATTTTTAAAAGCTGGAAAAGGTTCAAAATCAGTTCGGCAGTCGGCTGTCATGACTGCAATAACAACAAAAGCTGACAAATCGTTTGGTTTTCGTTCTCAATGCCAGGCGTTCGCCGACGCGCTGCTGATCATCCCGAAGACGTTGGCTGCTAACGCCGGCTTCGACCCGCAGGAGGCCATCGTGAAACTGCAGGAGGAGAGCGCCGTGAGCAGTTTGACCGTTGGACTCGACATTGCAACGGGTGAGTCGCGGGCTTGTTACTGCGTGGGGCTTAATGTTGGGGTGACCTTTTACGGGGGCTGAGTGTTGTCTAAAACGATTTGATTAGTGGACTCGACGTTGTAACGGGTGAGCGGGTTTGCTTCTGCTTGATGAATTCACTCATTTTTTTCATTTATTATTTCCATCCGCCCCATTGTTAAACGATCGATAGTTGGAAGGTTGTTGAATGAAACGTATTGTTGTAGATGTAGTGTTTGGATCGACATGACGCCATCTACTTTCCAAAACCTCTGTTTTCATGCACAAACACCAGTTTTCAGTTTTGCTCACCAGCTTACGTATTTTTTTCACGTGAAATGATTGGCCAAACTGAAACACCGTAACCCGCGTGACAAGCACGTGCTTCAGAGAACATGACGTCATTTCGGTGTGACTCGTTGGAATGAATAGGCTATACATTTTTTGAAAACCTGACTTTCAGGCGATCCAATGGTGCCGGCCGATAATGGAATCTGGGACAATTATATTGTGAAACGCAATATGATCAGCTCAAGGTTTGTGGGTTTAATTTTCCTTTTTTTCTGATGCGCTGATTCGATTGGTTGTATCGGCATGACATGCCCAATTACAGTGCAGCGTGTATATGCGCCTGGACCCAAAGGTCGTGCACAATGCACAGCACACAAACACACTAGCACTTGGCACACAAACAGTGCATAATCTGCCAGTGTGTTTGTGACTGGTGGTGTTCATCACACGAAAACACAGTCTGCGAAAACACACATTTACGATCTCGAATGTTGCTTTTTTTGAAATGGCGCAACATTTTTTATTCTATTGTGCAGTCACGTGATCGCGACTAATCTGCTGCTGGTTGATGAGGTGATGCGTGCCGGTATGTCGTCCTTAAAAGGTTGAGCGCGAAAAAAATGTTTGAGTAGCGAGCATTTGCGAGAAGAATGGATTTCATGATCAATTTTAGGGCGTCTTGATTATGCAAATTGAATCAACATTTTTTTAATTTGTAGATCGAAGTATACACATTGAGAAGACCGGTTTCGTTTTTTGTTGTTGTTGATGTTGCTGCTGTTGTGTTGCTTGTTTTGGATTTTCATGGTTGGTTATTACGGTATTAGCAGATTGTTGCTTGTTTTTGAGTGTGTGATTTTATGTTTGTTTGTTTCTTTAATTTGCAGTCAGTTATACCAGTCTAAGTCGCTTATCGAAAGCTTACGGTTCCGATTTGTTGGTTTCGTGTGATGAATGTTGATTTGTGGTTTTCTGACATTCTGCTGCTGAATTTGTTTGTTTCACCTTGCAATAAAAATTCGAGAATCCACTGCAGTTTTTTGAAAAAATGATGAAAATCCCCGCGACTAAAAACACATACCGTATTACCTCTAATAAACCCCCATGGGGGTTTATTTCTTCAGCGACTTCTGGGGGTGGGGGTTTATTTTGGGGGGGGGGCTTTATTTTTGGGGGGGTTTATTTGGAAACCATTTTTAGGAGTGGGCAAAATGGCAAAAATACCTTCCATGGCAGGAAGGAAGTCGCAGAAACTTCTACTCTACATAGAAATTTCCTTTTACAACAGCCTTTTGTAATGAAATTACCATTAACTCATCCATTTGGGGCCTTTGGTAGCACAATTTCATCATTTTCACTGCAACCAGCCACTGAATTCGCTGGGTATGTGTTTCAAACAGGTTTCAATAATCCCCCATGGGGGATTATTTGGAAACTTGTCGAGGGGGTGGGGGTTTATTTTGGGGGGGGGGTTTAATTTTGGGGGGGGGGTTAATAGAGGTAATACGGTAACTACTTGTAGTTAATTCTTCAAGTCTCCGAGTTCTTCAAGTTTTTAGCAGTTCAAATATAAGCAGTTCTTTTTAAGAACTTTATTTTTCAGTTTTATTTAAAAAAGCTGGAAGGATAACTTTTGAGCCCACCAGGGCTTTACTATTTCGAAAGCTCGTGTGTTTTCAGCTTCCAGTTATAATTGTCCCCCCATGATCTGTCAGGGAAAAACAACCATAAGAGATGCCCAAAAATCCATTGCAGTGGTGATAAATCGCTCAAATATGTGTGTGTTTGTATTCCAACTTCCTAGTTTCATACGAAATGATCTTTCTGCACCGCTGTTGACAACAAAGATTCCGTGGTCTGAAATTACACACCAACCGATTGCGCTTTTCAGAGATTTTCATCGCGCATGCGTGGCAATAAATCGCGTTAAAAACGAATATTATTTATCACCCATGGCAGTCATATTCAGGAACCCAATTGGGATTTCGGCGGCAATTTTCGTCGAAAGCAGTATATACTAAACTTCGCTGAAAACTCCGATTACTTCGATTTACAACAAACAAGCAAGCGATGGATAACTTTTGTGGATATATTCGGTTTTTACGATCACAGCGAGTGTATTTGGGAGTTTGTTTTTACGATTCTCAGTTTTGCGGAAAACTTTTCCGTGTTTCGTAAACCGGAGACTTGAAATTTGTTTCACAGGGTTGTTTTTGTTGCAACAATCTGCTTGGTGTATAGTGAAACACATGAAACTTGTTGATATACACAGAGTCAATTTGGATGTTTCCCAAGCGCCACCTGAGTCCCTTCATAAATGACACATCGTTTTGGCCGATGTCGATTTGATATTATGAGTAACAGTTGCATGTTGCTGAAGTTTTTCGCGCTCATGTGTGTTTTTATGCCACCCTTAATTTTGAAAAAAAAATAAAATTTCATACAATCCCTCCTTGTCCTTTTTTGACAACAGCAGATTTGCGCGTTTTGCTGACAATTTTTTTAAACTCAAAAAATAATTTATGTACTTTGATTTTTTTCTTCAGGAAAAAACCGTTTTCTCCACTTAGCAACAGCGATCGTTTGTGGACGACCATATAATCAGCGCCCATGGTATTCATCATCTTTCTTCAAAATATTTTTGTTTCCCATGGTTGAAAAAAACATAATTTACCCTTTGTGTGCAGCCATTTTGACCCGGACACTGGCTGATTGGTCGTCTCTGAACATGAGAGTACCAATCAGCGAGCTTTTTAAGTTTAAAAAATTTAAAGTGATTATTTAAATTTTAAAAAGTTGTTTACTTTGCTGCGCACGCAACCCGGAGCAGAAATATCACCACAAACTTCCGCAGAGCACAGACCATTTCTAAACGGGTCATTTTTGCATTTTTTTTCAACAACCATTGTACAAAAAATAGTTTTTGGCACTTTTTTGCAGAACCACTGCCGTGTTCTCGTTTGCGGAAATCGAAGGAAAAAAACGCAAACAAAGTCTCGCTTATATATTTCGAGAAGTGACTCCTGTATAAAGTGCACACAAACACAAATGGACTGTGCGGTGTGCAGTGTTTTTTTTTCATATTATGCCGAACTGTAACTGTAGACAGCGAAAGAGAGGTGAAAATAAATTCATAAGCTGCCTGTGTGGAGAGGCGCAGTCAAATGACGTACTCTCAGACCATACGGAGTATGGTAACATACCGTATTGGGTCTTGACACGATCCTGCAAACGCTGCTGGTGACTTCCCTGACGATCAGGGTCGGTTACTGTCGAAGTGTTGAATTATTGGCAATCGAGTGATTGGTCGGTGGTCATATGGTGCATGCTTTGCTGTGCATGGCAGACTCCGCCTCCACAGCAGTGCCTGCACAGAAAGCATGCATCACGTGATCACCGACGAGTCAGCCGAGGGCCAATGAGTTCGGGCGTATGTAAGAAGATCGTGTCGAGACCCGATATCGTGTATTTCATGGTTATGCACGTTTCTGCGCACGAGTCTCGATTTTGCTTATATATTGGAAGCAAAACTACAAACACGGAAATTCCACAAGCTTTTGCTCGCGCACACACGCACACGCACTCCGTTTTTCTCTTCATGTGACCGCGCGCGCGGCAGGGCCAATGTTGGTCGCTGAAAACCTGCATATGCACGTCGAGGCGTGAAAATGGAACAACAGCTAAACAGCACTTGTGCTATTAGGGTTGTCGCAAAATTGCTATTCTTGAATTGAGAAGCTTGATATCATTTGTTGTCAACAGTCAGCAAATATGTTATTGTGAAATTGATCAAAAGACGTGTTTGTGCCATCCTTTCATAGGACTACTGCGCGAGAAACCCTCATAGTGCTCTAGCACAAATGCTACAGAAATTACATTTTCTGTGGGGCTTTATCCGAACATATTTCGACTGTTTTTGGAAGCGATATTTCAGGCGATATTCGCGTCACCAACAACAATTCGCGCTGCCTATTTGCAATCTCTGCGCATGTGTGTGTGTACCCTGTCCACACATTCAAAAGTGATGTAAATCCGGAAAAAACCGTTTTTATGCGTGCCGTGCACGCGCGCGCGCGCGCTTCCAAGCGCAAAAACAAACAACAATGAACGAAACTGCATGGTCCTTTCAGCTGACCTCCACTGACTGATGCGAAAAAGTTGTCAGGTTCGCCAGAATTGCCTTTTTGAGTTCAGTTTTGCGGATGATTTTTTCCATAACTTTCATGCCGAAAAATGAAACTCGAAATTTTAATTTTTTCAGTGAAATGACTTTTAGAGTGAGAAGCAAAACTGTGCTTTGTGCCCATTGTGAAGCCCTGGTCTAAAGACAGTCTGTCTACACTCTGTTTAAACACGGTAATGTTGTACAGTCACAAACAAACACACACACGCGCACATGCGATATCACCAGCAGCAGCGAGCGTTTCATCGCGCGTGTGCATTTTCGACTGCGCTGCATCACCGAGCGCACGGTCTACAGACTAGGACTTTATACTAGTCAGTGTATCGTAAGAATGACAATAGTGACCACTGTGGTAACTTTTCCGTCGTCCGAAATCGCTCGACGAACAGTTATATATCGGTCAAGCCGCTGTTTCCTCGAAAAGGCCTTTTCAGTCTCAAATGCGGCATAAAAATGCCACCATAAAGAATGTCTTTGTGACGCTCATGACGCAAATATTGGTGTCACAGATTTTAGGGCTTCATACATTTACGCTTTTTCTGTCAGCTTGTCAGCTTCATAGTTTGCTGTCCTGAAAGGATCACAGTGGTATTGATAAGGGCTGTGGTTGTGCGCTTTTTGAGACTTTATTATTAGTGCCGTTCAACACCATTTCAGTGCTTATTCTTATACATCTACACGTTGGTTGGTTACATACTCGTTAGATTTTCAACCAATCAGCGCTCGCTTCCATTTAAACAAAACGTTTTGATCAATTTTTTTCTGCACTGCGCATTTTCTCACGCACGGCGCACACTGGAATATATCGAAATAATCAATTTCAAGAAATGAAAAAAAAAACTTTATACCAGAAGAAGAAAAAAACCAAACGAGTCGCGGATAATTTTTCACTCCTTTCCGAGCTGTCCATGGTTACGAATATACGAGAGAAAAAAATGTACACCGAACAGCGCCCGACCGAAACAGACAGGGAGATGAATGAATAGAATATGTTCTGCATTTTACTTTCCAAAAAAAGTCACGAGAAAAAAAACACTCGACGGTCAAGGCGAACGCTCTGAAGAACCGAACGAACTCCGTGGAACTCTGTATACAACGGTGGAATAAAAGTTGGTGGAGAAAGTAAAAATAAAAACTAAAAGAAATGCACATGAGTAAGAATGCCCTTTTAGCAATTTATATGATACGCCCCGACGGAATTGGAATTCTGTGCCCTCTTATACTGGTTCATATGGAATAATAATAAAGAGCAACAGAACATATATTTCTTTGCGGACTGACAGACACTGGCTGGACTGTCTGCCGTTATATGGCAGTCATGGAATTTAAAAATAATGCGTTTATTTCAAACTACGTTAGACGGAGTCAGCTAGCGTTTCATTTGGTGGTGAAAACACCAGTAAAGTGTCGACAGTGAAAATTTGATTTATTTTACGCCTTCAGTTCAAATCAGATAATCTTATCAAAATATCGGTGTACATGCACAAATCGGCAATCAGGAATCTTGTTGCTGTAATTTTCATTTGTCGGTCAAAGAAAAATTTGCTCCCTATTTAGAGTCTCAAAGCTCCTTTTTTGCCGTGTTTACTTTATTTGTTGTTAAATTTAGTTTTTCAGTTTTTGCTGACAAACAGGAGTAACAAGGATTTTAATTATTGAACCATCTTGAAATTTACTCATTATCATTTTTTAGTTTCTGCCTGCGACTCAATGTGTGTGCAGACTAGAAAGGAAACTACATTATTAGTTCTAATCGTTATGTGGCAATAGTGACTCGGCCCTATTTTGGGCACTCGGATCACATACCAATTTTGAATTCCCGCCTCACGCATGAAACTGCACACAGGAGTCTCGGGACCAACATAAAAGATCATACTTATATCCTATCCTTTCTCGGAACTATTTCTCAGCGCTTGAAATTGTTTTACAGCAAAATGACACGATTCCAAGCTCTGAGCGTCAGGTCAGCTAATCCTGAGCTTGTGTTTATTTGACTTTTTTGCCTCGTGTTTCCGTTTCAGATGTTATTGGCTAACAACAATATAATCTGTACATTACATGCCATATAGCTTATCCCTGTCCCGCTTACCGGAAAAACCTGTCAAGCTTCGTTTCAAATTGTTCTTGTCAAATACTGTTGCGGGCGGTTTGTGAACTGGCACACGAGCTTTTTTCATTTTCATGTTTCTGCCTCCACCCCCCGTTTTTCGGTCGAGAATAATGTAAAATGATATTCATGACCAAGGTTGCAACTAATTTTGGTGACCCACTTTGTTTTCTTTCTTGACACTGTTCCAGCCTGTTCAGTCCTGTTCAGTTGAAAGTAACTTTTTTAGGTGCGAAATTTGTTTTTTATACTTTGTAATATCAAATCAAAACCACTGTACCACCACAACAGTGGTGCATTAACTTTGCGGCAACCCACACTACCGTACCCCACTCTGTCGCACGGGATTGCGTTCCCATTCATGAATGGGAATTCAGCTACAATAGAGACATATTTCAAATATTCACAAAATTTCAGATTCAACATTTACACCAAACCATGCGGTAACGACAGCTCAAAAAAGGTCTAAAATTAAAAATAGATTAAAAAATAAAAAAAACCCAACATGCGTCGTCTGTGGCGATCAATCCGGCGTCGTCTGTCCCGGAATCACCACCACAACAACAACAGCAGCGAGAAACACAATAAAAACGACCACCACCACAACAACAACAGTCCAAAAATTACAAAGAAACCGAATCCGTTCGGCGGCGGAAAACTGGTCGTCATGGCGAGACCGGCACAGCACAAATCCGACCAATCAGCGAACTGCGCTAATCACCCGAGCTCGGGTCGGTCGTCAACCGTTCAGGACGCGTCCGTCCAGACGACAATGTCGACGTTGATTTTCAGTTATAATCACGATAATTCCGATCAATTCGCCGCGTTTTCACCGGTGGACGATTTTGGCGACCTAATGAACAACAACAACACCGCTAGCAGCCGTTTTCAGTGTGGCAATGCGCTTCAATTGAGTTCAGTGTCGGCGTTCGCTCGTGGCAGCGTCGGAGAGACGACTACGGTAATGGCGGATGCGTCGATCGCGTCGAGACCGACACAAACGATGACGACCGCGAATGGCAGCTGCGTACGACAACAGACTGCGGTGTCGCCCGGTCGATGCGACTCGTGTCACGTGACGTCACGCGATACGCACTGCGCTGCCGGTTGGTTTGGATGGCAACTTTTTATGATTATTATGTGTTGGAGGTTTTTAATTGAGACTGAGAAGAATTAAGATGGCGAGGAATGGCAATTGGGGATTCCGCTGTATCTGTGTGGGGTGTGTTGTGCAACACCAGTCCGATGGTGTGCTTGAAACGTGCTGAAGTTGCTGCAACGTGGTGAACTTGCTTCCATGTGGTGAACTTGCCGCCACGTGGTGAACTTGTTGTCGTGTGGTGAACTTGTTCAATCATACACCAATTTTCAATTGATGAACTTTTATGTAGCTTTGCTTTGTGTCCAGTAAAACATATATAAATCTACAAACGCATGAAACTTCCAATTTTTATGCAATCGCAGTTTTTATATTATTGCCGCTGTAATTGTCGCACAGGTCCCTCCACTTGCAATGGAGCACAATATGGCCGGCTGATATGATTTCAAAACACGCGTTTATCCGTGTTCTTTCTCTCTACAAGAAGCCATGGCACATGCTTTAAAGCTATTTCTCGCTTCGAATCTATAAATAAAATTCCGCATTGAATATTTATGTCATTGTATTCTTTATCGAATAAGAGTACCACCATGAGAATACACAAGAGTTTTTACTGTGTTTGTTTTGTCGGCAAACGAAACAACCGTGTGTGTGTGGCTGAAAGGCCGGATAAAGAACTGTTATTCTGTTTATAAACTGACTGGGACGGGATAAGGTGCAAAAAACACGCACGGACTGGAAAAAAATGCATGTGTGTGTCTGTTTTCGAGTTTATGCCCCTGATGAAAAGGACTCAAAGAAAGGTGCACGCTAAAAAATGTCCGAAATCTTCGTGTCCGCCTGCGTGTGTCCCGAAAAGTGTCCATGTTCCGCCGCATGTTTTGTCGTCCGGGAATATTTCTTGCGCAGAATGCCGAGTATAACTGACCGGGACAGGACACGACGCGGGACACAACACCGGACACAAGTTCGGACATTTTCTGCGGACATTTTCAGCGTGTGGTGTGCCAAACACTGGCATACGTTTGACAATATGGCATGCACATGGAGATGACAGTTCAAATGGCGCTCGTTACAGCACGGCATTTTCGCAATTTATTCAGTTGATTATGCAGGTTTCGGAATGCTTTTCTCGCAAAATCAATTCAGTTTGTGACAAAAAAATGTAAATTTGTGTATAAATAATCTTTGTTTTTTCTCTGTTTTGAAAAAATGTCAGAAAACTGCCGTTTAAGACCCGATTTTTCAGAATAGCAACCCCCTCTAGGCACTAGAATGCAAAGTTTTTCAAAATAAACTAAATCATACACCATTCTGACCGCCTTGACGCGCTGATTCCGAAAATTACATTTGTTTTTTGATTCGAGGTCATTTAGGGCCCAAATATGGCCAAAAACCGTTTTTTCGGGGCCCTTTCAAAAAATAGTGTTTTTTAAGCTTTTTAATGAAGCTACGACAAAAATAAAAAAACCATTCGATTCGTCTTGATCTGCTGAACATTTTCTACTGATATACTATGCCCTAAAAATGCGGTCTAAAGGGCTATTTTTTAAAAAAACTGGTTTTGGTCCCAGTATTTCACGTTTTTTGGTCCTTTAGAACCGTTTTCGGGGCATGGTATAGGGGTGCACCAAAAAGCTTTCCGAAAGAGCTAGCTTTGTGCAAAGTTTCATTTAAAAAAAAGGCGCCCCATGTAACTAAAAAATATTTTACTTTTGGTACCCGGATCGCGATTATGGTCAGCACGAAACCGACATGCCCCTGAACATGTACCTGCTGCTGTGACCAGGCGTACTGCCAGACAGAACAAACTAGTGCACCTAAAAGCTCACCGTACAAGCTTATTATGTTCGAGGAATTAGCTGATGAAACAATTATTCAGTGCCACAACAGCAAAGCAATTGTTGCTTTCGATGTGTCAATCTTTTTCTAAAAAACTGATAGTACTGCTAGTTTTCGGTTTTTTTCAGTGACTCAGAACCGTTTTCGGGGCCTAGTATAGGGGTGCACTGAAAAGCATTCCGCAAGAGCTAGCTCAGTGTGAAATTTCATTAAAAAAAAGCGTCACCCATGTAACTAAAAAGTATTTTACTGTTGGTACCCGGATCGCGATTATGGTCAGCACGAAACCGACATGCCCCTGAACATGTACCTGCTGCTGTGACCAGGCGCACTGCCAGACAGAACAAACTAGTGCACCTAAAAGCCCATGAGACCAGTTAATAATGTTCTAAGAATCGGCTGATTAAACAATTATTCAGTGCTACAACAGCAGAACAATTATTGCCTTCGTATGTGAATCTTTCTGGAGTACTGATAGTACTGTTTTTGGGTTTTTAGTGATTCGGAAGCGCTTTTAGGGCATAGTATGAGTGTGCACTAAAAAACATTCTGAAAAAGCTGGGTCTATGCAAAATTTCATTTTGAAAAAGCGTCCGCCATATGAATAAAAAGTTGTTGTACTGTCAGTACCCAGAGCGATTACGATCAGCACGAGACTGATACACACCAAAACTTGTATCGTGCTGCCACCAGTGGTTCTGCCAGATAAACTAGTGTATCTAAAAGCCCACAAGACTAGTTCTAAGTTCTAATAATGTTCTAAGAATCAGGTGATGAAACAATGATTCAGTGCTACAACAGAGCAATGTTTGCTTTCGAATGTAAATGTTCCCAGAAAACGAATAATACTGAATTTTTGAATAAAAATTGCATCACACACGACGGTTTCGGTCCTGCACAGCTTCCAAAGAATACCAATCTGCATACACGCTGCGTAATGTGCGTGAACGAATGAATGACTGAACTTGTTTCGACTTCTGTGGAAATTTGCTCTTGTTCGGCCACCCAGGACTCAGCAAGTTCATCGTACGGCGACAGCCATGCAGGATCATCCTATAATGTTTACTTGCTTCACAAAGAGAAACGACTTTTGTTCGAAACAAAACAAATCGTTGCAAACCCGAAAAAAGATAAACAAAAAATACGCTGGTTCTAAAGACAGCATCACACTGAACTCAAAGCAACACAGACCTATACCATACCTTTGGTGCACCCCTATACCATGCACCGAAAACGGTTCTAAAAGACCAAAAAACGTGAAATACTGGGACCAAAACCAGTTTTTTTTAAAAAATAGCCCTTTAGACCGCATCTTTAGGGCATAGTATATTAGTAGAAAATGTTCAGCAGATCAAGACGAAACGAATGGTTTTTTTATTTTTGTCGTAGCTTCATTAAAAAGCTAAAAAACCACTATTTTTTGAAAGGTTGAAAAGATTGACAAATCGAAAGCAACAATTGCTTTGCTGTTGTGGCACTGAATAATTGTTTCATCAGCTAATTCCTAGAACATAATAAGCTTGTGCGGTGAGCTTTTAGGTGCACTAGTTTGTTCTGTCTGGCAGTGCGCCTGGTCACAGCAGCAGGTACATGTTCAGGGGCATGTCGGTTTTGTGCTGACCATAATCGCGATCCGGGTACCAAAAGTAAAATATTTTTTAGTTACATGGGGCGGCTTTTTTTTAAATGAAACTTTGCACAAAGCTAGCTCTTTCGGAAAGCTTTTTGGTGCACCCCTATACCATGCCCCGAAAACGGTTCTAAAGGACCAAAAAACGTGAAATACTGAGACCAAAACCAATTTTTTTTAAAAATAGCCCTTTAGACCGCATTTTTAAAGCATAGTATATAAGTAAAAAATGTTCAGCAGATCAAGACGAATCGAATGTTTTTTTTATTTTTGTCGTAGCTTCATTAAAAAGCTAAAAAAACACTATTTTTTGAAAGATTGAAAAGATTGACACATCGAAAGCAACAATTGCTTTGCTGTTGTGGCACTGAATAATTGTTTCATCAGCTAATTCCTAGAACATAATAAGCTTGTGCGGTGAGCTTTTAGGTGCACTAGTTTGTTCTGTCTGGCAGTACGCCTGGTCACAGCAGCAGGTACATGTTCAGGGGCATGTCGGTTTCGTGCTGACCATAATCGCGATCCGGGTACCAAAAGTAAAATATTTTTTTAGTTACATGGGGCGCCTTTTTTAAATGAAACTTTGCACAAAGCTAGCTCTTTCGGAAAGCTTTTTGGTGCACCCCTATACCATGCCCCGAAAACGGTTCTAAAGGACCAAAAAACGTAAAATACTGGGACCAAAATCAGTTTTTTTAAAAAATAACCCTTTAGACCGCATTTTTAGGGCATAGTATATTAGTAGAAAATGTTCAGCAGATCAAGACGAATCGAATGGTTTTTTTATTTTTGTCGTAGCTTCATTAAAAGCTTAAAAAACACTATTTTTTGAAAGGGCCCCGAAAAAACGGTTTTTGGTTATTTTTGGGCCCTAAATGACTTTGAATCAAAAAACAAATGTGATTTTCGGAATCAGCGCGTCAAGGCGGTCAGAATGGTGTATGATTCATTTAAATTGGAGAAACTTTGCATTCTAGTGCCTAGAGGTGGGAGGGGTGGGACGGTATTCTCAAAAAGCGAGTCTTAAATTCGGCATAATTGTTTTTTTTGTATTGGACGGGATTTTGTGGTTAACGACCGCATCATACATACCCTATCATATATACCGTGGCTTGTTCCGTGTTCCGTGATTAAAAAAACAACTTTTGAATCCGGCTTCTTGTTTACCTACCACTCGATCAGTCAGTGTTCGAAAACGTATTTTCATAACGTTAAATGTTACATTCTTTCATGTATGTAACAGCGTTCAGAATTCCTGAATACGTTTCTGGGTTGTCGAAACTCTCAAATGCTGAATCTGAATGTATACCAATTTATTGCGAAAACAAAATGATTACCAGAGGTGACTGTTTGATGATTTTCAAGGTTTTGCAGTGAAGAGTGCAACTGCGCATACCCGCTAACCGCAAGCGGTAATAACTGCCGCCACTAAATTAAAATGTCGGGAACTTGTTCGCTTGTTGTTTCAAATAACCGTTGCTTGCAGCGCTGTGTTTGTGATATGGTAGGGAAAGCTGATATAGTGGAAAGAATGCCAAGCAGAATATGTAGCTACAGTCGAACTCAATAAAATGTGGAATCAGCTGATTGGTCGGCCGAGGGGAGGCTGCTCACACTCCGCACCCTTCTTTTTTCGTGGATCTGGATTCTATTGAAACGTGTAATTGTAATTGTAGCGTTCTGTGTGTGTGGCTTATGTTTCTTCTCTTTATCAACAACACAAAAACGATTTTCATATCAGAATCAAAAGCGTTCACTCAAAAAAACTGCGCGAAATTCGAACACACACATTCTCAATGCTACTAGTGACCGGCAGAAGTCGACAAGAAAAAAACGACCAATCAGCAAGCGGCCAATGGCAACTGAACGCGCACGATTATTACAATACGCCGAAGCGCAAAAACCCCGCACTCGAAAACAAACCGCAAACAAAGCATTCCACTGCTGGTCATTCGAGCTGCGGCCAAGATGAGCAACAACGGTACACTGAGAAAACATGGCTATTAATTTAGCTACTAACGTGGCTACTAAAGTAGCTCTAGCTACTACCTCATGTTTACTATATCTCAGGAGGTGTGCAATATTTAGCAGCCAACCAGCCATTTAACCCGTGCCAGCGGCCCAAATGCGTCCGATTTCGACATTGAGTTACCACACCCGTTGTCGTTGCTGAAGACAACGAAGATCGTTGTGTTGCATTATTGATGTTATTTTTAGCACCTTTTATCGAAAAAAGCATGTCCACGTTTTCTCAGTGTGTCTACTAATCACCAACACACAGCCCCGTGCTGCTGGTTGCGTCGCCATTGCCATCATCATCGCAAATGCATAGACTGAAAGCGAGACGGGCGCACTTACTGGACAAGCTCGACTCGACCACAGGCGGGTGCACGATGCGCGAACGCACTGGCAGGCTACAGCGGCATTCGGTGCCGCCGTTGTATGAGGTCGATTATAAAAGTATGGTACACTATGAAGAACAGTCATGCCAAGAAGCTTACCAAGATGGCATGCCAGATGGTCGACAGCAATCCATCTTGGTGACCTTCTTGGTATGACTTTTTTCATCGTACATAAAACATCAACGGTTTTGTTGACATTTTTGCGCAGCCAACTGTAGGCGCACCGAGTACGGTACGGTATCCAGCAAATTTGATCTCGACACGATCTCACTGGCAGGCATATCCCTGATCGTGAGGAAAGAGATGTTTTTATAACGTCTTAGTTGCGGCTTTTCAGCCAGTCTTTTGCTTCTTAAGATTTTTTTTGAAATTATGAATTAAGCAAGATCGTATCAAAAACCGATTACGGTAGATACCGTAATCCGTCGGATCACAATTTTGGCGGTATTTCGCTTTTCTTGCGTTTCGGGGAAACAATGTCAGTTTAGTCGCTAAACATGATCACAAACTTTTTTAGTACTCGATGTCTTTGCCACAGGTTGGTGGCATCAGAAAACAGAAAAGATCATGAAGGAGGTCTTGCAATTCCGGTACATGAGTCGGTTTCTTTGACGCGTGACTTGATCTTACAGTTTTTTTCTAACAATTATTGCGAAGAGGATCAAAAACGTGACATTTACTTGGCTCAAATTTTTGATGTTCCGGTCTTCAAATAGATTTTTGCGTTTCGGTGCGGTTTAGAATTGGCAACTTAGGGATTTGCCTTTGTCAATTTTGTGGTTTCTGTCTGGCGCATCATGCTCCGGTAAATCACCTTTTTTTCAAAAGCGACGCCGCGTTTTATCGAGCAGTCCGAAAACAAAAAAAGGATTACATTTACGACGTTTGATTGGTGCAAACTTGCAATAAAATTTGTTTCACTTGGTGCTGTGTTTTCAGTTCGTTTTTTTATTTTGTCTTGTGAGAAACTAATGTTCTCGACACAGAGTACCTTCCTTCTCAGTTTCTTCTTGCTTCACTTTTTGTGTCCTGTTGTCGTGAAGCAAAGTAAAGTTTGAGTTTGAAAACAGTGCACTCGGTTGGTTGTGCGTGTGTGTCGCACAGTCACGCGCAAACACACAGGCACGCAAACACACAGGCACATAAACGCACACGACAGTAGAGCAGCGCGCATCTCATCGTGTGTTATGTGTGCTTGTGTGTGTTTTGTTGTGACCGTGAAACACACTGTGTTATACGTAGGTATAACCACTTGTCTTATAAAGATGTCCAGAACAGATGTCTTATAAAATCTCAGTCAGTGCTCATATTTCTTCAGACAAGCAGTTTTTTTTTCATTTTCACGTTTATTTTTGCTTGTGTATCCTGAAATCGTCATGTGTGGCATTCGGAAATATAGTTTTTGTGTTTGCGAGTGGCGCTAAAGATAAACAGGAGAATTCTAAGGGAAACACCATTGGATACAACTTTATGTGGCTGATTGGTTGAAAAACATTCGAATTTGGCGCCGTGCATACTGTTTAGTCGAAGTACAGGGTGTGTGGGGCAGAAGTCGCTTTATTGGGGTCAGTATGATCCATTTAAGTATGAAAAGCATTTTCCTGTACTTCTGGAACGATTTTCAGCCTAAAACTGTTCCTGCTAGTTTCCTGCAACAGGTTAAAAGCCCAGGCGTCCGCAGTTTCGTCCTGCATTTTGATTGAAGTTGAGCTTTTCCTCGTGTGTTTCGTGCGTTTTTTTTCACGAAATTTCTTTTTTATTCTTGCATAAAAAATGTACTCCATATTTTCGTGTTTTAATCCAACTTTTTTGTTGAAAAAGTGACGTTTGAAAAATTTCTATTTTTTTCGGATTGACAGATTTTGATAAATGTTCTGAGAAATCTGCGCTGGTTCTAAAATTCATTCAAGTCTGAGAACACGCCATATCCAGTTTCCAGTCAACTTCTCTCCGTGTTGAGGGGCATTTATTCATGAAGCAGTACGGTATTTAGTGACGCGCAGCGGTATTAAAAAGCATAGTTATGATCTTTTATTTTTTGGCCCCGACACTCAATGAGCGTATAGTTAGATACGTAAACAGTTTGATGAGTGACGCGGGAATTTAAAATTGCTAAAGTGATCCGAGTCCCGTGAACAGGGCCGAGTCACTTAGGCTATTTTGCATTGCCACAGCATGACTGGTTTCCTTTACGTCTGCACACTCATGGAGTCGCAGAGAGATCCAAAAGTCCAAAAGTCGCAATCCAAAACAATGATAATACGCGGTCGTTAAATACTGCTTCATATGCCGCTGTACTCGATTTTTTCCTTGAAAAGCGTCGCTTGTTTTGAAATCTGTCTGAATTTCATGCGTTCAATTCTTCAAAATCAACCAATTTGCTAAATATTCTCATGTTTTATGCACATGATTCAGATTAATGCCACTGCTAAAAGAGCGATATTTCTTGATGTTCTGGATGGTCTGCTATCCGAAAGCCGGTCCGAAAACCAAAACATCCAACAAAAAACTTAGGAAACGTATCATTCTCAGACGTATTCAACTGAACGGCATCAACATCAGGTACATCAAAGTCTCTTTTATCAAAAGATTGCATTTCACTATTCCTAAAAGTCACCAGTTTTTTCGAGACGTTTTTGGTTGGTAAACTGCAGAACGAAAAGAAAGCAATCTCAGAATAGATCATATCCTCAGAACCAGAAAAGGGAGTTTCTATAGAGTTTTCTTTCTTTTTTCCGAGAAAGAAAAAAATGAAAACATCCAAGCATGGCACGGAAACAGAAATTCCCATAAACATGATTGGATTTTCTATGGCGCTCACATACCCGTTATGTAAAGCTCGTTCGAGAGAACACCTTCTTGGCTTTGCAGACATTTAGCTAATATCGACAAAAAACTGCCTGGAACAAGTTGGTGTTTCTGATATTGACAAGGTACCACAAATTCTTTGAGCGTGAACGATAGATCGTGTCGAAAAAAGAAACATGCAGCTTTTGAAAACGTGATTTGATCATCGTCTGACATGCAAGTTAGAAATTACCGAGTTTTGGTGAAAATTGCCGAATTCAATATGAGAAAAAATGTGCGAGAACAACGGGTTTTTCGTTATCTCACTCCATTACTAACACACCTTGATTTTTTTCACGAACAGTTCTGTTCATGATGTTTTAGTATCACACAGAGAACGAGTGTTCAAATCTCTGACATGACAAAATGCCAGCCAGTGCCAAAGTTTTTGACAGCGATGCAGCTATCTTTGGCTTTCAAGGAGCAAAAGCAATGCGTGCCATGCAGGTTGCACTGTACCAACACCAACGTTTGTACCAACCAATCAGTCTTATTGCACATACACAGGTTTCGTTTGTTGCTTGTGTGCACTACAGCTTGTTGCTATTGTATGTGTATTCGTTTCTCCGATAGATTTGGCGTGTTGAATAACAATTTCTCAGGCTTTTTTATGTCGGGCGAGAAGCGCAAATGTATACGCATGTACGCAAACAGATGGATTATTGTTTTGAGGTTCTTTATTATGGTGACACAGTGCAAGTAAGTACACGCGAAACAAAGAAACACACTCATGATGAATAATGGTGAAATTGAAACAGCAAACCGTACAAAACGCTGGGAACGCAGCCGGTTGCGGAAATTATGATCCGAAGTGTATAAATATAAATCAGGAGACTATTTATAAATTCGTTGTGTATACCGTAAAGTCTTGCAAATAAGGTCTCCTTATATAAATTTGAAAATCAAAAATTTCTGAAAAAAATGGAATTTCGTGTGACAGCCTTGTAAGTGAGAGGAGGTCTTATAAAGCGAAGATTAGGAAGGTGATGGCCTTAAAACGGAGCCTTAAAACCAAGTCCAAAATTTGAATTTTTTGCTTTCCCGCCGTGTGACACTCCGCCCACTTTTGGGTGGGGGTCTTATAAGTGGGAGGAACCTTATATGCGAGACTTTACGGTAAACTAATGTTCCAGGCAAAATTTACCGTGCACCTACCTACCTACAGCTATATGTTCACCTTGCTCATAGATTTTCTGAGCAAAACTTCCAGTTTCTTACTTTTGTCAACTGATTTTCTGCAAAAATTGCTTTTGCTGTTGATGTTGACTGACACATTCATGCGGTTCAATGAACGCCGGATCAATTGAGTTTAGAAGCGTGAATTTTGTCACCTTTTTCGGTTGCGGTTCTCATTTAACTTCAGACGCTGACACGCTCTTTCATTTCATTGTTGTCTGTTTCAGTGCGTTGAATCACGCTTTGCATTTTGCGTCGCATTTTCGAATCAAAATGCTAAAAGCCGAGCATTGTTCGTTATGTACCTGAATACGAAAACTTCCATTTCCGAAGACCAACCGAGAGTCGAGAGACCCCTATTGCGCGGCCATTCAAAGCTGTTTAACCGTGATTTGCCATGAGCTTTTGTTCCGCTCTTGCATGCTAATGCACCTTTAGCCTATAAATGTGCTTGCAAGCGAACGCACAAAAGAATCCAAAATGTTCAGTTCTAGCACGCTGATTGGCTGATTAAGCGCAGTGAGTTTGAACACAGCCATTAGCTGAACTGCACTATTTCGTGCACAAAGTCATGCACTCTTTATTCAGAGAGTCGTATTATGAGTGTTGTAATCCTGCGCCGATTTTCAAACAAATATTACCTTTAATGCAGTCCAGACGTGCTGCATGTTCGTTATGCATGACCATTATCATTCCCATGCCGTGGTTTGGTTCGGTTGGTTGGTGGTTCCATAAAAGACCGAAAAACCAAAAAAGCACACCCGCAATGTGTTCGCTTCTGTTTCTACTTGGCTAAATTCGTCGTTTCACATTAATGCGCGCTTTTAGTGCGCGCGTGCACTTTTGTCTCAAGCAAAGACGTCTGCGTCAAGAAATCGGCTTCTAAAAGTAAGTAAACCTACTGCGTCTGGTCCAATGTACTCTGGTGCACTGTACAACCCGCGGTTCCACTTATGGTTATTATTATTATTACTATTATAACCGCGATGTTTTTGCGATTCCGGTGAATTGAAGCGCGATTTCGTATGGTGAGTAATCGTGCAAAGTGATTTCGGTCATACGTTTGTTTATATATACGAGTTTTCGGCGAGACGCTTTTATGAGAAGACAATGTTTTGCTTCGGATATACCGAATAAATGGAGCAGCACCCGCAAAAAAGCACCAGTCTGATCCGCCCGACTTCGATTGACCTAAACCCAAAAGAAAGCATCACAACGCCGACACTGTCCCGCCGTCTCAGCAGAGCGGACTCCACGGAGAAACCGACGCGAAACTCCCGGAGACCGCCGCCGCATCCGCCGTGCTGCAAGTGTCGGCTGTCATTTCGGGGGTAAACGGTTTGGAAATAATTGTTCGCGCACCACCACTGTCTGCAGCGTTACGCAACAATGTGTTGAGTGAACTGTTCAGTATCGGTGTTTTCGCTCCAATCATCGATTGGTTTGCACTATCCCGCCAAAAAAGGTCTCCCAACAGGTGTACTACTGGGTATCTCGCGTGAGAGCACCACCGTTCTCGGCCACTTTTGTTTCCGTGGCCCGGACAACTCGCGGGACACCCGTGGCTTGGACAACTCGCGGGACACCCAGACGGACACCTGCTCGGATAGCCTTTCTTAGCGTGGCCACTAGAAACACGCCCTGTGTCTTTGTGGTGCCGTGTCTTGTTGTTGTTTGTCTGTGTCCTCATTATTATTCACTCACAGCGTGGTCTCGAGGGAAACGTTTTTTTTTGCACGCACTTTGTTACAAAACTTTTTCGCAATCCGTGCCGCAAACAAAATAATTAGCTGAATTTGTCAATTCGCAAACCCGTGCTAGTGAAGCAGCATGGTTCTGTGAGGGTCTGGGCTCTGAGCACATGTCTACTAAGGCCGGACCACACAAATCGGCCTCATTTTGATCGGGTGGGTGCGTCTGGTTGTGTCATATGAGCACCTTATTATTGATTGTTTTGATAAAACACTGTTCCAACAACTGAGTAATAAATTCAAATTGTCATCATAAAAAGCTAGAAACGTCCATTTAGGCTCCATCATCACCTGATGAGCGCTGACTCATATAATGTGTTTGAAATGTGCAAGCACACCGCAGTTTCAGTCGAACAGTTTTCACCAGTTGGTAGTAAAATTGATATTCCATGAATTTCGTAGCATTTTTCGATTGTTCGCTATGTGTGGTTGGGTCAGTTTTGCTGAATTTTAGCAAATAATAGGATAGGAACAATAATACCCAATAAGGCGATCCAGACATTAGCATACATTCATTAACGTTACGGGCTTCAAGCAACTGATATATCGGTTAAACAGGATTCACATGGATTAACATTTACACAAAGACCAGCTTGTCGTTTTTTCTGAATTTCATTTCAAAAAATGTTGAAAATTCTCCCAAACAATTTCTATGAATCAGTTTTTTTGGAAGTGGCACGGGTAATCTACTGATCTGCTATAGTTGTCAATAAGGCAACAACCGACTGAATGGGAAGAGGCGAAAAATTCGGACAGTTATTAGACGCTTTTAGCTGCTGTTTTGAGCTGCCAATCAAAACTTGTTTATGATTCCGCTATATTTTCATTCCTGAAACTAATGTTTCTCAGTTTCGGTGCAGCTCTGTTCTGTATCTCAGTTGTTAGACTTCATGTTTTTACTTCACTTTTCTTTCCCGTTTCATTTCAGCGACTTTTAGAAAAAAGATTTCCCAAGCCGTTTTTTCGATTCGAAAGCTTGACTACTTTTTTGAAGCAATATGGATTCAAGTGGCGCAATCGGCAAAGTACTGGCGGGACTATCAGAGGAGCAACTGCTGATGCGTTCAGTGAGACACCTCGAGTATGGCGAACACGTCGCAAAAGGTAAACGGGAAAAAACTGTTGGCAAAAAATTGATGACACTCTCGACAGAAATAGGGATGCTACACAAAACCGGGGACAACGTTAGAGGGACGGGACTGTATTCGCTGTTGTTTTACTTTAAGGCCCATTCATGCAAGCGCGCTGTTTTTTTTTGCTTCGTGAATGTGTAGCAAAGTGAAGCGCGTCAACCTCCATGAATGGCGCTTCACTTTATTGTCTCAGGTTTTTGCACCCATCAGTTCCGTTCATACACTGACAGAAATATATTGACCAAGAAGCAGACCAACTTGGTCAGTAAACACGGTCAGTTTATTGGTCGTTTTATTTTGTTCTGCGCCCTTTTGTCCATTATTATGCGTCAACCACCTGTTAGCCTTTGAATTTGAATTGACAATCGGTATGTCCTGCATGACAGAAAAGTCCGCCAATAAGTGTGCTGAATTTGTTTTCAAGCACAAAACGACTTATTGCGCGCTTATTTGATTTTCGTTTATTCCAAGAACAAACACATCGAGTTTCGTTCAAGATTCATATCTACATATATTTTGTATCGTACACTCCTCGTAAAGTTTTTATGATTGTATTTCATTGGCAGAGAAGATCAAACATGCATAACATAACATCAAAAGGATCAAAAGTCATTTTCGTGCGGATCAAAACGTGTGGATCTAATAAAAGTGCGAGCGAGCTGTGAC
Source organism: Theristus sp. LFF4_11 (assembly GCA_030248135.1). Lineage (NCBI taxonomy): Eukaryota > Metazoa > Nematoda > Chromadorea > Monhysterida > Xyalidae > Theristus > Theristus sp. LFF4_11. The sequence goes on from JASANC010005440.1 coordinate 179,998, forward strand.
GAGCGCAACTAAAACTGCGACTTTTTAAAGTTACGGTTCCTTTCTAGTGTAATCTGAAATCTAGTTGCCCAGATGTTGAACATTGGTGAAACTACTGAAATAACTAGCGTTACAGTCCCAAAGCTTCCTCTAGTGGTTCCATCTTCACCAAGCCCAACCGTACAGGGTGTGGCTAAATAAAATGTTGAATACTAGCCGTGGTTTCAAATGGATCATTTTAATTGAATAATAGAGAGGTTCAGGTATTGTATTAAAATTTTAAAAATTGAAGTGCATCTTGCATTAAAGTCTGTCCGTAAGAAATAACATCATGCAGCTACTGTAACTGACGTCTTTGTTCAACGGCCAGACAGAACACTGATGGTCGCGTTTACTTTCGACGCACCGTGTTAAGTATTACCATATTGGCATACGGTTTGACTGATTGCTGGAACATAAACTGATTACAAGTGCCGTCGCACAATCAGCGATGCCTTTTTTCATTTGGACACACTGCAAAAGTCGCTTGCGTTGCAGTGAGACATTGCATCTGTCTCCAACGCGATTCAACTGGCCCGAAAATTGCGTTCCTAATACGTAGCTTGCTGAGATATCTCACATGCACATGCTCACATGCACACGCGTTTACTGGTGAAAACATATCAAAGTTACATGCACATAATCTTGGTTTCATTTATACATACATTATACCCCCTCGATGCTTTGGAACATATGTTTTCGGAAGCATATTATATCGGTAAACATACACATGTACAAACGTGTTTTTATACTTATTTTCAAACGCAACTTTGCGCAAGCGCCATTTCTCAAACGACCTTTTTTGTGCGTGTGCGCCAGATTCCTTTGCCAACTCGCATATATGTACTTTTTTCTCCACTTCATATCTCTTTCCACATGTGTGTGTGTCTTTTCGGTTGCAGTTCAGTCCATATGTACATATGTATGCTCGTTCAAAGACAAATATAAAAACAACAATGTTGTTGTTGCGCGACGATTGTGTCACCGTGGCCATATGCTCTCGTCACATGACTCCCGAGGGACCTCAACAAAGGCTCGCTTAAAGTTTTTTGCCAGCCTATCTCTCTCCAGTCGAATGCTATTCACCACACCGATTGCGGATATCAGTTTCAGCGCGGATATGAATTGCGGAGATTCGCTTGTTCCTGTTTCCATGTTATGTGCTCGTTTTCTCTGGCGAGAGCTCCACTTTGAAAAATTATGCCAAACAAAGCACCACGTTCTCATGCAGCACAGCTCAGATTTCCACACAGCGATTTCAGTAAACATTGTCCGTAACAAATTACAGCTCGGGCCTGTACTTCCGTCCACTCTTCATTGGTCTCTCTCTCTCTTCTCCACCGCTGCGGCCAATTTCCTGGCGCCGCCAACGTTTTATATTCCACGGCTCGAGGTTTGCTTGTGCCCACGGTTGCCCGATTGTTTTCGGGCCGAAATAGTTTTGTAATTGTGTTTTTATGCAAACATTTTGCGCGGCATTGAATACGCGTCTGCGGCGGTATATGGCCCTTTTTCTGCACTTTTACGTGGATTATTCGTGCATGTTCGCAACAAATATCGGCGTCTATTTTAACTTCGGACTTTCGACTAGCCGCTCCCTAGGCGTGCGTCGTTTCGTTTCGGTTCGCCTTTGTCGACACAAACGACCGTTTTTCCATGTGATTTCCAACAACGCAATATGTTTGCACGAATGTTGCAAAGTTGGTCGCTCTTGTAATTGGTTGAAACGGAGGGCTGTGTTCACATCGGGCGAAACTTTTCAACGAAAATGGACAACGTAACCGAATCTTCGCAGTCGCAACCAATGAGTGCAAATGGTAAGACAGCGCCGATGTGCGTTTTGCTTTTGCTTCTTCTGGTTTGAGTTTAGCGTTTTTTGGAAATTGAAAATTGAAAAGTACGAAGTATTTTTTCATCGAGATCTTTAGCGTAGTCTTGATTCTGCACTTCACTCCTGGTCAATGATTCCATTTTGACCTGCCTTTTTCACTGCGAGCTGCTGCTCCAACCGCTTTGCTTTCCGTAGAGCTGTTCTCAACAGGATTTACAAATAAAATACCTATTTCGGAATTCAACCTCTTGCGTACAGTTCCACCGTGTATCTTTTTGACTCACAAAAAAAGTCGTGACTAAGAACAACTCATACGTTATACTCTAAAGTTGTGCCTTGTTTTCACTACTTCCACTTTTTGTAAAAAATCCATCGCTTTTGGTTAAAAATGAGTGAGACGTGACCTACCGATAGCGCACAAGGTATCTTGGGATTCACGGTTTTGATTCGGTGATTTATGAATATTCCTGCTATGCGTGTGTCATACGGTTTTTCTCCGGGAAAACAGCGAAATAAAAACTTCGGTGTCATTCTTGTAGTACAATCGGTTTTATTGGCGTTGTCAACAGATAAACGATGCTCATGGGACGGTCACATTTTTGGCGACGGGGTTTTGACGTGAACTTTACTCTTTATCTGACACTATCTGGAAGTTTGACGTGCGTAAATGGGTTTGACATATGTGAAATGGAACTAACGTTTCTACATTTGTGAGTTCGGAGCGATCAAACTGTCAACTTACAATGTATATCACATTGTCTTTGTCTGTCTTCAGAAATCAGAACAAGAAGCTTTTTACTGTTGTTGATGATTCTGATGGTTGAAGTATTGTTAAACTTGAAATTTTACACGTCACTTAAACTTATAATTTAAAACGATTTTGTGTCTTAAGGGTCGTTTATGCCTGACGTATGCAGACTTAGGTACATACAAATTGGCCTTTAAACGTCTCCCCATTACCTCCTTTACTCATGGCATAATCTTTCTTGCCATGAAGATGTGAACAGTAATAAGCTGCAAGAAATTCAATTACCCTATTTTCTGCGCACTTTGAAACCAGGAATTATTTTCAAAAGAAGCGAGCTCCTCGCAGCGTGACTGACTAAAGAGGCATGTCAGTAAAATATATCAATCATAGTGACACCACCACCAATGCGTTAATATGCGGTAGATGTTGTTTTCCAGTTAGGTTGCTAACTTGGTATCTTTGTATTTAATACATATGTATGTACATATTATATGTTGCAAGTATGTTTCCTTAAAACTATTCACAACAAAAGTCCGAGCTCAATCAATTCCTCGTTTCGTTCTCCCGGCCTTAATACGAACAGTCTCAATTCGAGCATTCACAGCGCCAAAAAGTTGTGCCAAGTGTGTTGCTAGGTATCTGTCTATGTGTTCGCAATTGCGCAGCTGTATAGCTGTTAACTTTTCAGCGCACGTACATACATACATGTACATATAGCTGCAGCTATGTAGCTACTCGCTATATACTCGTTGTTCCAGTATTTAATGCAAACGCGCGCACGGTGCAACTGATGAAGAAAATGTTGGAAAACAGGAGAAAAAGAGTGAGTGAGTGAGTGAGCGAAACAGTATAGCGGAGAGCGAATGAAATAATATTGGTCAAAAGAAAAGAACGCGCGCGCGTGAAGACAAGACAAGAAGAGTAGAAGAAAAAAAGGAGACGGTATGGGCAACTTGGACGCTCTTTAATCGCCGCCCCGTCTGATGCCACAATGTGTTTGATTGTATGTTCCTATGGATCCCCTCTGCAGGCGCGTCCATGTGTCTCGCTCAGTCTTGGGCGTATATATCGTTTGTGTGTTGTTGGAATTTTTCGATTGACTGCGACTAACGTACACCGCAACAAAAATAAAAACCTATGGTGTCCGGGAGCCTATCTCAGCACGCTGCACTGAAGACCACGTCTTTTGCCTGATGGTCTGCCATCAGGTTATTTCGCTTAAAGCTAGCTGGCAATGGCATCTTATATGTCTGTTAGACATGCCACAATATAATATCGGCTCTCGCTTCCAGCACGTACGATTAAATGGCACTACATAAGGCTCACGGTAACATTTGACAGATAGTTAGATACCTATGTATGTACATGTTTAAAAGTTGTTGTTGTTGTTGTTGTTTTGGCCGTTGGTTGAAAACTAGACGTTTTTCTGCAGAGTTCAGCGAATATTTTGCTGCTAGCTGGCCAAGAAGCTGAAAGTTCCACTGACGTGGTTTCTTGGCGAGTTGTGTGCCCGTACTCCACCAACCGATATTTTGAAGGTGCATAATGCGGGTGGTTGGTGGTTATTGAGTGTTTAATGTTCGATTTTGAGGTGGTATGAAATAAAGTTCCGCGTTTAACGTGTAATTTACTTGCTTGGAGTCTGGACTCTGGAACCTAAGCTGTGTAGAACACCTATTTATAAAAAACTGTGTGTGCTTGACTTTTTTCATTAAAAAATTGACCATGTAATGCAGTGCAGTGTTAAAAAGAGTAAACCTTTCTCTAACGACTTAGTACGACTTAGACATACATTTTTGTATGTATAATTATGTAGGTTCAACTTTTTTGTCATCAATGCAGATGACTTTTACATTGCGCAGGCAATCTTTATTAACTATACTTCAAACTTTTTTCAAATTTTAACTATTTTCAACTTGATGACAACAAATCTCATTTCCCAAACAACAACTATGAACACTAATAAAAACAAATGCTCTTCGTCGAGCGACTTTGTCAAGTTCAAATTAACACCACAGCCCTTAATTCCCGCAGACACAACATGCGATGACAGTAATAAGGCATACATACATATCTGGTGGAGTTTAGTTGGTGATACGTCTAACCAGCGAAAAGTTTAACGCAGCAACTTTAGCGAATCAGGTTTTCATGATCATTTGCTCGTCTCCACATTCCAGCTCTTCTCTGCTTTGTGTCTTTATCCACAGCCCGGTTCTTCTGTGTACTCCACTTCTTCAACAAAGCCCATGAAACTTATTCACATGTATAGTTGTGTACAATTGTGCGTTATGGGCGCGCGCGCACGCGCAGACCCTCATAATACGCTCACGGTGTCGTGGTGAGTAATTTAATTTCTTCCGGGCTCGCATACACACGCGCGCGCACGCACTGGCAGGGCGGTCAACCAACGGTATCAAGTGAGTATCATGACTAGCACTTCTGGATTTTTTTTATTTCTGAGGATTTGTAACTGCGATCGTTCTTGTGGACTGCTGGTGAAAGGTGACCGGGGTAATTGTTTGAAAGTCGAACTGAATTTTCACTATTGGCGTTTGAATTTCAAATCTGCGTACCTACAATGTAGTCTCAAGTTAAAATTATCCTTTACCAAGTTTGAGCTGTGGTCAAGCATGCGCACAGGGTGCTCTGCAAGATAGAAGGTATCGGAACTGCATACTTTGATTGCCTGATCTACATTAAAGCCTAATCCTGAACAAAATTTGGTGGCAGTTTTCTCAGTGTAAAGCCACAATCTGCCCTGTGGTCTTGACACGAAGTCTGTGATTACAAGGTTCGGTGACACCATTATTGTCTCATTTTACCAAATTTCCCCGCGGACTCTTGAATTACAAAAACAATCCTTCCCCGACCCTGCCCTGGTGTTAGGTGCGCGTCTGTCGCCAGTCCATCGACGTCTCTCCTTTCTCTCTCACTCGCGCCTCGTATCGCCACGGTGTGTGCCATGTGCGTGGCGTTTATTTTCAATTTGTAATATTATATTGTGTGTGTGTATGTGTATGTGTCCATATTGTATGAGAATACCGTTGGTCGCTCAGTGCTGACTTTGTCTTTGTGCTAACTGACACACATGCGGTGTGTGTCTGTGTGTGTTTTTTTCCAAAGCCCCGGCTCGACAGCAAATCCGCACATCACATTTTCATGCTAGCAAAAAAGAAGTTACATTCAAGTAACCAAGTAATATACACAGTAAGTAACGGTTATTCATCTCGTGAAAAGTGACAGCTTGTCTCGCTTTTGTTTTCTTATCAATGTTTTTGCCTTCTTCTCTTTCAGAGACCACCAATCTATTGATGAAAGAATTGGATCAAATTCGGTCTTCCACGGCTGCAGTTATCAACAACAACAACAACAACACGACAAAGAGAAACAACAACAACAACAACAACAACAACAACAACAGCAGCAACAACAACAACAACAACAACAACAACAACAACAACAACAACAACAACAACAACAACAACAACAACAACAACAACAACAACAACAACAACAACATCGACAAATATACGACGTTTGAGCGACCAATCAGCACCACGGAGCCGCCATTGTCACTCCATCCGGCGCTGCCCGCGCTCACGGAGGCTCCCGCTGATGTTGCGCCTCCGTTCAGCCCAAAGGCACGGTTTTTTTTGTTTTGTTGTCACCTACGTACCACTGGTATACTGAAGAAAATAAAAAAAACAAAAGGTTCAATAGTTTATTGAGCTACCTACGTATACCGCTGGTTACTGAACAGAATGTTGAGTAAATCTTGATTGGCAAAGATGTCATGTGTTGGGAAACTCAAGGTCTTCTTAGAGTCAACCAGTGGTGCGTCAGCAAACGACTGTTGATGAATCGTAGTTCACTCATTATTTTGTTGAGTAACCAGTGAGTCAAAGCGGCATTTCAGAGGAATTTAGTCAGTCAGCAAGGTAAATGAAGATTTCTGGGGAAAAATCCAACGGTGACATTTACTGATCCCCGGTTGGGAATTTTCCAAAAACACCGAAACCATCCCACTAGTATTTTCCCGGTCTGAGTCGAGTTGCGATTTTTCTCTCCAAAAACTCCGAAACCAACCCGCTGTTTTTTCCAGTCGACCCGCTTCGCGTTGAACAGCACGACCCCGACCAACAACAACAGCAGCAGGGCAACGTTGATCGCCGCCACCAGCAGTAATCACCTGCCGAGTCGGAGCGCGCCTCATGCGTCCGGTTCGCCGATCTTCATCGCGAATCACCACAATCACACGCAGAATCACGTCAATCAACATCAACAACCACTCCACCATCATTACCCGGCGTCATCGGTGGGCGTTTCGCCGCGCGTGTGCCCGCCGCTTCATCTGTCGGACGGCGAGATCACGGTCACGACACCGCGACGACGACCGTCGTTGCCCGCGGTGACCGCGTCGAGCCAGGCGTCGCGGTCGTTGGCGAAAGCGCTGCTGCATGCCGTCAAGAATCGGTCGGTTTAGGCGGCGCGGCGGGCACACGGTTTTGTGTGAAGCGCGGGGCCGGTTTGATGTGCTGGTTTGGTCTTGGTCACTCGTGAAGAGCAAATAGCGACCAGTTTCTGTTGGAAATCGTTGCCCGCGGTGACCGCATCGAGTTGAACGACCGCGCGATCCGGTCGCGAAAGTCATCACGCGTATCGTTAGGAATCGGTCGGGTTGGGTGGTGGGGACGGTTTTTTTTGCGAAACTCGGGTTTGATGTGGTTTGGGTTAATGTGAGTTTAAAAAAAGGTGGAAGTGGAGGGGCGATTTTTTGTGAAGCACCCCCTCCCCCGCCGGGAAGGGGTGGTGGTTTGATCTAACGCTGTGGTCATTTGTAAAAATAAACAGTGACCACTTTTTGTTGCAAATTTCAGTTGTAAAGTTTTTTTTTGAGAAAACTCTAAGTTTTGGTCTTTTTTAGAACGTGATCAAACTACAACTGTCATTATCTTTGAGTTTCTTGTGAATGTTTGGCCAAAAACAACTTTTTGGAATTCATTTTTAAAAATTGTATTTTTTCTGTTCCTTGTGTAAAATTCAATATGAGCAGCTTTTTTACGGGTACATAATCATTTGTGGAAGTGACTCCTTTCAAAATTGCCCATATTGAAAAGCGGTTCGGTTGTACAAAAGTTGTTCAATGGTTTTCTTGAACATTTTGCAAAGCCCAATTGAAATTGAAATTTGCCAGCTACTCATTATTGGGCACGGAGCACGGGCGCACTCAATCATTTTTTTCTGCTGACATATTCAAAGTGACGACGGTGGTTCCGGTGGTCTCTTTGTCGGGTTTTTCGGTGAAAAAAGTACAACGGAACTAATTTCATATTCCGTTACCGTTACGCTTAATACGAGTGTTACATCTGTTTCAGATTTACTTTATCGCATAGCTTACAGGTTTTTTCCGTATTACTTAATTTTTTGAGCAACTTTGGTGACCTGTATCATTCGCGCGAAAAGGGGTCTTTCAGATTGTAAGAGGTTTTTTGGGCAAACCGAAAAAAGTTCCGCTGGCTGTGTCTCTCTGCTTTTTGGTGATCGTATCTCGCTAATGGAGTTTTTTCTGCCACTTCTTCCACGCGGCGCGGAACAAGCACGAAATTCCGACTTCTCTTTTTCTCCCGACCTCCTTTTATTCAAAAGACCTGTGCGCCAGCAAAGTTTCGGCGTTTCGGTCTTCCATCTGATGAAGAAAAAGTGGCCAAGTTTGCGGTTGTTGCCATTTTCTTCGCATCGTAGTGGCAAACCGACAGCAGGTTTGCTGATAACAAAGTTGTGATCCCATTAAGAAATGGTTCTTTTGTCATACCGATACCTGACGAAAAAAGAACGCAGTTCGGTTGCGATATATTGACAATTTTGGCAACTAATTTCTGGCCCAGTGTTGCCCAAAAATCTGATTCGGCCCTCGCAAACACACAGGCCATATATCTACGGCACTTCAGCGCGTGTTCAGTATGATGGGTGCGCTTTTATTTATTGGCCTGATAGAATTTTGATTTTGTCATGTTCCTTTCCCGTCTAAAACCGCATTGGATGGGTTTTTACAATCTTTTTTCGCTGTATGTGGTGAAGAAAAGTTTTTCGGGGTGACCCCATCGCTGCTGGAATTTGGCGGAAATCTGATTGTTGTCGGAAAAGTCCATTATCACAATCAGTTTTGTCGTCAGACGCAATGACGTGTTTTGGTGCCGTGTGCCGAATACCCGGGTGCGTGTATGTGTGTACACGTTTTGTTTTAATTGCGGATGTCTTTGCGTGCATGCTTCTTGAATCCCGTGGGGTTTCCGAAGAAGAAGCACAGAGGACCGAAAATAGCTTTACTGTCCTGATGATCAGGGGACAAACAAATGCACTTTTGTTACTGGTGACAATATTGCAGTTTCCATTTCATTAAAACAATCCGATGCTTACATGATTATCCTGTAATCTTGGCACTTCGCTTCAACTAAATCGCGAAAATCTCATTCTCCTGTCTTAAAAACTCTGCAAAACCTGTACTCATTACAGACCATAAATCAAACTGTACCATGTCACACACACATTAATTCCGCAAACATTTATGCGATCCAGTTCATGGTTCCATGATGGTGCGGCCACACGAGCAATACTGTCACAGAGCACGAGAGAAGAAGCTCAAAGGTGTATGTATGTGGAAAAAATTCATTGTATAAAAACTCATTTTAACCACCGCTAGTCCAGTCAGTCAGTCATACATGTAGCTGCAGTTTAACCGTGTCCATGTGCATATACATGCCAGCATATGCCGTAACCCCATGCCATCGCATCCATTCATATTTCATCGCCTCTTATATTATATTCTTCTTCTTCTTCTTCTTCTTCTTCTTAACAATCTTCTACTCCCGTGTTTGTGCAGTTTTCTTGATCTTCGAGCGCGCTTCCGTGTGTGTGTCGTCACGGGCAAACAAGCGACCGCTGTCCCGGATGTTATAACACTTTGCATCGGAATCTTGCCGGTCGGATTTGTTATTTTAGCGGTCGTAATGTTTAGTCGGTGGTTGGTTCTCTGTGGGGAACTTTGGTCTCTCGCATTTCTTGACTTTGAGGCTGTCTTGGAGAGCAGTCAATTAATTCGCTCCATATATCCGTTCCCAGGTGCAAGCCAGTCACTGTGCCCGAAATGTCAGATTCTACCGTATTTCTAACGACAAACATTCCAAAGAATTCCGGGCGGCCCCGAGAATTTACAAATTCCAAAATGAACTCTTGTCATGTCACCGGAGCTGACCGGTACAGCGGTGCCCTCTCCCCTCCGTCTCTGTCGCTCTCTACTAAAGAGACGGTTTTGAAATTGTGTATGACTTTTAATTTCGTATGAGGTATGAGCACACACACAGTCAATCATCAGTTTCGCTCAAAACCCTCGAAACACATTCATGCTTTTCTGTTGATGTATTTCTGGAGCTTCGGATAACGGTGGTGAAAGAATTTATCACCTAAAACGATGACCAGCACTGTTTCAGCACTTTTGTAATAAGTCCCTGTTTCTGCCACAAATCACATGTGTGAGGCCAGAAGACCATGAGAGGCCAAAAAGCCCCATAGGCCATAAGAGGCTAAAAACTTGAATAATGCGATGTCGCCGGGTTTGGCGCCGTGCTGGCAGCTCTTGCGTGATGTTGTTGTCTTGCTGGCGGTATTGGTTCTGCAGGTACACGGCAAATTTGAATTCATTGTCGCACGTCACTTGACTTTCACACCACATCAACCATTTGTATGACGGTGGGCCATTTATCTAAAAGTGTATAGTCCTTTCTTGTCGAATATTGTGACTACAGTCAAACTCTAAATTATACGGAATCAGCTGATTGGTTGGGATTAGGGTATGCATGCTTTCTGTGCAGGCATTGCTGTGTGGGTGGAGTTTGGTTTGCACAGAAAGCATGCATACCGTAATCCCAACGAATCAGCGGATTCCCTATAATTTGGAGTTCGACTGTAAAACATTTTTCCTTGGCACACACACCACAAGCACACAGTTTGTTTCGTTGTTTCTGTCGGCACGTTTGCTCTGATGATAGACTCCACCGAATTTTCTGTCCGTCACGTCAGCCCAAACTGAGTATTTCGTTCCATGTTTTGTCGATCAAAATCACACTACTGTCTTAGTCGAACACCATCACTAGCGTGCAGAGAGATCAGCAGTTTTAGTTGTTTGAGACGAGCCCAGGACATGTTTCCGTGGTTGAGTTGGCCGCGCACCAAGAAACGGTCTGATAAATAACGAGAATTTTGTTGTTGGTTGTTCTCCTGAGAAAATAACTGGCACCACATTAGACGGCATTGCTACTCAAAAATATGGCAATAAATGACGGCGGGTGACATTGAGTGACACCTGGTGGCATAAATAGTAGTGTCAGGTGGCATTATATAACGCTAGATGGCATACAAAGTGCTAGATAACATTAAGTTACGCCACGTGGAGCACATGTCGCCAAGTGGCATTATATGACGCCAGGTGGCAGTCAGTAACACGTAACACCAGGTGTTATAATGTTACCAGGTGTTAGCAGATAATGCCAGGTGTTTAACTAAGTGTCACTAAGTGGCACTAAGTGACACCAGATAACATTAAGTGACGCCAGGTGACTTTTGATGACGCCAGATAACATTTTTAAGTCACACCAGGTGGCCATCAAAAAGAATTCAGCAATGCAGTTTTCAACGCCAGATTTGTTCGAGACATGGTTGTGCCAGTTGGTTTCTCACCGGTGCCGTTCACTTCCAACGTATCCCTCTCGAACTGTCAAAACGTCAACACTTCATTCCAGTTGCCGCCAACGAGGTAGCAGTCTCGGCAATCTTGCGCCGAACAAGAAGCAACAACAATCGGAACTTGTTGCCAACAACAACAACAACACTTTGCACGGCAACAATCCGAATCTACTGACGCATCAGCAACAGCAGCTACAACAGCCCGTTCTCGTGAACGGACACGCGAAGCAAACTGATCAATTGGTAAGTATGGGCTGTTTGTGAGAGCCTATCACAGAGAGTCACCCTCGTGGCCTGGTGGTAGTGCGTTAGACTACAGTCTGTGCGCTCGGGGGATCGAGCCCCGCCGAGGGGTGTATAGGCACTTAATGACAGAGAAAATTCGATGGGCGCCCTGCTCTATGGCGTTCAGTACGCTTCTCTGGGTTAGCCCTGGCCAAAAACATCGCCTAAAAATCACAACAACAACAACAACAACAACAAGAGAGACACAGTCAGGCAAAGAGGAACAAACATTGGCAGCTTCAGTGTTTTTCTCTTTTTCGCTGTTTTTTTGGTGTTGCAAACATGAGGTTGTTGTTTGTTTGTTTATGTTGCATCACAGAAATAAACAACAATGGAAACCTTGAAATAAACAACAATGGAAACCTTCGATTTTCCAAAAACGTTACGGGGCGGTGCGTGTTTAAAACAAAGTGAAATGAATCCATGTGCATCCACTGGACGAAGTCGATTGATCGAGTTTAGTTTTTCCTTTTTTTCTTCATTTCAGACGAACCTCCACCGAACGCACTCCGGCTCACCATCGCCAGCGCGGCGACCGCGCGGCAAATCGCGCTTCCTACTGGATCTCAGGTTGTTGAAAAGAACTTTTTTGTCTCGATATTGGACAAAAGGATCCCAGGCTTGGCTCGGGTAAAAAAAACAATATTTCGTAAAAAGTTCAGCTCACACGTCGAGAAACAAAAACTTTTGGTTAGCTCGTTTCGGGAAGAAAAAAAACTACTAAGATACTGACCAAATCAACACGCACAGCAGATAATGCGGTTTCCGAAATCAACTGACCAAAATGTAAATTTTCCGAAATCAGCTGACCACGCTTCAAATTTTCAGTAACACCAACTTAGTCCGTGTTTTTCTCAGTAGTGTGAAAGGAAAAAACTTCTTCACCGAACAACTCCTCGGAATCGTCAGGTCTCCCTCTCGCCGGGCGGTAACGCCGCCCACAACCAGCAGCGCACCGCGGCACACCAACAACTGCCCGTCGCCCACGCTGCCCGCGCGGTCACAGACCGCCGACGAGCATGGACTGATCGCGTTCAACTCCGCCCTGCTGCAGGTCGGAGCGGCCGGCGGGGCGCACCAGGTTGGGGTTGTTGAGTTTCAGTTTTTTTGTCTCAATTTAGACTTTTTCAGTTTTGAGTTGGATTGTTTTTGCTGTTCTTTCTTCTACTTTCTGCTGTTCGATTTGCCTGAATGATGAATCAAGTTCAGCTTTGCGTGTTTGGTAATTCAGGGTCAGGTACAAGAAAATGAAAAGAAGCTTCTTTCGATGAAAAGAAGCTCGATACAGTTGTCTGGAATAAAAACCGACTTCATGATACATGCGCTAGATTTAGAGTTCGAAGCATTTATTGTGTTGTTCGAACGTCCCTCTCTTATGTCGAATCACCAACAACACAGAAAGTTCGCCGTTTGCGGTTTCGCTAGGTAGACGGATAGCGCGGTGACCCCCTGTCCCTGGCTCGTCAGTGCAATATGACAATTACCAGAGGCAGATACCTACCTAAAGCCGTCCTTTAACTGAGAAAGAAAAAAACAAAAGTGTTGTTCCAGAAATCTGAAACCAAAAAAAACACTTCTCCCCGCTCAGATCAGTCCAAAAGACTCGCCAACCGAGCCGAGCCGGGGCGTGCCAACAATGACCGAGTCAATCACGGACTCGCCGTGCCGTCTCGCAATCGGCGGTCCGTCAACGTCTCGGCACGGTCTGGTGACCGTAAGCAGCGCGGCCGCGCAATACGTGCCGTCGACCGCGACCACGGTCACAGCGGCAGCCAGCGAGCCGCAACCGTCCACGTCGACGTCGCTCGGGCCGCACCTGACCGTGACCGACCTGCCCGTCTGCTGTACGCAACAGTCGACCTCCGCGGATAGCTCGTTCTTCCAGGTGGGTTGGTCTCTTTGGTTATGGTGGTGGGAGGAGTGATTCATTGATTTTTTTGCGGGAGATGACAATAATTGGTTGATGCCACAGGAAGCTTCCAGTTTCTCAAGGTGGAGTTTTGTGATCGGAAACGATCGGCATTTCCAGTGCGTTAAGTGAATCGATGTATTCAAATCAAAGGCAGTTGATCGGTCGCACTAGCCCGGTGGAGCAAATGAGCAACATCGCAGATTCCCACTTTTGCGAAAAACACCGGTTTCAACGGACCAATATCTTCCACGTGACTTTGTGGGAGCGCATTAGACTCTTGTTTTTTACGCTCATGCAATGGAACCACGCCGAGAAGTGTATATAGGCAGTTGATGTCAACTTGACACGCATTTCCGAATCAGACTGCCTGTGGGTCTTAAAAACCCATATCGCCAAAAATCCCCGTCTCATTCATCGAAACCACCTCCACTTAAAAATTCCAGTGCCGCAACCGCACCTGCCTGAGTTACCGGCTAAAGATCGCGGCCCTTAAGAATCCGGTCGACACGTGCACACTGCCGAACGGCTGTCTGGCGATCGCCGACTACGACAACGGTTTCATCATCCTCGACCGCAACGGCGACCTCCGCAAGCATCAGCACGTCGCCGACGGCAAGAACGCCTGCGGACTGGTCTGCGCGACCGTTGGGGACCGCTTTCGACTGGTCGTGCTCGGCTACAAGGAGGGCTCCTGGTCGCTGAACATCTACGCCGCTAACTTCGAGCTGGTCGAAACGGTGCTGTGCCCGGACGACCTCCAGATCGAGACGTGGGCGATGCGCAAGATCTCTGCCGCCGCCGACGGTCTACTGTACCTGATGGCTACTGGTGAACAGAAACTGGTGATCTGGGCGTACGATTTCGCGATGCGAACGTGGCGGACGCTCGTAACGGAGAATTCCCGTCGCGGCGCGTACAACGACTTCGCGACGCGCTACGAGCCCGCAGCGCGCGAGATCCATTTTTTATTGTGCGACTGGAAGAAGGCGCAACTGTCGATGGTCGCCGTTACGGACGAGATCGAGCTGGCCGGCATTCAGTCGGTGAAGATGCGCCGTGCGAAGGGCCAGGAGTGGATTGTGCAGGGGCCGAAGTTGGCCGTATGGGACGCGGAGGGCGACATCGTCGTCTATGATGGCAGCGGGAAGTTGTTCCTGTTTGATGGCGACAAGTTTCGGTGTAAACGCGTGATCGCCGACATGGGCAAGGGCGAGGTTGGAGCGATTGCGCTCGCCGATGGGTGGTGCTATGCGCTGTGCAGGTACCGTCTGTGCGTCGAGGCGTTCGTCTATAAGGAGCTGGCGGAGACGTCGCTTTGACCGCCGTGATTTGTTTTTTGTTGTTGTGGTGTTTTGTTTCTTGTCGAGTTTTTGTTCATGAAAAGGAGGAGTGTTTGTTTTACGTGTGGGCGAAATTCAGCGCGCTGCTCATGATGTTTATGTTGACTTGCTAGACGGGTTGTTGTTGTACGGCAGTTGGATATTTTTGTGAAGAACATGCAAAATCCGACACACCATATGGCAATCGGATAACAGACGAACAGCATGCTATCTTTTGCTATAATGTAAACTTCAACTTCGAAAGTGTGGCAGACAACCAAGCGAATTGGCTGAAATAAGAGGCGTTGACATTTTCTCATACGTGTTTTTTTGCGCAAGTAATGAACTTTCGAAAAAAAATTTTCTCACTCGAACAAGTCCGATTCTTTTTGCGACTCAAAAGTAAAATGACAAAAATGACATGGAACTTTATGCCATAACCGCGACGGTTAAAAAGTTCAACTGTGTTTGAAGCAGCTGGAGTTTTGCCAAGAGTTTTCGTTTCGAGGTTCAAGTGAAATAGATGCACTGTGTTTTAATCGAGTTCTCAGGTGTAAGAGCTTGTGATAACGACCAGCGATGTTGCGGGCCAAGAGCCGGTCTTGGCCCGACCTGCAGTTTTTTGGCTTAGACCGCCCCGCAGAAAAAAATAAGCCAGGGCCGCCCTGCAGGCCCGACCGACCAGCAAAACTCTCAGCTCCGACCCGCAAGGCGAAAGTCTTGCCCCGCAACATCCACATTAACGATAGTACACAGCTAAAGAAATGCTAATTACTGAAGTTATTTGAAAATCTTTAAAAAATTGCCGTATTTGCTCATTGCATTAATTTTTACAGAGTCAATAGATTATTTTTAAATTTAAAAAGGTTTAAATTGACTGTTTTGGGCATAAGCGGTGCGTGGAAAGTTTTGTGGAACTGTTTTCACGTCGTGTTTCAAACAAGCGAAACAATACCAGATCGTTTTCATCATTACTGGTACAAAATCGTTGGTTCTCACTCGAACAATCATACATTGTAGTGGTTTTAATTTTTTGATTTTATTTGGTTTTGTGGCAGATTTGATTGAGATTCAGATTTGTTATATTGTACTTTTTTGTTCCGTTTTTGAAGCATTTTGATCAAGTCGTTCAGCTAATGTGTGCGTTTATGCATGGTAACAAAGGATAATACTTTCTCAAAGCTATTCAACATTCCATATTTAATTGTTTCATTCACCATATTTTTTTACATTTTTAGCACATTTTGCATTATTTATTTCGGAGTCTGCGATTTCTGTACAAAAAATGTATTCCTTCATGTCGGTGACTTTACACACAGCTATTGCATAAATTTATTTTTGTGCAGTTCCGTTTTGTATTTTGATTTGATTATCACCGTTTTTTTTGTTTGTTTGGTTTAACTGCCATTGCAGAATAAAAAGTTTACAGAAGAAAGATTTTAATTGCTGGTCGTTTTCGTCTTAATGGTGTCTTAAGCCAGAGCAAATTTTGGAACCCGGTGGCAGGACCACTTCTTTTTTGTAACCCCCTTTGTAGAAATACCGTTTGTTAAAAAAAAATTTAACACCCATATCGATACAAAAATGGGTTTGGTTGTCTGTTCAAAAATTCGTACACGAGACGTTTACTTTTCACGTCTACATTTCTACAAAAAACGTCTGTAACTAAGAACTAAATTTCGTAATAAGTGCCAGAAGGAAAATGTACTAAAAAACATAACACACAATGATAGCTTTATGGAGAAAAAACAAAAAGTGACACTGAAGATAAAACAGTAAACAGCATATTACGAACAAGCTGCTGGCAACTTAGACAGCCGATAAATCTAAAAGCTTAATAAAAAATTGTATTATTGAGCACAAAAAACAACAAGATAATGTGTGACCACACGTAATTTTCTTTTTATTAAAATTGAAGAAAAAATCAAATAGTGTAGATCTAAAAGATGGAATTTCCTCGTCTCCACTGTACACAGATCCAAGTTCTAAATAGTAAGTTCGAAAGTCTTTTTATAAACTTTCCACAGCTATTGGCAATCCAAAACTGAAATAAAACGTCGACCCACATCAAAGAATACACAAAAACACAATCGAAAACGATATTTGTGAAAAACACTGATAATAAACCAGCTAGAAAACACGGGCAGGGTCTTGTGTGTGTGTGTGTTTCATTCACTAGATGGTGTTGACTACGCTGTTTAGTTTTAAACAACCAATAAAAATATATAAACAACAGACAAGCGAGAAAAAACAACAACATAAACAACAGCAAGAGTGTTGTTGTGAATAACAAAACGTCAACTGCTTCTTTTTTGACTTGACTAGTAGTATATTTTGCATTATGATACGGGTTAAATGTAATTTTCGCCGCATCAAAAACACGCGGAAATACAGAACTGATGCACAAAAATATATCGAAAAAAATACCGAACATTAAGCAGTGTATAAATTTGCGTGTCAACACGACCACTAGCGAAAAAAAAAACATGAGCTGAGCTTGCTTGCCCTTCATAGCGTGCAAGAAAATACAAAAATTCTTTGAAATATTCAAAGGAACGTTCGAAACCAGACAATGGTCAGTCGATCAAAATTGAGCCAAGGCGCATAGCTAGCGCTAGTGATGCTTCATGAATGCAAAAAAGGATCACCATAATAGCTTTGCGTCGCCGATGGTAATGATGTTTCATGAATGCCATTTTAAAGTGTTTACTAGCTATGCGTCGCTAAATACCATTTCATGAATGCGAGTGCGGCGAGTCTATTGCAAATGTGCATTTTTCAAATTCCGCTCAAGCAGTTTCACAACGATGCGGCCGCACAGTCGACGTGTTCCCGTGTGACAGCCACCAAGACGATCGTGATGTCATCTGGCTTACCACCATTAGCCTGAAAAATTTTAAACAATCATTTCTTTATTTTATTGTATTTTTTTGTGATTTAATTTGAGTTAATGGAAAAGCCCGAACATTTGCTGATTTTGAAATCCTGTCTCTTTTGAAATCTATATTATTAAATTTACAAAGTGTCTGTGTGTCTGTGGCACTTTTTTGCAATTTGAATTGGCGCCCTTTTTTGCTACTTAAGAAAACTCCATCTCAATTTCCTTAACCTATTTTTTTATTAACACCAGTTGAGATTGTTTTCTCAAAACGTCGCTCTTCATAGCTGCAGTCATCATCATACTCTTTGGTCAACAGAGACAGTTCAGCGCAGCATAGGTAAATGGAAGCGTGGCTGATCAAAACTTGATGATCGACTGGGAAAGATGTAACAAAACCGTCTTTGAAAAAAGTTTGAACTTTTTTGTTTTTAAAAATCGGGTTGCAAAACGCACATCGACATCGGCATTGCAAGTTGCACTTTGGGTTCAAAACAAGTAAATTTCATTGAAATTGATACTCCATGTTTCATTTTCAAATTGATACTCCGTGGTTATGAGCGATAATTTCAACGTAACGCACGATGGGCAACTGGCAATTTTTGCTGCTCAAAACTTGACGAGCGACTGCGAAAGATGTAACAAAACTGTCTCTGAAAAAAGTTAGTTTTTTAATTGGGTCGAAATGGTATTTACCATTCATTTTCACTTTGCAACATGTTTGGGTCATGTTGGGGTGAACGGGTAAAAAGAACCAAAACTGCAAAACGAAATTATAAACGTCACTTTTTTGTTTCTTCTATGCATGTTCACTTTACAAAAAAGGCTTGGCTTATGTTAGGGTCACCGGGTAAAAGAAGCATTAGCTTTTTAAAACGGGTATTTTTTATGAAAAAACGTTGATTTTTATATTTTTTATTCAATCTTACTTAACTTACAAAAAGGCTTGACTTAGGTTAGGGTGAACGGGTAAAAATAGCAAAATCATTAACTTCGCATTTTCACTTTGCAAAAAAGGCTTGGCTTAGGTAAACGGGTAAAAGAAGCATTAGCTTTTTAAATCGGGTAATTGTAAAAAACGTTAATTTTTATGTTTTTTATTCAATCTTACTTTACATACAAAAAGGCTTGACTTAGGTTAGGGTGAACGGGTAAAAAATGGCAGAATCATAAACTTCGCATTTTCACTTTACAAAAAAGGCTTGGCTTAGGTAAACGGGTAAAAAAGCATTAGCTTTTTAAAACGGGTAAATTAAAAAAACGTTAGTTTTTATATTTTTTTATTCAATTTTACTTCACTTACAAAAAGGCTTGCCTTCGGTTAGGGTGAACGGGTAAAAATAGCAAAATCATAAACTTCGCATTTTTTATTTATTTAAATACATTAAAAAATATTGTATTGTAGGCGACTTCACGGTAGCACAAGGTAAATTTTCTTCAGGGTTATTATTCAGTAAACGTTACTGTTTTTTCTTTCTAAGTCAATGCCACTTCACCAAAAAGGCTTGGCATTGATTAAGCCACATACGCTCGGGTCAATCGGCTAGTTTTAATGAAATTCTGAATTGAGAAGCTGATTGGGTTGCATATGAACTGTGCACTGAACTGAGTCTAAACTCACACCACGAATCCACCACCAATTGGCGGTGAATGAATTTCTAAAAGTTGTCTGAACAATATCGAAATTTCATAATATTTTATCCAAAAAAATCCACGCGAAAATAAACCTGAAATCCGTGCTGTCTTGCTCTCGCCGAGAACGGAGACAAATATTGCTCGTCCATTGAAAGTCGTCGCGCTTGTAGCGCCAGCGAATTGCACGCGCATTGCAGTTGCGTTTCACTGGCGGAGGCCTGCGCACAAAAACACATAAACAAAAGAAAAAAACCGGCAGAAAAAAACATTTTGATTCATTTTAGCTCGCGAAACGCCGGAGACTCCGTTTAAAAACTGCAAGACCACCGCAAATTACGGAAACGAATTACGCTGCGCGGCGAAGTAGCACTGCCGACCGAACAGGTTCGAGTGACGGTCTTGAACGATAAGAAAAACCATCAGCTCATAATGCTCGAAAGAGACATTCGAATAAGAACAGGCTTTCAAGATTTCGAATCAAATTCAAATCGAATAAGAACAGGCTTTCAAGATTTCGAATCAAATTCAAATCGAATAAGAACAGGCTTTCAAGGTTTCGAATCGAATTCAAATTTCCACACAACCCCACGACGCACGTCCAGTTCCGCGAGCTCATTCTCGATCATCGTCGTCGGCATGTTGTCGTAGAGGCCGTCGGTGGCGACCAGCACGAGATCGCCATCGCAGACGTCGAACGAACTCGTGTGCGCTGACTCGGGGCTGCAACGGAAGGAAATTGGCTGAGAATAAACAATTGTGGATACTGATGAACAAATGATCGAATGGAAATTGGCTGAGGCGAAACGATTGTTTGGTGGATACTGATGAACAAATGATGCGACTTCAGTTTCGGCGATTTTGAGGCCAACCCTCCTTCTGCATATGATGTTGGGCAGACCGAAATGCAGAGAACCACCATACAACTTGGTTGATTTGAGTTTTATTGGCCTATATGTGGACCTTTAGCTGCTAAACAATTTTTAAAACTGTATGTTGTTTAAGCTTGTCGCGTTTTGTCGCAGAATACAGAGATCGAGAAAAATGAAAGAATGGAACGGTTTCGGAGGTGGAAGAAAACGTGATTATACCACAAAGGTTTTTTTGATTTCAGACAGACTTGATACATTTGTTCTTCTTGCTGCAGTTCAAAGTTTCGTATTACAAACATACTTTAGCCTAGAAAGCTAATTGCCCACTGTGGAATGACAATTGCTGAAATGATGCTCATTGTGTAAGGAAGACAACAAACAAAATCAACAGTTTCAGAAGCCCACCAGTGTCAGTCACAAAATTATCACCAAATCAAAGAAAACAGGTTCTTCGAAATTCTTCACAACACGCAAAAAAACTCACAACCCCCATCCCCCCCCCCCAAAAAAAACCGACCTATCCGACAAGAACGACCGATTGTGCTCCTGCGCCGGCGGCGGCAGCGTCAACTGAAACGGCGCGTTGAAATAGTGACACTGCTCCTCGCTGCGGTGTACCACCTTGCCGCGGCGTACCACGATGAAGCCGGAGTCGCCGAGGTTAGCCGCGTGCAGTTTACTGGTCGCTTTGTCGAGTATGACGACGCAAGCAGTCGAGGAGCCGATCACGAATGGGTCGCCGCCGTTTGCGCTGGAATTGTTGTTGTTGTTCATTGACGGTTTCTTCGTCTCGGTCGTCGAGTCGTCGATTGAATGACGGCGTCTCCTTTCAGTGTTCCTCCAGTCGTCGGCGCGGCGTCGCGTTTGCGTGGATCTGTGGAAAGAACGGATTGCGTTTTGTTTGTTGTTGAAATTATGCTTTTTTCGTGCATTGGTGGCCTTTTGATGTTTTTTAAAGTGAAGCTGTGAATGACGATAAAATGAAGTTACTCTGGTTTCGGTTTCATGACCATGTTCCTGGTCAGTTCGCTGTATTTAGTAAGGAATAACTTTGTTTTCACATGATTCAGATTCCGGTGGAAGCCCTGTTGCCGCAAGAGTCTGAATATCCGAAATCCGAATGCTGACTGAAAGACCAGACTTGAATCATGTTGAGACGGCAATAGCATGGACCTCAGTAGTAAGAAGAAAAACTGCAGCGCAAAAAATGAAAAATCACAGCTGAGTGAGACTACAATAATAGCATACAGAGGCCAGAGCGAATGACAAATGGCAGAAAACCAACAAAAAAACCAAAACCCAAAGAAAAACACCACCCTCAAGCAACCAACCGGATCAGTTTCATGTGCGCGTACGCGTTTGCGAGCACCTGCGCTGGTTGGCTCGGCTGAAAGTCGCCCGACTCGACCAGAGCAGCGCAGCGTTTCATCAGCGATCGCGAGAACGCCGACGGATCGATGCCGTAGACGCGCCAGCCGCCGACGCCATCAGCGACCCCTGCGGCATTCGGGAAAATGGAACTTCGGTGCGGCATTGGCGCAAAAGTGGAACTTCGCTAGTAGCGCTATATGAGGCTGTGATTCGTGTGTGATTGTGAGTGTTGTTTGTGCGTTTTGAATTGTCCTAATCAACTGGTGAGCGACTGGAGGCGTCCAATTTCATCAACTGGTGTTTCTGGTTCGCGCAAAAACGAGAATGGTACAGAGAGGCGATTGGATTTGCGAACGGCCAGCAAGAAAAATGCTTCTACGCTGGTACTGTCGAGTGCGGCTTTTTTTCTAAAATCGTTGAGTGGCTTTTGTTTACAACACTCGGAGCGGAGCTGAAGTACAGCATGGCCGAATAAATAAGGCAGTCCTTGTATTCTCCATCAAGGCGGGATCAGGCGCAGACTAGGAGCTGTGTTTTTCAAGAATGCCAAGATAATTCCGAATCGTGTGTACAAGGGAGATGAAATGAACAGAATAGCACAAAGAATCAATTAGTTTAAAAAAAACACACATCAAATTCGACACACAATTTGATTTCCGAAAGTCTTTATCATTTCATTCAAAATTCGCGCGTTCCTTGCACCCTGAAAAAAGCTGCCGTGTTTAAACGGCCATTCCGTACACGAGCTCACACGGACCGAAGTGTACTTTCAAGCTCACGCGTGAGTGTCGAGAAAAAGACAACATTCAACGACGCACTCTCCCTACGCAACTGCTTGACGACACTGATTCTGGGGTTTAGACTACAGTAACACTCTAAATTATGGGGAATCAGCTGATTGGTTGGTGGTCACTAGGGTTGGCAAAATACCGTTTTTTTCAAATCGTGGTAAAAAAACCTGTATTTTTACCGGTAAAATTACGGTAATTTTACCGAAAAAAAACGAAAGCCAAAAAGTTGTAAAACCCCCATATTTTTTGCAGCCGACTTTAAACTTGAACCAGGATTTGTGAAAACAGCTTTCAGAATGCTTTGTTCAAAATATCGTGCACCAACGAAGAAAATAAAATATGTTTGGGCTTGAAAACCCAAAAGGTCAGCAATAAATCGAACATTATCTTTTGCTCAATCGTTAATATTCCACCAATTACACAGGAAAAACCACAGCGTTTTAACCGGACAGTCTTTGGTCACAATAGACGAACACAATTTGCTGCAATAACGCAATTGAACCGAATTTAGATTTAGAATTTAGAATTTGAATTCAGATCAAAAAGAAAACAAAAAGAATTGTGTAAGAAAGACAATTTTGAGCGACATTTGGAATTTTTGAAATTTTCAGCTCAGCTCGGCAGCTCCAGCCGATTCTTGCACCTCGCTTAACAGTTCTTTCAAAACATCAGTGTCAATTTCGTTATCATATTTTTCTTGGTCACAGATTTTCTCATTTTCTCATCAAAAATGATATAAAACTCAGGGTCCGAAATTGAAAAAAACCGGAAAAATACGAAAAAACCGGAAAAATACAGAAACGGTATTTTTCCCGTTTTTTTCAAGGCACCAATTTTTGCCCTGGTAAAAAAACGCGTATAAATACGTGTTTTTTTACCGGTAAAAAAAACGGTATTTTTACCATGCCAACCCTAGTGGTCACGTGATGAGTGCTTTCTGTGCACGCCAAACTCCGCTCCCACAGCAATGCCTGGTGCCTACACAGGAAGCATGCATGCACGTGACCATCAACCAATCAGCCGATTCCCTATATTTAGAGTTCGATTGTAGTCAGTCAACCGCGTGACCGACAGACAACGCAAAACTCTGGTTTCGTTCACAACATCTCCACAGCAGCGCAACCCCGCATCTCGAAATTAACCAACGAACACTAATCGCTTTTCTAGACGCTGCGTGTTGGGTTTCTGGTTAAAAATCTTCCAGTTTAGTCTAGCGCCAGCAACATATTGATTCAAAAAATGCCACCGAAAACCGAACCAACCAACAGCGTCGGCGCGCGGATGACGCGCGATGAAACAGGCGTCGTCGCCGTAATGCTCGCGGTCGCCGACGGTGCTCGCCGTGAACAGCATGTCCTTCGCAAAGCCGCAGCAGACGGCTAGAAAGCGGCGTTGGCATTTCTCCGACGAACATTCGCGCGATGCGCGACTCTCCGACAGCGCAGAGTCTGACAAGGATTTCGATTTCAATCCGGCGGTGTCGCCAGCTGACGTCGTGCCGCCACGATCGTCCAGATTGGCGTCAACAGTGGCGCTTGACGTCGAAAAATGGCTGTTGGTGGTACTGTTGCTGTTTCGTCGGATTGCATGCTCGGATGCCGCATGTTGATGCCGCTGGCAGAACGGACTGCGGAATTGCTGTTGTTTCGAGGTGCATGCGGTGCCTGTGCGAATGGTGGCGAATGATGTACGTTTTGGCAGTCAAATATCAAATTGATTCTTTTTTCGTTGAAACTGTCTTTCAGTTGCTTTTTAGTTCAGACTAGGGTTAGGGGAAAAAAAATCCGGATTTTTTTTAAATTAAAATTTTTTTTTTACAAGTTAGGTTCGTTCGAAGCGTCTCGTCGAGCTGAGTTCATCTAGACTATTTTCAGAACGATCCGGGAAACTATAAGAGCGAAAATCGTGTTTTATTGAAATTATGTCCATTTCATAGAGGGAAAGTTGCATTTTCAACAGTAAAACAGGACAATTTTCGACGTGTACTTGAATATTGAACCGTTCTTAGTTGTTCCTCTTTAGAAAATTACCAAAATTTGACTGTGTTCAAAAATTCCTGTTTGCTGTAGCCAAGTCGGCAACCCCTGTCGATCCGGTCGCCCCCCCCCCAAGACACTTACTTTCAGGTTCAACCTGCTATGCTATCTGCCACATGGCGAGAGCCCACTCTTCAAATCATCGTATCGAAAACACGTACCATGATTTCGCGATCACGTTGCGGGCAACTGACAGACGCAAGTTTAACACGTTAGTTTAGCTCAGCACGCAAGTTTTAACATGTGGCCATGTTATCGGGTATCTGAAAAACGGTCGTGTGATGTGGTATTAACCAACATCTCCCTCAAATTGTTTAACAATATATCGCACAACTCCATTGTAGACCTATAACATACGCCAATCAACAAGATATCATGTTCATCTCATGGCCTACCGACTGAAAAACATGTTCTAAGTTGCAAGAAAACGATTTCTGAAACGATATTTCAATTCAGTTAAGTCATTTCAACGCTAAAAATTGACTCTAGAAGTCATCCAAATCGAAAAACATGGAGTACGTCGGTCAAAATGACCAAATAATGACATTTACCTAAGCACACAAAGAAGTTGGGAAGAAAATTTGGTTTGAACTTTCAAAAAATTATGCCATAAATCGAATTTTCAGAGCAAAGTAGAAGAAAAATTTTTCAAATTTTTTTTTAAGTTTGAAAAAAAGTCCAAATTTAAAAAAAAAACGAAAAAAAAATAAAATTTTTTTTTTTCAAAGCCCCTAACCCTAGTTCAGACGCTCACCATATGGGCCCATGGCGGGCGGGCGTATACAAACGAAACACGCTCACGAAAGATTGATTAATTTGAAGTGCACTGCATTGTTGGTTGAGGAGCAAAACAGATTTTCCGTGGATGCGAGATTGAGAAGCCTGTTTGCTTGATTCAATTGAATTGGTTTCTTTTTCAACGGTGCAAGCTTGCAACAGTGAAAAAGCAACCCGAAAAACCTTTTAACATGAAATATCAGCGTGGCCTGTTGATGTCAACGAAAACCAACAGTTTCATGCGATTTTGAAAACGAAAGCAATTTTTGAATGGTAAAATTTGTTCCATTTTAAATTTTCTTCTAGCTTTGTCATAAATCGATTTTTCTGCACAATGAAACTTGTGTGTTTGATTGGTCAGAATTGGCCGAAAGTCTACAAAACAATTGATTTGATTTGAAATCAAATAACGACGACAAAAGTCTCACCAGCGAACGATTCGTCGATCAACGGGACAGCGCGCGAGTGCAACCCGGCGACGACGGCGCGCAACGCGAGTCCGCTTCGGCCGATCAGCGCACCGATGCCGGCGTTCATTTTTTCTGTTTGTTTAGATTTCGAAGTTTTCAAGTCAAACCGTGATTGCGTGAATGTTCAGGTTAAGCGAAGCCGTTTGTGTGTGTTTGTGCGCTTTTCAGTCTTTCAGGTCGCCGGTTCATCATGCCGCCGCACACAGAACTTTTTATTTTCGTTGGAACGGAAGGAACATTTCTCCCGACTGGGTGGGACGCGCCGACGACGGCGGCAATCATCGAAAAAACTGAACATTTAAATTTGAATAAATCAATATCATAGCCAAAGAAGCAAGAAAAAATCGTTCGTCCACTGCCACTCTTCATCCACGCCAGCGCCCAGCCCAAGTAGGGCTGCTTTTTGAGCTGGCTGGCTGGCACATCATCATTGCTGTTACGTTTCAAACTTTTCTTCACAGAAAAACAAAAAATGGTCCGTTCCGTTTCACTTTCTTGTTTTGAAAATAAATCCCAAACATTATTCAACAGTCATCGTCGTCCGTCGTCAGTTTTTCCTGTTCGCTCTACAGTAGCGAAAGCGGGACCTCGGGTGAGGGGGGGGGGTGTTTGCCTAATTTTAGAGGGGGGGGTCAGGTGCCTTCTCGGTGCGTAATGCATCATTATTAAAACAGGTGCATGTGCAGTAGCGGTGGCCCCTGCCCTTTAACACAGGAAAGAAAAAAATGCAAAAACTAAATTGATCATTTTCACCTTATAAAAAAGGCTTGGCTTAGGATTAGGATTAGGATTAGGATTAGGAACCTACAACGACTCATTGCAAGCAACCATTTATCAGAAATCAAAAAAATCACTTTTAAGTATGTATACAAATCTTCTCGGTGAGGGGGGGGGGTGCACGGGCAGCAAATTTTCCTGAGGGGGGGCCGGGGGTGCACTGGCAGAAAAATTTCGTGAGGGGGGGGGGTGCACGGGATCGCACGGGTAATACCAAATTTTTGCCTTAGAAAAACACAGAAATTCTTGTAAAATACAGAATATTTTCTGCAAACAAGCTGCTTGTTTGGTCAGAAACAACAAAATCTATGCAGGGACAGACACAAACGTCAAGAAAAATGCAAAAATTACGGTATTTTTGGAAAAAATTGAGATGAGATTGACCACCGTGAGGGGGGGGGGTGCGATCCCGTGTTTTCTCGCGGAGGGGGGTGGGGGGAGTCTAGTACCCGTGTCGAGGTAAAGGGGGGGAGGGGGGGTACACGTAGGGTTGTTAAACAAAAATGAAAATTTTTTTTTTAAAAAAAAAGTGATTAAAAAAAAAACAAAAATGCCGATTTTTTTTTTTAAAAAAAAATTCGAAAAATTTTCTTCTAATATGCTCTGAAAACCTCAATTTTGGCACAATTTTTCGAAAGTTCAACAAAAATTTTCTTTGATTATACCTCGTAAAACCTTTAGCAGTCGATTTTGGGCCGTTTTACCGACTGATTTTAGGCTTCGACAACATCTGCGATGAAGTTTTTGAGCGTCCCAAAGCTTAGCCTACCATTTCCGATGCAGATAAGGTGACGATTAGCCTCGCAGAGCGTCCGATTGTGCTCGCTGCACCGTTTGCAAGCGCTACGTTGTCTGGTTGCTGCTTCGTGTCATGTCGTCGCGACACCATCAGAAGAATTGATCGAATTTCAAGGCGGTATGTCTTCACTTTAGCATTAGCTTAGCTGGGGACAATTAGTGACGTTTTGGAGGTCAAAACACAAGAAGAGGCATGGTGACGGTTTGGAAAAGGGGTAATTGAGGTCACCAAAACAAAATCTGCAAAGTTCCGCCATACGGGTGTCATTCGGGAGGCGCTTGCATATCATATGTGGTTCTTCGGACTCCCTGATTGATTTAGCACAACTTTGATTTTTGAAATTTTTTTTTTTTTAAAAATTTTTTTTTTTTTTTTAAAAACAAAAATGACGATTTTTGTTTTTTTTAACAACCCTAGGTACACGGGTATCTGCCCGTGCACGGGCAGGATTTTCGGCTGAGGGGGGGTGGACCCCCCCACCCCCCCCCCGCACTTTCGCTACTGTCGCTCTACTATTTTTCCGGACATTTGCAAATAAAAAAAAAAAATTTATTTTTTCAAATTATATTATAGACAGTACCGTGGGCGAGGGGGGGGTGGGGGGGGGTACACCACCCCCAGAGCACCAGAGACCGTCGGGTGGGGGGGTGGGGGGGGCACCGTGCCACCCCCCCTAAAACCGGGCACCCCCCCATCGGACCCCCCCCCCCTCGAAAATTTGGCCGACACCCCCCCCCACCCCCATGAAATTTTGTCTGGCTGGGCTGTAGGTCGATCCGGTACCGGTCGATCCGGTACGGTCGATCCGGTACCGGTCGATCCGGTACCGGTCGATCCGGTACCTGGCAATTTTCTAGGGCGGTCGATCCGGTACCAGTACCAGGTCGATCCGGTACTCGGTCGATCCGGTACCAATTGAAATTTTCAGCTGTTTTACGGGTTTTTAGCGTTCAATTCGTTATGTTTTCGATTTTTCTTTCGTTGATTGTTGATACGATTGTTGATGATACGATAGATTTGTATACATTCTTAAAAGTGATTTTTTTGATTTTTGATCTGAGGTTGCTTGTAATGAGTCGTTGTAGGTTCCTAATCCTAAACCTAATCCTAATCCTAAGCCAAGCCTTTTTGATAAGGTGAAAATGATCAATTTGGTTTTTGAATTTTTTTTCTTTCCTGTGTTATGGAGGAGGAGCACCGGAACTGCAGATGCAGCTGTTTTAATAATGATGCATTACGATACGATATGAGACGACGACGACTTGCGACACTTGGTTGGTTTTGGGAATCGTCTGATTCTGAAAAAAGCAAAACAAATGTGTGTACCATATGTTTTTTTTTATTTTCTGAACTATTTTCCAGAAGAATAAAGCTCCAAGACAGTGAAAATTTGCAAAATTATCAGCTCAGCAAGAAAAGGAGAACAAAATAAAATTATGAAGACTGATTCGGTTCTCTTTTGGAGTTGAGGAAAAATGTCTGCTGTTTTTATTTTCATATTTCCCGCGAAAAAACCTGCGGTAAAATGTTTCAGACATCAGATAAAATGAGAGAAACGAAGAAAAATGGAAAACAAATCAGAAACAAATTGAATTGAATGCTAAAACAGTTGAAAATTTCAATTGGTACCGGATCGACCGAGTACCGGATCGACCTGGTACCGGATCGACCTGGTACCGGATCGACCGCCCTAGAAAATTGCCAGGTACCGGATCGACCGGTACCGGATCGACCGGTACCGGATCGACCGTACCGGATCGACCGGTACCGGATCGACCGCATGCCGTCTGGCGGAGACCCCCCCCCCCAAAATTTTCCGTACACACTAAATTTTTTTTCGAAAATCATGATTTTTTGTCTATAAAGTCCATAATATAAGCTGAATATATGATAACTTGACCATCGTCATTGTAATTTCAACGATTTTGCAGCAAAATTTAGCGTTTTTCCTTCAAAATTTAAGCGAAAAATTATCATGGGGGGGTGGGGGGGTTGGACCCCCCCCTCACTTTTTGGTCGGCACCCCCCCCCACGGCACCATACCCCCCCCCTTCGAAAATTGTTTTGGGCCCACGGTACTGATTATAGAGCGTATTTTATTTTACGCTTTTTGAATAAAGTAGGCAAACCGGTTGTTACTAGGGTTGTTAAACAAAAATCAAAAAAATTTAAATAAAGTGATTAAAAACAAAATAAAAATGCCGATTTTTTTTTAAATTCGAAAAATTTTCCTCTAATATCAGTAGCGAAAGCGGGACCTTGGGTGAGGGGGGGGTGTTTGCCAAATTTTAGAGGGGGGGGTCAGGTGCCTTCTCGGTGAGGGGGGGGGGTGCACGGGCAGCAAATTTTCCTGAGGGGGGTGCACTGGCAGAAAAATTTCGTGAGGGGGGTGCACGGGATCGCACGGGTAATACCAAATTTTTGTCTTAGAAAAACACAGAAATTTTTGTAAAATACAGAATATTTTGTGCAAACAAGCTGCTTGTTTGGTCAGAAACAACAAAATCTATGCAGGGACAGACACAAACGTCAAGAAAAATGCAAAAATTACGGTATTTTTTGAAAAAAAATTGAGATGAGATTGACCACCGTGAGGGGGGGGGTGCGATCCCGTGTTTTCTCGCGGGGGGGGGGGGGGTGGGGGGGGGGGAGAACACCAGACGAGGGAAAGAGGGGGAGGGGGGGAACCCGGGTATATGCCCGTGCACGGCCAGGATTTTCGGCTGTGGGGGGGGGGTGGACCCCCCCCACCCCCCCGCACTTTCGCTACTGTCGCTCTACTATTTTTCCGGACATTTGCAAATCAAAAAAAATAATTTATTTTTTCAAATTATATTATAGACAGTACCGTGGGCGAGGGGGGGGGGGGGGTACACCACCCCCAGAGCACCAGAGACCGTCGGGTGGGGGGGGGGGGGGGGGGCACCGTGCCACCCCCCTAAAACCGGGCACCCCCCCCCCCCCATCGGCCCCCCCCCCCTCGAAAATTTGGCCGACACCCCCCCACACCCCCCATGAAATTTTGTCTGGCTGGGCTGTAGGTCGATCCGGTACCGGTCGATCCGGTACGGTCGATCCGGTACCGGTCGATCCGGTACCGGTCGATCCGGTACCTGGCAATTTTCTAGGGCGGTCGATCCGGTACCAGTACCAGGTCGATCCGGTACTCGGTCGATCCGGTACCAATTGAAATTTTCAGCTGTTTTACGGGTTTTTAGCGTTCAATTCGTTATGTTTTCGATTTTTCTTTCGTTGATTGTTGATACGATTGTTGATGATACGATAGATTTGTATACATTCTTAAAAGTGATTTTTTTGATTTTTGATCTGAGGTTGCTTGTAATGAGTCGTTGTAGGTTCCTAATCCTAAACCTAATCCTAATCCTAAGCCAAGCCTTTTTGATAAGGTGAAAATGATCAATTTGGTTTTTGAATTTTTTTCTTTCCTGTGTTATGGAGGAGGAGCACCGGAACTGCAGATGCAGCTGTTTTAATAATGATGCATTACGATACGATATGAGACGACGACGACTTGCGACACCTGGTTGGTTTTGGGAATCGTCTGATTCTGAAAAAAGCAAAACAAATGTGTGTACCATATGTTTTTTTATTTTCTGAACTATTTTCCAGAAGAATAAAGCTCCAAGACAGTGAAAATTTGCAAAATTATCAGCTCAGCAAGAAAAGGAGAACAAAATAAAATTATGAAGACTGATTCGGTTCTCTTTTGGAGTTGAGGAAAAATGTCTGTTGTTTTTATTTTCATATTTCCCGCGAAAAAACCTGCGGTAAAATGTTTCAGACATCAGATAAAATGAGAGAAACGAAGAAAAATGGAAAACAAATCAGAAACAAATTGAATTGAATGCTAAAACAGTTGAAAATTTCAATTGGTACCGGATCGACCGAGTACCGGATCGACCTGGTACCGGATCGACCTGGTACCGGATCGACCGCCCTAGAAAATTGCCAGGTACCGGATCGACCGGTACCGGATCGACCGGTACCGGATCGACCGTACCGGATCGACCGGTACCGGATCGACCGCATGCCGTCTGGCGGAGACCCCCCCCCCCCCAAAATTTTCCGTACACACTAAATTTTTTTTCGAAAATCATGATTTTTTGTCTATAAAGTCCATAATATAAGCTGAATATATGATAACTTGACCATCTTCATTGTAATTTCAACGATTTTGCAGCAAAATTTAGCGTTTTTCCTTCAAAATTTAAGCGAAAAATTATCATGGGGGGGTGGGGGGGTGGACCCCCCCACACAAAATTTTGAAAAAACGCACCCCCCCCCATGGGACCCCCATGGGGGGGGTCCCACGTTACCATAGGTTGGACCCCCCCCCTCACTTTTTGGTCGGCACCCCCCCCCCCCACGGCACCATACCCCCCCCCTTCGAAAATTGTTTTGGGCCCACGGTACTGATTATAGAGCGTATTTTATTTTACGCTTTTTGAATAAAGTAGGCAAACCGGTTGTTACTAGGGTTGTTAAACAAAAATCAAAAAAAATTTAAAAAAAGTGATTAAAAACAAAATAAAAATGCCGATTTTTTTTTAAATTCGAAAAATTTTCCTCTAATATCAGTAGCGAAAGCGGGACCTTGGGTGAGGGGGGGGGTGTTTGCCAAATTTTAGAGGGGGGGTCAGGTGCCTTCTCGGTGAGGGGGGGGTGCACGGGCAGCAAATTTTCCTGAGGGGGGTGCACTGGCAGAAAAATTTCGTGAGGGGGGGGGTGCACGGGATCGCACGGGTAATACCAAATTTTTGTCTTAGAAAAACACAGAAATTTTTGTAAAATACAGAATATTTTGTGCAAACAAGCTGCTTGTTTGGTCAGAAACAACAAAATCTATGCAGGGACAGACACAAACGTCAAGAAAAATGCAAAAATTACGATATTTTTGAAAAAAAAATTGAGATGAGATTGACCACCGTGAGGGGGGGGGGTGCGATCCCGTGTTTTCTTCGTGTGATCCCATACCCCCCCCCCTTCGAAATTTTTTTGGGCCCACGGTACTGCCCCCCCCCAAAATTTTCCAGCTATTCTGGAAAATTTGCTCCAGCTATCTATATCGCCCCCCCCCCTCCCAACTAGAGATGTCAAGAAAAAAAAAATTTTCTATTTTTTTTCTTAAAAAAAAAAAAAATTTTTTTTTAAAAATTTTTTTTTTTAAAAATGAAAGTTGTTCAGAATTTTTCAGGGAGTCCGAATATCACCATCTGAGGAGCCACCGACTTACCATATGACCCCCACTCATATGGGAGGAGGGTGAAAATTTCAGACTTGGTTTCGGCGACCCCATTTTCCCACCGACGACATCACGTCTCGTGTTTTGCCTCTCAATTCACCTCAAATAACATGGAAACAAGTTCCACAACAAACCGGTGTGATCACGCTGACGACACGAGGCGAAACAGCAACGAGCAACCAACGAAGTTACGCTTGCAGTGGCAGACAGTGCAATTTCCACCTTTCGAGATCCTGAAAAACGATGCGTAAATGTGAGTTCTCTGCTTCTATCTCACCTTAGCGACATCGGAATTTGTTGAACTAGCCTTTGCGACGCTCAAGTACTTCAATGCGCGAGTCGATCATCACTCACCAAGGCTGAAAACAGTCGATAAATCAATCCAGAATACCACCTGCAGCGTTGAAGACTAAGTGACAAGGTAAAGTCAAAGAAAATTTTTGTTGAACTTTCGAAAAATTATGCCAAAAACGGCATTTTCAGGGCACATTAAAGAAAAAATTTCAAAAATTTTTAATAAAAAAATAAAAAAAAAATGCTCATTTTTTTTACTTTTTTTTTTAAAAAAAAATTTAAAAAATTTTTTTTTTTGACCCTTACATCTCTACTCCCAACCCCGCTCTGGAACAACTATGAGAGGGACGGAGGGTTCGATTTTTTTTGTGTGTTTTCAATTTTTTTTTGTATCACAGCCAATTTTGACGGACTGCCGTACATAGTTGTTCCAGAGCCGAGGGGTTGGGGGGGGCCGATATAGATAGCTGGAACAAATTTTCTAGACAGATAGATAGCTGGAAAATTTTGGGGGGGGGCGCGGGGGGGGCCATGTGACTTTGGGGGGGGCCGGTCAAAATTTTGAAATTTGATAGATAGACAGCTAAAACGCTAAAAAGCTGTAAAAACAGCAAAATAATGCTAAAAATACACTAAAAATCAAGTATAAACGCGTATTTTACCTAAAATTAGCGAAATTTTCAAGAATTACGAGCAAAAATGGTAAATTTTGGTCAAAAATTGACTCATTTTATGTCTTCGAAGACAAAAATTTTCAGATAGATAGCTGGCTGAAAATTTTTTTTAGATAGATAATTGCTGAGCCGAAAAAACCTGTCTGATAGAGATAGATTCGAAAATTTTTTGGGGGGGGGCCGGCCCCCCCCCCCCCCCCCCCCCCCTAGAACAACTATGCTGCCGTAATAAATTCCATTGATTGATTGATTGATTGAAATTTCACTCAAGCTCAGAGCTCAGTCGAATCAAAACTTCTCGAGGTTATTGTTCGCGTCCGTCGTCCGTCATATCGGACGGAATCGGAAATGTTCAACAACAGCGGCATCGTGCCGCCGTCGGGTGGAGGAGGTGGGGGGCGGCGGCTGGCGACGTCGGCCTCGGTCGCTCCAAGCGCTGCTGGTTCAGGATCGGGATCCAGCAGACAGTCGATGTCGCAATCTGCTGCCGCTGCTGCAGCGCAATCGAATTTTGTGCCGCCGACGTCGGCGATGTTTCCGGTTGGTTTGTTCTTCTGTTCAGATTGCAGAGATAAATAAACAAAAAATTATGTGGAACATTTGGTGATGCGATGCGGATGCCAACTAATGATTTGGTGATGGATCATGGACGTATAAAAGTTATTTATTGGTTTTGTCTGAGATGGATGGTTTTTGCTTTCAATGGTTTTTGCATTTGCTTTCATTTCGCGAACGTATTTGTCTTGGGTGGCCCCGAAAAGCGCGCGCCATAGCTGTTCCAAGGAGAGGGGGACTTCAAATCTGAGAAGTTTTTGGCTCCGCTATTATTATCCATCTAAAAAATGCTCAGCCAGCCATTTATTTGAAAATTGTCGAAAACATGAAATAGGTTCTGCAAATTTCTTTAATTTATGCCAAATATGCATTTGTCCTTAGTTTTTGAGCGTTTTAAAAAAACATAATTTAGATGTTTTTACTCCTTTTTATGTTTTTGCTTCAACTTTTTGACGCGAAATTGGCTTCAAAAATATTCAAAAACCCGCAGACATTCATGATGACACCGACTGGCGGTCAATTCACGTATCCGGGCATGATGCAGCAGTCGCGACAGGTCGACTCGTCGCAGGTTTGTGCGGAAAACAAAACTCGTCGCAGGTTTCGGTTTCACATTCACACAACCAACTGTCATGCGTTGTTGTGTTCTCTGGCGTTAACAACAAGAGTTGATAGTGAATTGGAGTATTGTTTTTTTTCAGTTGGTAATTTGGAGGGGTATTATTTTTTGCAAAAAATTGCAATTCTCAGCTGGGTGCCTCCGAGGTGAATTTCCACCGTCGTCGCTCGCTCATGTCCGACTTCATGCACAGCAGCAGTGCTGGCGCAGCGCAGATGTCGCCGATATCAATCGGTAAAGGGAAAACTACAGTTTTTTTTCTTGTGGTTTTAGTTGCGCCATTGCGGAGAGGTGTTGCACGAATTTGGCGTCAGCCAGGGCCAGGCTGCGCGTGAGGCAGCGTTTTTAGCTACAAAAACCAAAGGCGTATGCATCCACCTGGCTGCAAATTTTTAGGTGTACGTGGACATAAAACTGTAGAAATCGACCGTTTGACACATAGGGGTGGGTCGGTATAAAAAACGTTTTTTTTCGGTATAAAAAACGGTATAAAAAATGGTTTTTTATACCAGCGCCAAAAAATGGCCAAAATAAATTACCGATATTTTACCGCGTAAATTTTGGTTTTTTTCCGGTTTTTTATACCGCCGAAGGACCCAAATTTCAATTTTTGAAATCACTCAAAATGCACTGTATTCCGCATATCCATTTCAATTTTCATTTTCGCCACTTCATAACTTGATGTTCCGGAGAACACAATTCACGCTCTTGGTATAAATAAAGCACCCTGAGACCCGTGTCAAGTGTTGCTGGCAACAGCACGGAATCGTTGCTGTCAAACTGCGACAGCACGGATTCGCAGTCCCCGTCGACAGCGTCAGCTGCTGCCACTGAGAACATTGCTGCGCTTGCATCGGCAAATTGTGTGGACAGCTCTGATGACGATTTCACTGATGATGATGGTGACGGCTGCATTGATGATACTCATGATGATGATGACGAATAGACAAAAATCGGGTGAATTGCTAATATTTATTCAGTCAAATTTCCTGAAATTTTGTGTCTTTGAACTCGGAAATTGCTCAAAGTTTTGTTGGTGATGTCGTCGTGCTGTTGTACTGGTGATAGTGACCCGAATCTCCATCTGATTTTTTGCTCTTTCAATTTTGTTCTTGGTTCACTTCTTTCGTCTGTGCGGGTTCGTGATTCTTTTTGTCTTTCGGTGATATTTTATTTAGAAACGCGGTGAAATTGTTGTGCAGTTACATATCTCTCGATCGTGTCAGTTCAATTGATTTGCATGTATCACATTCCTTGCTGTTTCAAATATCAATCTGTCTTGCGTTAGTTTTTTTTGTTTTAAACTCGCATCTGATAATTTTTCTGATGCTGCATTCTCTCTAAGCGCCACCGATACAAATAAAATCAAGATTGGAATACGTTTCCATTGAAACACATACAGTTTCTGGCTAGAATTGTGGTCTTTTACTCATTATTCAGCGGTTTGCGTAAAATCAGAGTACCAGAAATTGTCGCAATCACAAGATTCTTCAAATACTGGGTCGGTAAAAAAACCGGGTATAAAGAACCGGACGCGGTATAAAAAACCGTTTTATATACATGGATTTGAAAAAAAACGTTTTTTACCACCCCTATGACACAACGGTTTTCCATTCATTATCAAATTCGGTCATTCAGTTTTCTTGTCGATCTTAATTGTTATCATGGTTTCCACGATTAAAATTCGGCGTTTCCGCATTTCATTCTTTAATATTCGGCTTTACGCTTTTTCCCACAGACGTCAGCAGTCGGCGAGCGACGGGCGACGCGCACAGCAGCACGCGACCGACGATGCAGGCGTCCGACTCGCATCGGGTGAGTCTGACTGTGCACGCGTGTCGAGAGTTGAGCTTTTTTTTGCATTTTTGAATGTTCACAAGCTGATTGGCTGCGTTGAGTTGAAAAGAGCATTCGATTTGAATTGGAAAGTCGTGAACACACACGCATTCGAGGAGAGGCTCGGCGCTGTTCTCGGGTGTTGGTGTGTTCGTATTTTTTTTCGGAGAACATTCCATCCATCCATTTTCCGTTTTATTTCGCGAAAAAGCAAGGAAACTCTGATATAAAACTGTGTGAATAACGTGTAATTCGGAGACCGAAACATGACGTAGTGTCGGTCCGACACATCCGAATAGATCGGCTATATACGAAATGTAGAACGTTTACCGACGAACTAATTCAGCAAAACATGCCTGGAATTGAGTTCAAAAGCGTTCCCCGTTGCCCATTGATGAGCGAACGTGTTTTGCTCGCAGATGCACGCCGCGTACACACCGCAGGTGGAGAACATCTCGCCCACGCCTGACGACCAGCCGAGCAACACGACGTCGAGTAGCAAGCCGATCGCTGAGAAACTGGAGAAGATGGAGAAGGACATCAAGGCGGTCGACAGCAAGATCAAGGCGCTGGAGCGGAAACAGGTGACATTTGGGGGGGGGGATTTTGGAGCATGGATGTGGATGGTCCTCCCTCCTTTCTTTTGGTGAAATTGAATTTACGAGTCGTTCATAGTTTGAGTTGCGACAGTAGTTCCAGTCAGCATGATGGCTAAATTAGCATGAACTTCATGCTTGAAACTGTTTACCTATTTCATGCGAGACGAGACCAAAAAAAGCTACAAAAAATTCTTTTTGCGCCTGGCTGCCGCAACACTTCAGTGTCCAACACGAACAATCATTTCAAGCCATCAAAAATTCAAAAAAATCCCTTCCAGAAAGACCTCGAAGAACACGCGAAGCACCACGTGGAGAGCGACGACGATGCTGAAATGGAGCAGGACACGCCCGGCGACACGTGGATCGATCGCATCTACGCGGAGAACCGCAAAAAAGCGGCGCAGTCGCACGCGCAGTTCGAGAAAACCGGATTCCCCGACAAATACATCGTGGTTGGTGGCACTGACCTGGCGGTTTCGGTCTCCGAGGCCCATGTTATTTTGTCTTCAGATCAACAGGAGTACGCGGATGTTGTGTTTGATCACATCTCACATGTATATCTGTTCGAACACTGTGCTCGGCCAAGTTGTATTTTGGTATTCACACTCTTTCCAAAAAAACTCTTTTCAGCCGCTGTACCGCGAGCCGCAGGACACTGAGGTGTACCATCAGATTGAAGCGAAACACAAAATCTTTCGACCGTTTCTGATTGAGTACATTCGCAAGATTAAACAGCGACAGGCGGATCGGGTCGGTATTTTTTGTTAACACTATTCTTGTGTTGTCATTGTCCATTCAAAACTCGTTCAGTACTTTTGGTAGTAAAGTTAACAAAGCTAAAATTCAGGTGATTGAACCCATTGATGTATTCCAACGGATTGAGTTGATTTCAACAGTGTCAATATAGCAACTAGAACAGAAAACAATGCATTTTTAATGGCTGTAAATAATGTTTTGCTCTCTGGGCAAGGCAAAGATTACCGTAAGGTAGTCTTGCATATAAGGTCTCCGCATATAACTTTGAAAGTCAAAAATTTCTGAAAAAAGTGTGACTGTAATTGTAAATAAACCGTCGTTTCAATCATTCCAATCATTCAGGAGCATCGCATGGCGGAGCAATACAATCAACTGTATGAAGAATGGAAGAAACGAGTGGATCGATGGGAGAACAAGCAGGCGAAAAAGTGCGTTTCTTTACCGATTAAATGTTTTTTGAGTTCAGTTTTAGATCAGAAACGCTATTTCATAAGTTTTCATGTTTTCATAAAAAAAACATCTTTTCAGAGCACGCGACGTGAAATACCGCGAGATATTCGAGAAGACGTTTGTGGAGTTGCGCAAACAGCGCGAGGAGAAAGAGAGGGCGGCCAGGTGAACGGCTGTCGCGTGTTTTTTTCTTCTGGAAAAATTTCCGTAATTTCTCTGTTCAGTCGGTGCCGCGCAGTTTTCGAAAGTTTTCAAATCAGTTTTCTTCACCGAAACCACCACAATACATGAAGTTCGCTGTTTGCGGTTTCGCACTGAATTCGCAAAACTGCCACAACTTTGCGCAGAACCGAAAACCGCGTATCGACGCCAGCCGGTGGGGCTTCCTCGAACGGTCACACGGCTACCAGTGGGCTGACGTTGATCTCGTCTGGCTCCAGCAGTTCACTCGCGATCGGCGCTCGCTCGATATCGGCCGACGACTCGGAGGGGGCACGACTGCAAGTGATGACGGACGCGGATGTGCGTTTACTTGGAGAGATGCGGTGTTGTAATGATGGTTTTTTTCTGTTTTTTTTTTAACGAAAACATTCCAAGAAATCCATTTTTGATACACTGCAAGGAACGCATGAAAGTACCTGACTGCTCATTCAAAGTCAATGTCATATCATATCGCATCCTAGTTTTGGGCGTCTCACTATTGCATCGCAAATACCTCGGTTTCACTTGAGCGGCATTCATGAAGCGGCATTTGGTGACGCGCAGCTGTGTTGAAACATAGCCACGCGATCACTAAATAAGGCTTCATGAATGCCCCTATAATATTTTAAAAGTGCCGGTGTTGATGATTTGCTTTTTCTGTCTATCTTAAACCGGGCCCAGCCAAACAGGCTTCTTCGGAGTTCCTATACACCCCACAGCTTCACAAGTGTTCTTCCATTGCTTGATTCGGCATTTTCATACCCGTTTTTAGGAAGATTACGTCAAGATGCGTCAGCAAGCGGTGATTCCACCGATGTTGCTCGATCAGTGGACTCGTGAACGCTCCGTCTACATCAACACTAATGGCTATGTGCGCGACGCGCGCGGAGAACATCAGTTTCGGTTGGTGGGGGGGATAGACTTTGGTTTGATTGTTAGGTTTTGATTTTCGTGGGAAACTTTTTTCGTGGGAAAGATTGTATTAAATTTTGTAAAAGTTGCGGATTCTGCATTCTGCTGATTGTTACTGAACTGCGTCCGGGTGACACTTTGGTTGTTGTTGTTGTAGTTGTAGCTCAGAGTTCGGAGTGTTAAAAAAAAAAGCAACGCACACACACAGCAGCTGTGCTCTAGGTTTCGAAAATTGTTGGGTAGCAGCCACTGTGATGGTAGTACTAACCTGATCGAGTGGGTTGTAACAACTTGACTAAATTGTATGAACGTTCTCTGCACATCGGCCCGGCCGACAGCAGATACAGCAGATGAGATCGCCCAAATCCTAACAACAACGACAAAATAAAAGTCATATCAAATTTTCAAAACTTTTTTGTGGAAACCAATATTTTTTCAGACGAGAAATGTTTCTGGCTCGTTGGACTAATGAGGAGATCAAGACGTTCCGAGCGAAACTGTTAGCGTACGGCAAGAACTTCGCTGCGATCGCTTGTTTTCTGGACCGGAAGGTGGACTGAACGTTTGATTTTATGAAGTCGTAAAGGTGTTGGATGGGAATAGATTGTGGTTGTGCACACACACTGCTCAATCGAAGCTGTGTAGTGGTTGCATTGCCTAAAAAGTGAAAACCAAAGAGTTGAACGTCTTTGGATGCTCTATTGTTTATCTCTCATTTGAGCTATACCTGAGATATGATTTTGCAGAAATTTCTCAATGCTATCCTGTATCCTTTCGGCAAAAGTTTCTGCAATCCAAATTCGTCATTTTCTCAAAAAAAACTCATTTTCCCTGGTCTTTTTTCAATTTCAGTCGACGCAAGACTGCGTGCACTATTATTATCTGACGAAGAAGCGCGAAGGATACAAGCAGATGATTCGAAAACAATACCGCAAACGAAGCAAATGCTATCGACCACCGGAGGTGATTTTTTTAATTTTTTTGGAAATGGTTATTCGTCGGTGTTTTTCAATCGAGAACCAATCATTCAACAGAGACGTAGAGCTATTCAAACTGGGGCCAGAGAAATCTAAATCTACAGTCTTTCATGTTCTCATCCCTTTTATAAATTTAGATGCCCCAACCAACCGACATCGAAGCGGGTGCGAATAACGTTTCCGATTTAGCAACGATCGAGCAAAGTATCATGTTGAAAATTGGTTGGTTCTTTGTGTTTTTTCTGGATACTATTCATACATTATCTGTCTTTTGAACACTTTACAGACGAACTTGTCCATGATGTTTTCACTGAACGAAAGACAAGACAGTTCTGATTTTTGATAATTATTGAGTTTTTTTCAGAGACAGTTTCAATTTTTTGATAATTGACGAGTTTTTTTTTCTATTCGAAATACGTTTCTATTCAGAACCGGAACAATTGTGCGGCATTTGCAAGACGAAAATCGACTCTAACACCAATCCTGGTCGTGTGCTGACGAGAGCTTGCTATGAGCTGTACGGATTGGATCCCGAGTCGTCGAATGTGATCGACGTCAGGATTTGCCAGAAATGCCGAATGTCGCATTTGAAGAAGAAATATTCGAGGTGGGATTTTGTTGGCGGTGTGCGTTGATTGTTGGCTGCACTTGAGCTTTGTATGTACCGTGCTAGTATGACGGTACGGTGTATGCGGGGTTGCTGTAACCCCGCTGCGGAGTGCCCTCGCAACCTGCATCATGTTCGTTACGCAACACGGATATGGAATGGATCGACTGATCCGCTCGATGTACAAAATGCATTTGATTTTGTGGTTCTTTATTGCTCAGTTGCCCCGTCGGCACATGCACCACAGCGCGACGCAAAGTGAAACCGACGCGACCGCTGCCTCCAAAATGGAAGAATCTCACCGCCGAACAGCAACGCTATCTCTTTCGACAAATGCGTACGTTTTAATTCCGGTTCTTTTCTGCTCATAATTATTTTTGGCTGATCGAAATTCCTCGAATTTCCTTGTTGTATGAGAATCGAGTTTGACTTTTTTTATTTTTTTATTCACTTGTTCTGTGTTTTCTACTTTAAAGCTCCCCCACCGGTGGTTCCAGAAATCCGAAGGTACCAAACTCCGGTGGTTTGGTGTGCAGGGGTGAATGTTTGTTGTTGTTTTGCGGCTGGCGAGTGTTGTAACTAATGATCAGCTCGGGGCGTTGCGCCGACAGCTGCATGGCACTCCATGTGGCTGCTTTTCACTGCGAGCTCTGCCAAAATGGCACGCGCGTTTAGCGCCGCTGGGGAGGCGGATGCCAGGGAGCACACACCTGATTGGATACCAATAAGCTCCGCCTTCGACGGAGGCGCGCACACCATCACCTTCTCACTGACAAATAATAAAGAATGAATTGTTCAAACGCCAAATTAGTCGCAGAAACCATGATAACAGTAATATACCCGCAGAAAGACGCCCTCTTGACTGACAGAGACGCGCTGTTCTCAATCTCAGAGACCCCGTTCGTGTTCCAGAAATCCCAACGGACGCTACCAAAACGTGCAGCAGCTGTTACAAACGAATCGTTCGACGTGTGGATGCGCTGCTGGATGGCACGGAGACAATGGAGGTCGGTGATTGGTTGGCGCGTTTGTTGGTGAAAAGGAGTTGTTGAGTGTGTGTGTTTTTTTCGAAAATGAAATACGGACACTGATTCAGTCGGTAAGCGAGTTGCTTGGATAGTTCAAATCACAAATCCGCTGTTTGTTTGTTCGTGACAGCGCGGTAGAAGCAAGGTGCTAGCACTTACTGTCTGCCATACGCGTCCTGTCTGTTGTTCATTGCCGCCCACTGCGGCACATTTTGGCGGTGTCGGCTGCATGTAAGCGATGTTGTTCTTCTCCTCGTTCATCTCCAATAGCGAGCTCTGTTTTGTACGCTGCAGTGCACTGCAGCCGCGCGAGCATGACGGACGGACAGTTGCGGCACGGCAATGTGCACCGCCATGTTCCACCCAGCGCCGCACGACTTATCAGTCAATTTCATAACTCTTCCTTTGCACTGTTTTGTGTTCTCAGGACAACGACGGCGGAGGCAGCGGTCTGGACATGGACGAGACACGAGAAATGACCGTGGTGGTGCAGACGGCGTTGGACGACGACAACACGAGAACGACGTTTCAGGATGGTGGGTCGATGGTTTTTTTGAGAAGTTGTGATGAACTTTCTTGCTGGGTGCTTTTGAAAGTTTTTTCTGATGACTTGTATTTATTTAACTCGTGTTTTGTTCGGTTCAGTCTGCTGTTTATAACAGTATGATTGGTTCGTTTTGATTCTGAAAAGACCAACCGATTCTCTGTTCCACTTTCATTTTCAGTCATTCTTCCGTTTGTAATTGTAACGGTGTCAATGTGTTTATTCTGATTCTCAAAAAAGATAGCCCAATTCACGTTTCCATTTTCCTTTCTTCCAGAAGCGGATGCCGAATCGAATCCAGCGTGGACGAACGACGAATGGGAGCAATTGCAATCGGCAATCACGGCGCTGAAAGTGGAACACACGACTGATCGGGGCACGCCAACCGTGCAGGTGTGAAAGAGAGCGACAAAAAAACAGAAAAAAAAACACGAATACCTGGGCTTACGATCGATGAAATTAGGATGAAATTATAACGGCCTGCAAAGCAGCTGTATGAACGTCCCAAAGCAGTTGTAAAAACGTCCGCGAATAACGAGAAACAATAATAATACGATTGCTTTCGCCGAATCCTGAACCTAAGACCGTGATTTGTGGATTGTTTTTGGACAGAGACTTCCGGGAGACAACTGATTTCTTAGATTTCGCTCACGCTGCACTCTCTCATATGACACCAGTTTCTTATTCTTTTAATTTCCGTCAACTTTTATTACTGAATTGATTTCCCTCCACTCTTCCATTACAACACTGATTTGCTTTCTCACTCCACTCTTCAATCAAAACACTGATTAGCAGTGTCAAAACGTCCGTTGAGAGATTGTCCGGATTCCGGTGGAATTCGTCCCAAGTGTCAACGTAGTCATCCCAGTTGTCTTCGGGCATGTCGTCCTGCGCTGTTGACTGCGAACTCTTACCCCACTCTCCCGCGCAGGACACCACGACCAGCAGCGAACGAGAAACGGACACGAAACCGACAGCAACAGCGGTCGAGCCGCACGACCAGCGCCGAGCGGCGGCGACGGCGGAGGCGACCACCGAGGACGATGAGCGCACGTGGCAGCAGATCGCTTCACAGTTGGGCACTGGCAGGTCGGCGCTGGAGTGTCGTCAGCGGTACCAACAGCGGCTGCACATGCTGTCCGCTTCGGACTCGAATCTCCTTGCGAAACGCGACACCGCGTCCGTGCCGCCGTCGACGAACGGCGCTGGTGGTAATAATGCGCCGGCGTCAAAGGTGCGCGTGTTTGAGTTC
The DNA here is from genome assembly GCA_030248135.1 of Theristus sp. LFF4_11. NCBI lineage: Eukaryota > Metazoa > Nematoda > Chromadorea > Monhysterida > Xyalidae > Theristus > Theristus sp. LFF4_11. The sequence continues at coordinate 223,820 of JASANC010005440.1, forward strand.
ATTCATGGTGTTTCGGTGGTCACCTTTTCGTGGGGTGTTGCTGTTTTCGGACACCGACCTGGGGTTATGGGGGAAAATCCAGTTTTTTTTATTTTACAAGTTAGGTTCGATGCCCCAAATCCCGGCCCGAAATCTATACCGAATTGTATTGGTATCGGTTTCGAATTCCACTCGAGGTGACCGCAACAATATCTCCGATGATCCTCTTGGAATTGTTGAATGGGATGTTGATTTGTTTTGGAGACTATGTTTTTAAAGAGAGTTGTTTCAATTAATTCACTGTTTGTCAAAACTAGTTTCACAGTTCACATCAGATTTATTGATGTTGTACCGTTGGACGCTATTTTCGATAAATATTTTATTGATCTTTTTTTAGATTTTCTCCAGAGCCAAAAACTGGGGTGAGAAAAGAGCTTTCTTTTTTCATCTTTTGTGTAAAAAAATCTCATTTTTCAGGTAATCGCCGTGGCTGGCATCGAATCGGAAGATGAGGACACCAGTGATCAAGAAACGACGTCAGCGACTGAGAAACAAGCGCAGTTTGAGCAGAAAACGGAAACCGATGACGTGAAAATGGAGGGCACTGAACAAACGAGTGGTGAACCGAAGAGCGGTGACAATGCGATGGATGCCGGTTCGTGGTTCAGTCGAAAAATAAGCATATGCGATTTATTAGCTCTGGCATTTGAAACTGACTTAGGTATGTTTTGGCTAGTTGTTTGAGACAATCAGTGTGCACAACTCAAAAGCAGTCAATTAGTTTAATTGGCTGCATATTATTTCATAGAATGACTGTATGACATGTTTTAATCATCAAGCAGTGGAAAAGTGGGAGAACTTTAGCAGCAAAACGACATTTCAATTTTTTGTCGAATCTTAATGGTGCGTGAATGAGAGAGGGTTTTCTGGTTTTTCAAGAGCTTGATGGGAATATCGTTTTTTTCTAATCGAGAACTTTTTCCAGCAGACACCGACACAGAAACAACACCGTATGCCGACGTGAAGATGGAGCCGATCGATCCGACGGATGTAGGCGTGGCGGCTGACGTAAAACCGTCCGCCATAACAACAAGTTGTTGATTTTGTTCATTCTTTTGTTCATACGTTCGCACAAAGTTTTTTTTGGAACGGAATTGGACGCCACTTGATTGTGATTGATTGGCCTGTTTCGAACTCTAAAGTCTGAACAAAATGACGGTTTGAACGCCGCACCGTGTGATCTCGTTGATTTTCTCTGTCATTAAGTGCCGATACACCCCTCGGCGGGGCCGGATCCCCCGAGCGCACAGACAAGAGTCTAACGCGCTACCACCGAGGCCACGAGGGTGACCGTCGCTCACTCGCATGTGTACTACTCACCCACCACCCACCCCACCCACCCTCTCCACCGTTAGACTCTTGTTTGTGCGCTTGGGGGATCGAGCCCCGCCGAGGGGTGTATAGGCACTGAATGACAGAGAAAACTCGATGGGCGCCCTACTCAATGGCGTTCTGTACGCTTCTCTGGGTTAGCCCTGGCTGAAAGCGTCGCCTAAAAATCCCAACAACAACAACCACCACCGAGCAAATGAAGCAATACTGGAGCGACACTTGTTTTGCAGCGGCCCCATCTGCGACCGATGGTCGAACGTCAGCAGCGCCCGCCACCGCCGCCACTGCGGTCGTCTCCGCCGAGGTGTCCGTCGACTCGGCGATTCGTTCTCATTTCGCGCAATCGCTGTCGTCGTTGAATCTCGATCGAACGCAGAGCACCTCGCAAGAGAGTGTTCGGTTGGTTTTTATTAGGCTTTTTTTGAGAATATTTTACGGACTCACTCGCTGTTTTTTTGAATCTGAAATCAAAAAAAACTGAGCGGTTGAGTCAGTTAAATCCAAACCAATAATAACAAGTGAGAGTGCGTTTCGATTTTTAAGAGCTGCAAACGCACGACGTTATTGAAAAACCACTGTTATTGCTGGAATTTTGAAAGGACGTTTGTGAATTGGCCAATTTGATTAAGGAAACACATAAGTGTGTGCAAGTGTTTGTTGTAATTTGGAATCTGCAGTTCGATATGTAGCTTTGGCACAACTATGAAATTTGAAAATTAAGATGTTCAAAGTTACTTTTGAAAGGTTTCGTTGATATTTCAGAAGCAGCGGCGGTGACAGCACGGCCACGCTTAGCGCGGACGAGTCTGAGCAAACGTCCAGTAGCCAAAATGCTAGCCAACCTCGTGTGGCTGACAAATCACCGAAGGCGAATGCCGTTGATTTGAAGTTCGTTTGTTTTGCAGTTGAAATCGTTTTTGTAACTTCATAATCCATTCGTTCGCAAAACTCGGAGAAACCTATGCGAGCAGCATGTGCTACTGAGATCAAAAAAATCTGCTTGATTTATTGCGTTTAGATTGAGCACGCTGATTGGTCATAAGGTATGGCTGATCATGGTAGTTTCTGTTTCTTAACTCTTGTTTTACTGTTTGAAACCATCTCCTCTTTCGATTTTAGAAACTCGAGAGGAGCAAGTCTGGCTGAAAGGGTCCAGGAGGAATGAACGGTTTACTGTCCACGTGAGCCACCCACTACACCCTCGTAGAATAAGAATAAACTAAACAAGTTTCACCTCGCAGGCCACCACTGCCGTCACGTTTGTACAAGCCGAAGTTTCACCACGAATCCGCCGAATCAGCGGTGTCGCTCGCGTCGCCACCAGCGACAGTGGCGACAACTGGCGGTCATGCCAGCAAACAACCACAACCACCATTGAAATTGGAGGGTCTCTCCGCACGGAGGCAGTCCGCTGTGAAAATGGTGCGCGGTGTAAAAAAACTATCTGCAAAACGTTCTTTTTAATTTAGTTTTAGAGGCAAGCGTTTAATCTGGCTTGGTTGATTGCTTTGGAATATGAGCCTGCTGATTGGACAACCGGGTGTTTGATTCAGCCAATCAGCGTGCACGATTGAAAATATTCAGTGTGCATTTTTACTCTAGTAATACTGTCTTCCTTTGCACTCATAATAGAACGTGCCGGATAAACTCAAAACAACGCGAACGACAACAACGAAGGCAAATGTTCGCCAACGAAATCTTTAAACTCAAGAATTCTAAAAAACGCTTTTCCAGCGCGAAGCGTCGCCAGAAATTCAAATACTCGGCGAGAAACTGGTGCAGCGCAGCGGCGGTGCGGCCTCACTGTCACCGCGCTCGTTGGGTCGGGCGCAGGCAACCACGGGCTCACTGACACAAGGTACAATAGGTTCAAATAAGCCTGTTGCAATCATGAAGCGCGCGCGCGCGAAAATTTGAATGAAAACGGAAATCGAGGCTGAGTTTGGCCGCAAGATATTAATTCGTTGGCGTCTTCCAGTTTATACGTGCCTGATCTGTTATTAACTTATCGCTCTGTGCACAGTACAGTCCCTGCGTAGCGAAGTGGCATGTTCGGTTGGGCACACTGTAAAAGTCAAAAGAGATTTGCAAAACGGTTTCAACTGGAAAAATCAGAAATACCAAAGATTTTTTCTGAACATCAACAGCCATCTCATTACCATTATTAGTCTCTTAATGAGCGCGGTAATGAAGTTTGCAACTCTGCAAAAAAACAATCTACTATTAATAAATCTTCTGTGTGATAAAGCCAGAACCAGATCGGATTTCAGAACAACTTGAGCTCTGCATCTTGTTGTTGTTCCATTTTGTTTTCAGATATGTATCTATCGGTAGTGCCCTAGATGTTACTTGTTGGTTTTTTAGTCCCGTGCCATAGCGTTCTATTTCAACTTTTAAATTTGAATTGTGCAACTTGCAATCCAGGTACTCCGGTGGTGCGACCATTGGGCACGCCCATCCCCATCACACCGCCCACCTCGGGCACTGTCAAATCTGAAGTGGAACCGAAATTGAGTCGGCCACAGTCTTCAACTGTGCTCAGTACTGCTGGCAATGTAGCGACTGTGCAGCAACAAAAAGTCGAGCCGCCGAAGCAACAACAGCCAGCGGTTGGTTGGTTGGGCGAACTTCGATTCGTTGATTTACACTTGAGCGGCATTCGTGAAACAATATTCAGTGACGCGTAGCTGTGTTGAAACATAGCTACGCGGTCACTAAATACTGCCTCGTGAATGCACCTTTAGTGGTTGTGTCCGATGCGTTTTGTGTATTGACTGATTGATTCATCGGTTGCTTTCGATCTTATCGAGCGATTCTGAGTGTTTTCTCAGTTGATTTCAGTCATTGCATCAGCGACTCGAACAGCAACAGGATCAGAAACAACGACTGCAAGAACAACGGCAACAGCAGGCTAACCAACAACAACAACAACCGCAGCAGCAGCAGCAGCAAATGGAAAAACAACAAAAACAACAACAACAGCAAGAAAAACTACAGCAGCAGCAGCAGCAACAACAACAACAAGAACAGCAGAAGAAACAACAGCAAGAAAAACAAAAACAACCGCAGCAACTACAACAACAACAGCATCAACCAAAACAACAACAACAGCAAAAGAAACAACAACAAGAACAACAACAAGAGAAACAGAAACAGCTGCAACAGCAAGAAAAACAACTGGAGCTACAACAACAACAACAACACCAACAACAACAACACGAACAGCTACAACAGCAACAACTGCAGGAGCAACAACAACAACAACTACTGCAACAACAACAAAAGCAAATGCAGCAACAACAACAGCAGCAGCAACCACAACAGCAACCACAACAGCAACAACAGCCACAACAGGCACAACAACAACAAAAAGTTCAAGAACAACAAAGACAACAGCAAATTCAAGAGCAACAAAGACTACAGCAACACCAGCAAATTCAAGAACAGCAAAGACAACAGCAACAACAGCAAATGCAAGAACAACAACAACAACAACAACAACAACAACAACAACAACAACAACAACAACAGCAACAACAACAACAACAACAACAACAACAACAGCAACAACAACAACAACATCAACAACAACAACAACAACAACAGAAACCGCAACAACCCGCTTTTGTGCCACCAACATCGCCACAACAGCTACAGCCGTCTGCAATTCGGTTGTCGCAAGAGGCACAGAATGGTAAATGATGTTAAAAACTCAACAAATAAAGCTTGAAAAGAGAAACTTCACTCAAGCTGAATTTAGCTGTTAGCTTAGGCTTGCACAGTATTGAATTCTGTGTTCCGTATCCATGATTTCTCGCAATGTTCCTTTCATTACAGCTGCAAAAGTGCACGCTGAGCAACGGTACCTGCAAGCGCGTCACCTTGGCATCGCCGAGCCGCAGGCACGCTTGATCTATCAACAAGCTTTGCAGCAGGTTAGGCCGCTAGTGACAAGGTTGCAGTGCCTTTTGTTGATTGGTTGAGTTGGGATTGAGTGATTTTAGGACTGTCTGACAACGGAGGCTGACTTGGAAAAAGTTTATTGATTTTCTGAATTCTTTGAAACCCAAGTTTTACACTCAATCTCAGCAACTAGTTCAACCAGGGGCACATTGCTGATGACAAGAATTGATTGGAAGTTTCTGATCAGGATGCACTCCTCTTCAAAGGGTTGACCTCGCCGACATGCAGCAAGATTGTTTGCATATTTCTGTTCATTTTAGTCGAACACTGCTACTCAGTCCCTGATTGGTGGACAGATTGGCTTTCCAATCAGCAACTTTCAGGCGCTGGCATCCGCACAGGCACAACAACAACAACAACAACAGCAACAGACAGCACTGATTCAACAACAACAACAGCAACAGACAGCACTGATTCAACAACAACAACAGCAACAACAACGAGAACAGGAGGAGAAGAAGAAACGCGAGCAAGAGGAGAAACAGAAACGGGAACAGAAACGATTGCAGGAGATTGAGAATGAGCGCGCGAGACAGCAGCAGGCGGCACACGCGCAGGCGCAGGTGCAGCGGGAAACTCGAAATTGGCTTTTGGAAAAACTCAGTTCAAGAATTCAAATTTCTATCTGCTGATTGGCTGCAGCGGACTAGTGGACCAATAAGCATGGCCGGTTCAAACTGAACAATAAAAGAGGTGCACACTTTTGATCGAGTGAGTTTTGATTTGGTGTTCCTTGTTGATCGCCACTGCATTGGCGCTTGAAATTTTGCAGCTGTCTCCTTTGGAACACAGACCACAGACTGATTGATGAGAGTGTCGCACAACACCATTCACCATATCAATTTGCTTGATTTCTTTTGTGTCACCATAGAAATTGAACATCATGCATTATTCATTTCAATTTTCGCGTTCAGGCTCAAGCGCAAGCGCAAGTGGTCGCCGCTGCGGCGCTACTACAACAGCAGTTCGCTGAGCAACACGCGCAACAGCAGCGCCAGCAGCAGCAGCAGATGTTGCTCGAGCAACAGCGATTGGCCGCCATGCAACAGCAGCGAGATCGCGAGTCTGTGCACGGGTTTTTTTTTCATGAACGATTCCATTGGGTTTTGAATGACGGACGAAACTAGGCGCATTGAGTTCTGATGGATATTATATGCAACTCGCTGATTGGTTGGTTGCACTTGTTGCGTGCATTCTATCCAGACAAACGGCCCGCCTGCGCAGAATGCACGCATCAACTGCACGTGTGTGTGCAACCAACCAATCAGTTGTATATATTATCCAAGTGGACTGTACAGTCCGTGTCTATATCATATGCAATCAGCTGATTGGTTGGTTGGTGACCATGCATTCTGGGCAGGACAGACTCCATGCGCCTCTACAGCAATGCGATGCACCGGAATGCATGCATCACGTGTGCACCAGCCATTCAATCAACATGATGTGAATATAGATCGTGTGGTCGTTTTTACATTCACCATTGTTTCGTTTCAGAGCAGCGCACGAGCGCCTACGAATGCAACAGCAACTGCAACAGTTGATGGCCTCGCCAAACGCGCCCGCAACGCCACAGCGGGTGGTCACACCAGAATTGCCAGCTTTTGTTAGTGTCATTTTTTTCGGTTTTTTTCTGGGATTTTTGAACGTTTTGTATTGAGGAGATCACCAATCAGTCAAGTGAGTGTATTTGCTGGTTTAAATAGTCGCTTTTCGCTATCTGCAGTTTATACCGCGGTATCCCTTCCCCCCCTAAATCGACAATGCGTCGGACACCAAGCAGGAAACGTTCTGCAGTTCTTCCCGGCACTGTAACTAACGCGTTTTGTTTGAACTAAAGAGTATTGTGTACTATCTAAAATGTCCAAACATTCCAGTTGAAGCAACAACAACAACAGCACGACCAACAACAGCAGCAACAGTTCACGGCTGCGCTGCAGCCACAGTCGCGTAGCATCGTGCACGGCACCGCGGGAATGCCCGGTCGGTGAAACAAATGATGCAATCGAATGAAGTTGTCTTTCAGATTAAGCAGTCCGGTTCATTTCATGTTTTTTTTTCCAAAATTCTGAAGGCAGTGTTTATTGTTTGCTGTAACTTGCCACCATTCTTCTGCAGGGCCACCTCGTAGTTCACCCTCAGTCGTTCAGCAAACACCATCGCTGCATTTGCAACAGGCGCAAATGGACCCGATGCACGCACAGCACGGTCTGTTCTGAGAGTAATAGCTTTTGTTTTGGTCCCAAGACTCGTTGCGCGCGTAGATCGGTGGTAAACAGTTTCATGTTATAGGCGGGAACTCAAAATTAGTAAAGTGATCCGAGTCCCCTTAATAGGACCAGGTCACTTATGCTGTTTTGAATTACCACATAAAGCTTGAAACTAGCTTCCTGTCCACGTGTGCAAACGCACTGAGTCGCAGAACCCCAAAACATTGATAATAATAGCTGATTGGTTGGTGCAGGCATTCTATGCAGACCAAACTTCGACGAACTCAGCTCAGCAGTTTATGCACAGAATGCATGCACCAACCAATCAGCCAGTTGGATATGTCATGGAGTTAGACGGTACAAATACAGACGACCACAAAAAAACAGACACACTCATCCACGCACAGGAATGCTGCGCACGTCGACGCCGGGCGGTCAGCTGCTGACGAAAGCGGCTATGAAGCAGTTCCCGCAGCAGGCGACAGCGGTGACGCATCACGTTGAGCCGCAGCAGACGTCGCCGTTGCTGCGAGACCGCGCGAACACGGGCTCGTCCGCACGGTCGGTGGCTTGCGGTTTTTTTGCGGTTTTTGTGGTTTGCTTTGAACTTTTTGTCATGTTTTTCAGCACAACGCCGTCAAACGTGCCGACTGCGTCGCAACACCAGATCGCGCAAGATCGTAAGTGTGGCCTCTGCTGGTTTTTTTTTGTAAAAACGAGAGAATAAGCTATTCATAAATAATACGAAACCGCTTTTTTGACTTTTTTGAAAGCAGTGGTTATTTGTTTTATTTGGTTTTGTTTTAAACAATCTCATTGGTTTCATTTCTGTAATTGCGCCATTTCCAACTTTATCTTCTTTTGACATTCCACCTTTGCAGCGTCCAACTGGTTGAACGACATCATCCATCGTAACATCCGGTCGCCGGCCGCTTCGACTGGACTCGATTTTTCGTTCCTTGCGGCTCCGTCTGGTGGTGCAGCGGGTTCGTTCCGAGGGTTCAGTAAATTTTGCTCACCTCGCACTGTTTCGGCGGTTGTTTAGCTTGATCTGTCGTGGATGTGAGCAGTGTAAGTGTTTGTTTTAGTTCGCTCGGTTTTGCCGTGTTGTTATAGCGTTGTTGTCTTGTGCTCTGGCGGTTGTGCGTGTGACAATAATAGTTTTTAGAAGTTTTTCGGCGTGGCATCCACGAACAAAAAAAAACACATCTGCTCATCCAAACCAAATCACCCTACCCTACATGTTTAGCCTTATCGCGCTCGACCGCCGGCACCTCGCCGACTCCGCCCACATTCTCGACGGCAACACCGACATCGACGACCGCTGGCGGTTTTCCCACGAAACACCAACAGCAACGCTCTGTCACACCGATGCGTCCGCCCTCAGCGCACACCGGCGCCATCGCGGTCAGCGTCAATGTCGCCCAACAACAACAACAACACCAACAACAACAACAACAACAACAACAACAACAACAACAACCGCAACAACCGCAACAACAACAACCGCAACAGCAGCAGCTGCTACTGAAACCGACCGTGTCCAGCAGTCGTCTGAGCAGCGGCAGTGGATCACCAGCCACGCTGCACACGCCGCCGATCCACGTCGCGACACAGCCGAATCGGCCGCCGTCGATTTCGTCGGTCGAATCGGCGACCACTGGTATAAAAACTGTTGCTAGTGTGTGTAGCACTAGTGCTATTGGAAGACTTGTGCACTTTCGTGACAGTCATGGTTTACACTTTTCACCACTGTCACGTGGCTTTTCGTTCGATTTCGATTCGGAATCACAAAATAACCACGCAACCACGCTGGCACGCATGCGTTTTGTTACGAGGGTTAAAGAGTGTTTCCTGGTGAACTGCGCAATGCGCGACATTAGTCAGCAGACGAAACCTTGTGTCAAAAAAGTGCATGGTCTTCCGATTGGAACTTGCTAGAACCCATCAGAGAAGTATGACGTGAACTGTTGTGATGTTGTGCTGGTGTTCTTGTGCGGTAGTGAGCAGCCATTCATTACTGCTTGTTGACTTTAACGACAGGGCTGCATTTGATGTTGTTTGCTGTTCTCTGGAGATGATTGTTTTGCAGTTTTTTTTTATTGTTTCTGTTTCGCTCGTTTTTGTCGTTGTTGTCTGGATGAATCCAAACCAATAATAACAAGTGACAGACATGAGTGCGTTTCCGATTTTTAAGAGCTGCAAACGCACGAATCTCATCCGAGCAGAAATTCTAACGTCTCACCAGAGCAGAGTTTACCGAAACGCGCGTTTTTCCAGCGACCAACATCATGTCGCACATTGACCGCGTGATCAGCAGTCAGGTGGCACCAGCCGTCTCGATACCAACCACGCCAGCGCAAACACAGGTGAACAAAAAAACGTAGTTTTGACGCGAGCCTAACGCGCCATTCATGAACCTGACACCTGACGCGTCACCTTCACGTTACCGGACTTCAGGTCTTAGTGTGCGTAGTGCTGGCTACACTACGCCGGAGACCCACTGCAAACTCAGTCGACTCGACATCCCGAACCTCCTAGTTTCAGCCTGGTCTCTCCACCACCACCATCAAACAAGAACGCGCCAGTGCGACGGCGACCCCGTGCGCGCCGGTGGCAGCCGGTAGCAGCAGTTCCTACGGAATCTATGACATCGAGCCGGTCAGTCCAGATGACGGCGAGACGTTGGGCCAACAGCAACAGCAGAACACGACCAGGGACGCGCGAACGCCCGGTTGGTTACGCAGTGAAGGTTTGTTGTGGCTCTACGTCCACGAAAATTTCGTGTTTGCCCGTGTCGATAGGAAGATCAGTTTAGATTGCTATAGGTTAGGTTGGTTTTGTGGTTTCAAGCTTCAAGCTTGCTGCGGTCACGAACAGGTTTCGGTATCTACCGTATTCGGTCTTGAACGACATTGCTGCGTCCCTGATCGTTGTGAAAGATTACTTACAGCTGCTCCGTTTCTACGTCTTGGCTGATTTGCCGTCTCCTTTGCAATGATATCTGTACTGTCACGAAGTTTTAGGCGAGACGCTGAACTGCTTCACCCAGACTATGACATCTCTTATTGTAAAAACACTTTCGGCAGTTCTGCCGTGGTGTCCGTCGCACTGACGAGCCAGGGGGCAAGCGTTTACCTGGCGAGACCGCAAACAGCGAACTTCATATTCTGCCGCAGCATTCGTCTGAATGACATGAAAGTCAACCGAATCAACACCATTGTCCGATTTCAACGTTTCACCGGCGTCTCAGGCTCCTCGATCGGTTGTGCGAGTGTGCCCCCTCCGTCGTCGACGCGGTGCACGCGCGTGCCAACACCAGCGCCGGCGCCACCGGCCGTGCTGACCGTCTACAACGTGTTCAGTCTGCCGCCGGACGCGCTGGTGGACGCGCATGCAATGTCCTATCACAGTCCGTCGGTCACTGGTTGGTTGGTTTTAGTTGGCACTGGACCGGTTTTTTATTGGTTTTGTTTTCGTTTTGAACGCGGCAACATGGCTGTGGTGAATAGAATGTGCACAGCGGAGGTGTCAGTTCAGTGGGTCAGCGGCGTAGCTTCGATTGGGCAACTTGTTGGCTTATATTGTCTGGTAGATAAGTGACGGTTTCGAAGCGCGGTTTCGGATTGAGATCATTGAGGCTGCTGGCTGAGCGACTTACAGCATCGACGCAGCCAATCAGCGCGCTTCATTTGAATACGCGCATGCGCTTCACCATTCACCAACACTCGTAACTTTTCCCTCTTTCCCCTGCAGCGTCCTATTCAAGCGGCGCCAGCAGCGTAAGCGGCGTCAGCGCCACGAATGTGCCAACGTGCCAACTGCGCGTCGGATCAACGGCGGCGTCGACGCCGAACACCGCTGGATCGGAGGTGCCCGGGTTTTTTCTGGCATTTTTGTTCGTGCCTGCATTAGTGAAGACGTTATGGGGGTGCGTTAAGTTGAGATGTAGAGATTATCAGAGCAGCTAACATAGTGCAGCTTACACACCCTAGACCCTAATCGTGCAACTAAACCGGCATTCATGAAGCAGCATTTAGTGACCGCGTAGCTCTGTTTTAACACACGCGTCGGCGTCACTGATAAATTTCTTACTTTTTTTAGGAAGCAGCATTGGCAGTTGCAAACTTGCCGACTTACGAGCCGTTGTCGGATGATGAGTCTTAAAATTTTTGAAGCATACCGTGATCTTGACATTTTTGTTTTTTAAAGCGATATTATATGCTGTAAAGTGATTTGTTACGTGTTTCATTGTTTGTTTACCCGTTACTAGCTTTCTACTGCTATCCTGTTTGAGTGCTGGAAAAATTGCCGCTTGTTTTCTTTTGGCAGAAACTTTCTGCGAATTTAATCCGTTTGTGATCTTTATTTATTTGAAACTTGTCTCATCTCTCCTGCGAAATATAAATTGCGGCGTGAGGGGCTGAATCATCGCATCTTATTAACGCTTAAACAACGTGTCATTCAATGTTGACAAAACCAACGAATGAGGTTTACTTGGCGTTTCGCGTTATTCCATTGCGTTGCATCTTTATAAAGAAAGTTACCGACTCTTGTAAGTCTGTGGCGTAGCTTGCACGATAAGAAAAAAATAACCATATAATTATCCACTATATAAGTTATTTAAGAGATTCCGGTCATATCAAGCTAGAGAGGAAAAGAAGCTTTGAAAAAAAAAAGAAAAAATGTCCGACCAGCCAGTAGCAGCGACGCCAACAATCGGCTCATGGGATGTCGCATCCATGATTGTGGTGGCGTTCATTTGGGGTGCCAGTAACCCATTCGTGAAACGAGGCAGCTCTTATGCGCATCACGACAACGGTGTGTTTTGTGTTGTTTTTCTTCTCGTCATTTTTTTGTTTGTGCGCCTTGGTTTTTTTAAATTTATTTCAAGAAAGACTAGCCAGCGTCGACCTGTTCAATGCGTCTCATCTTGTCAGTTGTTTCCATTCCAGCACACGACGTGCATTGGTGCTTGCAGCCGTTACACTTTCTGTATCGCCTGTTACTCGACTGGAGGTTTACGCTCCCACTCTTAATCAACCAGCTTGGATCAGTGCTGTTCATATTTTTAGTGGTCAGTTGCTGGGTTTTTTTCTGGTTGCAATGTCCCGCCAATCTATTCACCCGATCAGTGTGTTCCGTTTTTTTGATACGACTAACCATTCAATCAGCTGACTACATGGTAAGCTCCATTACAATCTTCAGCTTCTTGTGCGTGGTACAGCAGAACCAGAATTGGTTATTTTTGGTTTCGGAGACTCCGATCCGTTGGTGATCGTCCGCTAAATTTGACTGAGTCAACTTCGGCTGTTTTGAATTGCCGCATAAAGATTGAAACTCGTTTCCTTTCGACGTCTCCAAACGCATTTCAGTCACGGAACCCGAAGCATTGATAACAACAACTCATGGCATGGGCATTGGCTCACGGGGTCGCCCAATACACCCACAAGTCCACAACGAATCACCGAATTTTAATACCGTCGAGTTTCTGGAACCAGTGTGGGAGCCACAAACGCAACAAAACCACAGAAAAACAAACAAGAAATCTTTCCAGGCACGTCTGCCCATGACAATCGCCGGTCCGACCGTGAATTCGTTAACGTTCGTTTTTACGGCCCTCTGCGGCAGTCTACTCGGCGAGAGACCGTTGGACAAGAGCACTTTCCTCGGCGCCTCACTTGTCTGCGCGGGTATTGCGATCTGTTTAGCGTGTTGACAGATGACAGCTATTGACAGCCAGACAGGGTGACTTGAGACGATGGGTGGAATGGATGTGTGCGGCTCAGCTTGTTTACATGGGGGCTTAGCGTGTTGAGCGATTCTGAACACGGTGCTGACCCTGTTGACTCTGCAAACTCACCAAAAAAATGCGAGGCTTCAGCGACTGAAAAGTTCAGCTGAAACGGCCGACCAAACACAAAACACTTATTTGTATGCAACGTCCAAATCATATGGAACAGAAAATCGCCGAGGATTTCAACAAAGATTATCCAATTTTGCTTTCATTTATTTTTGACTGACTTAGCGTTGCTGTCTTTTGCCAAACAGTTGACTCAAGAAGCGAGATTAGAATGAGCGTTGCAGTTTATTTTCATTTTGAACATAGAAATTCATATGATCTTCAATACATAAATATTTGGGCATCACATTTTTGGAATGCTATTTTTCCACGAACTAAATGAAACAGCAGCAAGCGTTAAGAATGTTTTGTGTCTGCCGACCGAAAATATTTCCAATATACAAAAAAATGTATTTCAAGACACCACCGACGAAGCATGCCGCGTATTTTCCGGCACATCGCCGGCCATCTTGCGCACCACTTCGCAAACGGTCTGTATGTTCGGTCGCATGTACATGTCCGTGTTTGTAAGACGTCTGATCAGTTGATGTATGCGGTCAGAGTAGCTGCAACGAAACAAAAGTGAACTTGTGGAAAAGTCAACCGCTCAGTGGCCCGCGACTGCAATACTTGAGGAACGCGGTGTGGCTTGCGGTACACTTGGTACACCACACAGTGTACCAGGTGTACCTCAATTCATAATCATGGTACACCACAACCTGGCACGGCTCTGTTCCAATGCAAGTCAAGCGATAGAACAAACCAAAAATTAAGGAAAAAATAAACGACAAAACATCGAAACCAAAATTACGGGGAGTTCTCCGGTATCCGAATGGCGGACGGGTTCTGCACCGCGAGCGCAACACTGTCACCGCGTTGGTGCACCGCGTCAAACGGTGACTGGAAGAAACACATCGCGTACAGCACGCAGCCGAGCGACTGCAATCGAATCGAACCGCTGTTGGTGGACAGGCGATTTAGAAAACTGTTTTTTTAATGGAATCAGGCGCGTTTTTGTTCCGGTCGACACAAACAAGCAAGCACCACCGATGCCAAGAAATGCACACACTCGGTTGCTCTGTATGTAACCATATTCAAACCATTGCATCCTTAACAAACCATCTGAATTACCACAAAATGTTTCCCCACTTCATTCCTGTAACATTCAAATGTACAGTGCCACTCAATAACCTGTGCAACTAGCTGATTGGTCGGTGATCCCGTGATGCATGCATTGCTGTGCATGAATGGCGGCTGTGCGATGCACACAGCAATGCACCCATCCACCAATCAGCTAGTTGGATCTGTAATTGAGTTCACTGTAGTTTGTTACAAACAACAACCACATTCTAGCGCACCCAAATGTCGGTGCGTTCATCGACGGCCGCATGTGCCTGCACCTCGAACAATTCCGGCGGCCGATACGCCATCGAGCAGAACTCTGCCGCGTCGTCCTGCAGGCGTTGTGCCGCGCGTCGCTCGTCGCATTCCTGCCGGGCGATCGTGGTCGAGCCGAAGTCCATCAGCACCGGTCGGTCGTCGTCGCTCAGCAGCACGTTCGCCGGCTTTAGGTCGCTGAGCATCAAGAGTTCGGTGTCTGAGAATGGCTGTTAGGTCTCTGCGACCGGGTAGTTGGTCTCGATTTTCAGATCTCTGAGATCAGGTTTCTCGGAGCAGGCTTTAGGTCTCTTGCCATAGATGTGGGTTTTTGGCATAGTTGTTCCAGAGCCGAGGGGTTGGGGGGGGGGCCGATATAGATAGCTGGAGAAAATTTTCCAGATAGATAGATAGCTGGAAAATTTTGGGGGGGGGGGCGCGGGGTGGGGGCCATGTGACTTTGGGGGGGGGGGCGGTCAAAATTTTGAAATTTAATAGATAGATAGCTAAAACGCTAAAAAGCTATAAAAACAGCAAAATAATGCTAAAAATACACTAAAAATCAAGTATAAACGCGTATTTTACCTAAAATTAGCGAAATTTTCAATAATTGTGAGCAAAAATGGTCAATTTTGGTCAAAAATTGACTCATTTTATGTCTTCGAAGACAAAAATTTTCAGATAGATAGCTGGCTGAGAATTTTTTTTAGATAGATAATAGCTGAGTCGAAAAAACTTGTCTGATAGAGATAGATTCAAAAATTTTTTTGGGGGGGGGGGGGGGGGGCCCCCCCCAGGCCCCCCTAGAACAACTATGGTTTTTGGGCGCTGACAGCGACCGTTGATCGTTCTCCGTAGGTCCCTGAGACCAGATTTCAGGAGGCCGGCTGAGTGGCTGAGTGGATAGCACTTGGGACTTCCAATCGGAAGGCCCGGGTTCGAATCCGCTCGTGACCACTCGGCTGCCCCGGGTTGCGTGGGGCTTAATGGTTCGGCAGCATAAACGTCGGCTTTCTTGATTCACAAGATTGCTGTTCCGGTGGCGAGGAACTCAATGACATCGCGCCCATGCATACCAGCGCAGCTTGCCCAACGCCCACTTCTATAGCAGAAAAACTGCTTCCAACGTCGCAGCCCATGTGGTGGACAATAAAAAATTGCGACAATGCCTTTCCCCAAGGGCGTTGGGTAAGGATAAAAAGGGGGCAACAAACAACAACAACAACAACCAGATTTCAGGTCTCTAGAAACCCGTTTATACCTGACGTATGTAGACGTACGTCAGGTATGAACGATAGTACGCAATAACACGAGAACTAAAGTGACGTGACGTGCCGTACATGCATACGTCTGTATGCCTATATGTCCGTCTTTATGTCTGTATGAACGGTAGTATGTAATAGCACGGGCCCTAAAGTGACGTGCCGTGCCGTATGCGCATCCTCAGGTATAAACGGGCCTTCAGAACATTGCGTTTTAGATTCCCGTATCAGGTGTCACAGCGTGTTTTAGGTCTGATGGCGATTTACTTTTGAACCTCTTTTGTTTTCGGACGCTAAGAACCAATTTAAGGCGTTGTTTTTCAAACTGATTCACATCGCAACCACGACCGCCCACCCAGCACCCACGCCAACGAACCGATGCGCCAACGGTGGCTCGAGCGAATGCAGTTTTGCCACGGCGTCACAAATGCCAGCAAATAACCTCAGCAACCTCGCCTCATCGATGTGTTCACCAGTGACAGCGCGACGCTGCAGCTCGTCTTGCAGTGTGCCACGCTGCAAGTTACAGCGTAACGGTTGGAAAGCAATGAAATAAGCTACCGTATGTTGTGTCTCTAACTCACTCCGAAATTTCAAAGCAAATTTCAAAATTTCTGCTAGCAATCACCAATAAGCTTATTCCATTCAAAAGCAGTCAATCAGCGAGTTCCATTTGCAGATGCTTAAAATCGGTGCATACAGTTGAACTCTATAAATTATAGGGAATCAGCTGATTGGCTGGGATTACGGCATGCATGCTTTCTGCGCAGGCATTGCTGTGTGGGGCGGAGTTTCGTTTGGTTTTCGACCATTCGCCGCGAAACAAACCTTAAAGAACGGCAAGACCATGAGCACTTCATAGACATCCGCCAGTTTGCCGGCCTCTCTATACACCATCGCTCGATCATTTTCATCAGTTCCCGTCGAAATAGCGGACGCCTCCAACGACAGAATGCGCTCGTGACCGGCGCACAGTCGGTGCACCTCAATCTCGCGCTCCGCCCGCTCCAAGTCCGCCTTCGAATGGCACAGCATTTGTTTCAGCGCGAATTTCGCGCGCTGCCCGTTCGCTTCCTGGACGAGGTAGACGATACTGAAGCCGCTGAAGAGAATTATGGGAACTTGGATTGCATTGGTTTTGCTGAGTCGTTTGAACGATGATCGATTTTGTTCTTTGCTAGTTTGGTTGATGCGTTTAGTGAATAATTAGTGGACCCGTGCTGGGACTTTTGTAGTTCGTGTTTCGCTGACTCCACATCGGAGCTTGTTGAACCTTGGCACTTGGCACGAACCTACTTGGCAGGGCCGACAGCAAGTTTTAGCTTCGACGTCCTTGTCGTTCAACAAAACTGCACCAACCAATCACCGCAATATTATTTTGAACCATCCGTTAACTTAAAGCGGCGCCAGGATTTCCCGCAAACAAAACTTTCGCACATTACGTTTGAGTGAACTGCTTTGCGGCATACTCTGTACCATTGACATGACATCACCTCACCATATGGCTCTGTTTACCATTGACAACGGGCGTACAATTGGCAAAACTGCAACGAAAAAATGCATAACCAACCAACCCTTCGCCGAGTTTTCGGATCTTTCGAAATTTTCGGTCGCCAACACGAAACGTTGCCGAGCGACCGCTGTTGCTGCTGCCGCACAGCCCGCACAGCATCCACATTGCTCTTGTCTGGTTGTCACTTTGATCACAGTTCATTCACCATTTTTTTCATTTCTAAATGATTTTTTGTCTTCAATGGCATTTTGTTTCATATGCAAATATGCGATTTTCACTTGAGTTTATGAAACTCTTCGCTGTGATAATGAACCGAAAATGGATAAAATTGTCTTTGATATTCAGGTTTTATTTCAAATAATGAAAAAAATATAAAGCAGAAATGCACACAAAAACCACTCGAACGTGAGAAACAGAACTAGACATAACGAGTTTTAAGCAAGACGACCAGACAAAACTGCAGAACAAAATAAATGAGCAATATGGAAAAAACTAGTGATACATAAATGGTTAAAGCACCAATGCAAGTAAACCAGCATGTCGAGAGGGAAATATGATTGCACTCAAACAAAAAATAATAAAAAACATCAAACCGTGATATCCAAGTCTCAAACAAACAAACCCTTTCGATCAAACAGCTCAAACTGCAAATAAATTGAATTGGTCTTATGAATCTATGGTACCGTGAAATCTGATTATGGCAAACTGCAGAAATAAACAACGTATTTTGAAACAAGCACACATGTGGAAATATGTGGAAATTCGAGTTACTAATTTCCAAACTGGCATAAAACTGTCAAACCCACCAAAAACATTGGTTTCTGAAACCTGAAAGATCAAAGTGCAAACTTGGGCAATAAATAAGACACACAAAATGGCAACAAACATTTCAAACGAATGACGGGAACAGCGCCAATTTTTGTGATTCAATATCGTGACAAATCAACCAACTTGCATGAAGGTTCTCTGCATTCTGATCAGCATAAGGATAAGATATAGGTTTTGCCCAACATCAGATGCAGAAGAGCGGTGGCCTCATCAGTGTTGTGCCCCTTTTGAACCACTCAAGTGAAAATAATTGAGAAAGAAACGTAATTTTTCAAAAAAAAAACATTTATAACAAACAATCAACCCTGTGATGGTGCCTATCGAAATTTTCACATAACGATGAAGCAATCAAACAAAACAGTCCTCACAAATTCAAAACATGATTTCAAAAGTTACCGCAATGCAAACCAAAATTTTTTAATAAAATCTAAAGTTTTCCATTAAGGTTCAGATATGGACCAAACTTAATGGTTCTGGTTTTCATTTTTGCGCCGAACAGCCTCAAAACGCCGTCACGGTACCCCTCTACAACTCCAGCTTTGCCTCCGTCGTCGCAGTCCTCAGCACACTATCGTCACCCTGTACAACCGGCGGTCCCTGCGGCGCTTGCGCATCCGGTCTTTCCAGCTGCCCCAAAAACCTCTCGACTTGTACCTCCGTTGAGCTCTCCGTGTCCGTGATATACCCCTGCTCGTGCGTGTAATGACTCGGCTCTACGAAACTCGGATACGTCGCGTACGCGCTCAACAGTGCCGGCGGATTAATAGCGTTGATCCAGTCCTGCTTCCAATGTTGACCATACATGATCGGCAGGAATTCGTCCAGTGCGATCAGTTTGTCCAGTGGTTTCGCCGCGAGCAGCTTCGACGCGCCGCGATTCGACAGCAGATAGCCGACCGTCCAGTAGGAGTAGCCGACCGTGGACAGGTAGCGATTGCCTGGAATGCAAGGAGAAGGCTTTTGAGTACCGTGTGTTTTGTGTTGGTTGAAATAAAACCTCTCTCACTTTTTCACAGAATACAGAGCACGCGGAAGACTAGAAAATAGGATCGGTGTTGCAAGATAACATGTATTTAGCAGCCACAATGATTATTTCAACCAAACCGGACAAATTCGTGATTCTCACTGCAGGTCAAACTATCTCGCATGCTCAGTGCTTCTGCGAAAAATGGTGACAGGTTCATAAAAACGTACTTTACTCAAGTTCCGGTTTGAAGACAGTGCATTTAGTTACATATCTCAATAATGTTGTAGTCACAAACATCCATGCACAGGTTTAACACAATCAATGGTAAACATTTCTAAAGCAGTGTTTAAAATTTCAGCACCTAAATGTTGGACCAAACTCGAGAACGAGCACGTTTGGCCATTGTTGTCACGGACAGTGTTATATATCCGTGAGAAAATGTTTTTGTTTTGTCTCGGATTCGAGCGCGGTGAAATTTTATGTTTTTGCATAACGTTTTTTTTGTGTAAGCTGCGCTGGTTTTTAGTTTTTTGATAACGTGTAACGTTTAGTTTTTGTGCCTGACTTGTTGGTGAAGAAAATAAAAAATAACGCCGAGACAAAAGTGGCACCCCCTGCGGGAGTTGAACCCGGGTCTCGCACGTGACATGGACGATGGATGAAGAAGAAAGCCAGAAAAAGACAGAAAGCATGAATGTTCTTTCAGTGCAACAAGTCAGCGCAACAACTCGACGAGGTTACTTGAAGACAGCCAAAGTACTGGTATCCGACACCAGAAACCAAGAAAAATCAATGCAGTGTACGGTTTTCTTGGACGGGGGCTCAGACAGAACGTTCATCACGGAAAAATTGGCGAAGAAATTGAATCTTCAGAATGAAGGACCGCCGGAAACCGTGAAAATGAAGGTCATCGGGTCGACTACCGTGAAATGTCGCACGCAACCGGTACATGTTAGGCTGCAGTTGAAAAACGGAACCATGTTTCAGATTGAAGCAGACAAAATTCCGGAAATTGCAAAACGAACCAGTCGACCAGCCCTGACTCCAGACGATTTGCGTTACATTGGGAACGTGCCACAAGATGTTTTGGCTGATGAGATTCAGTCAGGAGCTATTGAATTTGCTCCCGATATTCTAATCGGTAATCCACATTATGACGACCTCATGGATGTTGAGGAGCGTCAGCTAAAATTACCGTCCGGTTTGTGGCTTGTGCCGTCAAGACTGGGTTATTTGCTATCGGGTAGCACCAAAGGCACAAAGTGCAAACATCAAATGCGCCAAGTCTTCAGCACGCATACTGAAGCAGTTCAAACTGAACAGACTGAATCAGCGCACATTGAAGCTGTAGAAAACGGCTCGAATACTGAGAATTCAAGTGCTGTTCGGAAACAATGAAGGGCTGCCGGTGCTGCAAGGCAAACAAGATGAAGAAAAACTAGCGTTACAACAATTTGAAGAAACAATCCGAATCGACGAAAAGGAACGGCTAGATGTTGCATGGCCTTGGATTCGTTTCAAAAATCGGGCAAAAATAATTGCTGAGGATCCCGAAATCTTGTTGCAGTACATCAAAATTGTGCATGGACAACTGAACAAAGAATTGCCGAATGAGCACAAATTACAACGGTCGTATGCAATCGAGATGACGCCGCTTGAGGAACCCAATACATCCGACCGCGAATCATCAGCAGAAAAACAAGCGGAGACGGAAGAAAATGGGGAATGCGGTAGCAACTCCGGAAAACGCTCGACCACGCCGAAGCGAAAGACTAGCAACCAAGGCGGCTAACATAGCAAAGCACAATAAACCCATATAACATTAGCTCTATCGCTCGATTCTAACCTGTCAGTTGTACAAAATTCACCAATACGTAATAATGTTCACAACTCAATTGTATCGTGCATAATCTGTTTTTTGTTTTGCAGTTGTTCGCATAATCGGCACGAGTTGGTTCACAACAGGGTCGCTAATCAACAGCCGCACAACCGGTCATTCAGACCATTCATCTTTCGAGCAAGTTGGCTCATACATCGTTTCGCGTTAGAGGCACCTGGCTCCATACGGGCACATCGCGCCCCATCTACAGTAACGAGCACTTTGTTCATATCGGGCACTGCCGCCCAACATTGTTGAAATATAAAATGTAATTTGCTGTTTCTAAATAAACGCAGGTTTTACCGCTTCACAGAATCTGTCAAAGATGTCTACAGAACGCGATCGTGCTGAGAAAAATGTCGATAACCGCATCGTCGAACTATCGAAATCTCGACGGTCCAAAGAGAGTCATTGTCACGCCGTGATCAAAGACATGGTCGTCCAAGACATGATGAAACATTACAAACAAGAAGCAGAGTGGCAGTTGACACACTACGAACAGTCAAAGTCGTCTGAAACCAACGACGTTTGGACAATCGGTTCGATCGAAATTCACAACCCGGACGCCATCACTCATGCAACCAGGCATACAACCGTCGATGAGCCGTCCATGAGTCCAATCAAAGTCGAATCATCGGCAAATCTCGTCCAGGTCGAACCATCGACGACACCTGTTCAAGTTGAACCGTCCACGAGCAAAATTCAGATCGAATATCCGGCGCATCACAAACACTCTCATCACAAACACTCTCATCACAAACAATCTCGTTCAAAGCAACAAATGCATACACCACTGGCAAAACCAATTGATGAACCAATTCGCTGTTCGGAGGTGAACCACTTGCTGATTGGTGATAGCCAAATTCGTTATTTGAAAGCTCATGATTTCAAAAATGTTGCCATTCGTTCGTTTAGTGGTTGTCGCGTAGGTCAATTTCAATCAAGAATCGAAAAAATTTTGCCAACAATTCTAATGCCAATTATTTCAATTATCTTGTTCATGGGCGTGAATGATTTGTTTGGCGAATATTGTAATTTGGAACTGATTGTCAATCGTTTTGTAGCGTTCATTGACTTTTTGCGCGGCCAATTTCCAACCATTGATCGAATCATCATAACTCCGGTGCCAAGCAAGAAATACTTTGAGAATGAGTCCTTTCAACTAAACAGAATTGTTATATAACAAATTCCACAAGAACCGTTGTGTGTATGCCATGCAACCTTTTGAGTCATTGAAGCTGAGAGACAATGTGCATCTGACACACCATTCAATCATTGACATTTTGGAACGATGTGAAGTTTTAGTGGGCAATATTTTGCAACGCAAGTATTCAAAACAATGAATTGTCGAGTGTTTACAATCTTGTCGTGCATTTATTTTGCTGCATTTAATTTGATTTACACACTGTTATCCAAAATCTAAATCGTTTGTTGTCGTGATTGTAAATTTAGCGCATTTTTAACGGTCAACTGTTTATGCCAAAGGGCTACTGTAATGACTTTATGCTAATTAATTGTTAAAATTTTCTCTGTTGGCCGAGTGTCACGGACAGTGTTATATATCCGTGAGAAAATGTTTTTGTTTTGTCTCGGATTCGAGCGCGGTGAAATTTTATGTTTTTGCATAACGTTTTTTTGTGTAAGCTGCGCTGGTTTTTAGTTTTTTGATAACGTGTAACGTTTAGTTTTTGTGTCTGACTTGTTGGTGAAGAAAATAAAAAATAACGCCGAGACAATTGTAGTTTTTGAGACACCGTGTATATACGCTGAAGCGTGCGCTGTTGTGATATCCGACCAAAAACTCTCAAGACCATTTCTTTCCAGAGTCACCCACCCTCTCAAATCAACCAATTTGTATGGTGGTTCTCTGCATTTCGGCCGGGCCAACATCATATACAGAAGAGGGGGGGCCTCATCAGTGATGTGCCCCTCTCGAGTCTTTTTCCAGAGTCACCCACCCTTGACCATCGTCTCGACCTTCTCGCGCTCCTGTCCGTATTTCCAGCCCATCCACTTGCGACCCAAGAATATCAGGTCCCAGTCCGAGGCCAGTCCGCTTTTGCGTAGTTGATCCATCAGCAAGACGACTTTATAGCGGAAGTATTTCGCGAAACGAATGTCATCTTCCAGGACCATCACCAGCTCGTGTTTCTTCTCGACCACGTCCGCCCAAATTCGATAGTGACTGGAGGGAAAATGAGCCATTCAGTGCGAGGAATTTGAAATCAGCCAATCAGCAAAGAAAGAAAGATTAATGAAGAGTGCAACGGAAAACGTTCATCCACATAATGCACGAAAGTTTGTTTTTGTGCAATCGCCAAAACTTCCAAAGAGATATACCAATAGCAAAGCAACAGGCTGATTGACTGCATTTGACGGGGGTGCATTGGAATACTGAACAGCTCAAGCGAGTCTGACTAAAATTGAAAAAAACGAAACAATAATGTCAAAATTTGCTCAAAATTCTCTGGTGTCCCCTGCCCACCTCAGAAAGCACCCGATCTCGCCGAGTTTCAACGGCCGATTCCAGTACGGATCGCGGTAGGACGGCAGCAGGCGTACGCCCTGATTGAGCAAGGTGGTCTCGTTCAGAAGTTGCCCGTCGGTCGCCGGCCAATGAGTGACGTCCAGACCTGAAAATTGTCACCGTCTTCACCATTGGTGGTAGCGCGTTAGACTCGTTGCCTCTGCGTGATCGAGCCCCGCCGAGGGGTGTATAGGCACTTAATGACAGAGAAAACACTCGATGGGCGCCCTATTCGACGGCGTTCTGTACGCTTTTCTGGGTTAGCCGTGGCTAAACATCGCCTAAAATCACCGTTCGTTCGTTCGTTTTATTAAAGCTGAATTGAATGATTAGTTGACGGACTGATTGGTTGATTGATTGACTGGTAATTGACTAACTGACTGACTGATTGAGTGGTGTCAGGTGTGTGGATGTGATGATTGCTTGATTGACTGCGTTATATGAACTGGGCACCGCACCAGCCAACCACCAGTTTGTTTATTACATCCACTCAAAACCGTTGAACGTAAGTTTCTGAACAACTAACGATTAACTAAATCAACCATCGAGTGCAACAGTCCCGTTTGGTTGCACACAAACGCTGCAACCAATCAACGTGCCAGACACAACTCATCGATCAAAACTACACGAACGGAACGGAAATCTGAAGCCTCCTAAAAAATCCCACCCACCCACAAGCGCGTCGAAACCGACCATAAATATCGAACAATTTCTCCATGCGCTGTCGCCGCCACGGTCGTCGCTCCAAGTTGATCATGTAAATCTGATCCATTCCGAGACGATCCTTCGGCATGAAATCCGGCGGCACCGCGGGCGAATGCAGAAACGGCATCAGATTGTCCTTCATGTTCTCGCAGAGGAAGTCCTTCACGGTCTCCTGGGCAAGAACAATTCCATTCCATTCCATTTTATTTCGCGAAAAAGCAGGAAACTCCGATAAAACTGTTTGAACAGCATGAAATTCGGAGACCCAGAGCATGAACAAGGTCGACAAATGACGCTAGAAGACTTTATGGGTCATTAGTGCGGACAACGACTCAGCTCCTACAGAGCGTCCGCACCCGACCGAGCCCGCTCGATCGGTCCAAATTGCGTCACTACCATTCCCACCTCTGAGCGATGAACAACAACAACATGGGTCACTCGTTTCCTGGTACTACCCCATCACACGAAACCGATACTCCCTCTCGCAACAGCAGCCCGAGTTTGCTACCTCGCATTTCTGTGACCGGCGGAGAAGGGAGGACGGCAGAGAAGACAATCGCACTAAAAAACCAACCAACCAAACAATCCCGCTCACCTCAAAATCGAGCCAGCCGGCTGTCGGCTGCTCCGGATGCATCAGATAGCCGAAGCGCGCCGTGTTCACCGCGTACATCTCCATGCCGGCCGCATCGGTCGACTCGCCGAACGCCAGTAAATCGTCGATCGCCAGCTTGTAGCTGTCACCAAGTTGCGCCGGATCGAACGTCAGATTGCGCGAGCGTCCGTCTTGCATGTCAATCAGCACGGCGGTGTGCACCAACGCGACGTGGTGACAGCCGACCGATTGACGCCACAGTATGGGAATGTAATCGGGCGTATGGCGGAAGTAACCCTGCGGCCGCGGAGAAAGGGTGGAATTCTTGAGGTTTTCTTTTTTAGTAACATACATACTACATCTAGCGATCAATGAGTTGTTTCTCATTTCGAGACACCTCTCGATGACTTTCAGTGTTGATGGGAAGCTGATTGATAGCCAAAACAATACCGCTCACATGCACAACTACAGTGTGCTTTTCAAAGCTGTCACTTCGTTCGCAGAATACGGAGCACGCGATAGAAGAAAGAACGGGATCGGAGTGGATAGAAGCAAATTTAGCCACCAAAGGGGGCGACGAATTTCAGCGAAACCTCCTACAGTCGTTTGTCTTACTGCAATTTTCGCATGCTCTGTATTCTGCGAAAAAGTGACAGTTCTAAACCAATCTACTGTGAGTTGCGATCACTGAATCCCTAAATGACACCTATCCGCATTGGGGAACAGAACCACTGATAAGTGTTTTCACTTCAAAACGCCTTCCGAATCGATTCACAACTACTTAGATGTCGACAAAAACCAACAGCCGACAACTAGCAGCCAAAAGTTTTGTTTGTTTTGTTTTGGTCACACCACCACCACCAACCATGCTGTCGACGCCCGGCCAGAAGCTGCTATAATTCGTGTAGATCGTCTGTAAGACCGGCGCAATAATCGGCTTCTTCCATGCGATCAGTATGCGCAGTGTCTGCGTGTTCGTCAGCAACGCATCCGTGTCCAACATCAGCAGATAGTCGGCGGCGATGTCACGTGACACATTCAGGGCGCCCTCTTTCAGGCGAATGATCTGGCGGTAGCGTTCTGAAGAACATGCGAGAGATCACTGTTTTGCATATGGAATGGAATAGGTTTGGTTTGGTTTGAAATGATTGGACTCGTCAGTCTAGCCTGTTCGTTTATTGCTGATAGACTGCAGGTCTGGCTCATTGATGATTTTTAATAGTGATTGATTTTATTCGACACATTGTAAGTGTCAGGCATATGCACAAGGAAATCGCAGTTTTCAGACCCCAGCCAGAACTGGGCGCACAGCCGATAGCAGTCGCCGATTGTCGTGTGACTTCGCAGCAACACCGACGGATTTTACAAACAAATCAATCAAGTTGTGAAATGGTTCTCTGCATGGCTGTGTGCCCAGCTTTGCTGGTTTGGAAACTGGTTTACCTTGTGCGTGTATGCCTGACACTTGCAATGTCTCGAATAAAATCAATCAATCAAATCAATCTGCATTTCGGCCTGGCCTGAACAACAGATGCAGAAGAGGGGTGGCCTCATCAGTGATGTGCCCCTCTGGAACCCGCAAACAATGTTCCTGCTTTCACAATAAAGATGGAACTGTAAAACTGACATAACAAAAATACATGAAACCAAACGACTTATTACTCGTCAAAGCTGCGTGAAACAAAAAAAAAGAAAACTGAATAAAAAAAATTCAAATCACCTTCCGTCCAGTCAAACGGACCGAGTTCACCCGGGTATGCCGCGTTCAGTGCATCCAACGGCTCTAATTCCGCGTCCACACTGTGATACAACGGTGTCACGGCCTGAAAACATTTGCGAAATACTATAGGGCAATTATGAGAACATGTCTGGTCGAAATGACGTCATATGCTGTTGCTGTGGAAACACATACTGTACACACGTGACGCACTGGGCGCTTTGAATGCCACATTTTTTATGGGTGACGCAATCTAATTGTAATTGTAATTGTAGCATGACAATCGAATTCTTTCAAAATCAAAAACCCATTTTTTGCCCCGAGCCCAATATACCCACCGGCTCAGGAGGGAGCAGACCATGTTTCTCCATCAAACAAAAAGCAATAGAAGTGCGACTAAACAACTTTTACCTCGAGCCATCTGCCCAGCAGCTCGCTGGTGTTGTCCGAGTTGTGATCCGATCGCACATACAATGCCAGTCGCGACTTCGGGTAATCTTGCTCCTCGAATTGACCCAAGAAATAGGGCAAAATCGGCGCCGCGTTTCTGGCCAAAATGCAGACCAGAATCAGCGGGTACGAGTCTTCTGTTGATAATGACGACTGATATTCGTGGATCATTTGTTCAAGGTGTTCAATTTGGGCCAAATCGTCTTCGTTGACTTTCGACTGAGAATCGGCCCCCAAGCCGAAGACGACGAGACTGAGGGCAAAAATTGACCAGATGAAATTAGCCATTTCGATTTGATTGGCCAACCAAATTAGATACTGCTCATTTTTTGAAGTTTTGCCGATTTTGGAATGGTTTTTTTGTTGGCGGGCAGTGTAATTGCTGAAAGACAATGTTGGCTGTTATGATGCGTTTTGTTTCAACAACAAACACACTTGCACTTCCAGAGTCACATTGACAGTCACTGGTAATGCAAACATGTGCTGATGACACCAACCAAAAAAACTGGCAATTTGTGTCAATGCCAAGTAAGTGATGTAATACCCCTCACATCTCCAGGGACTATTGGCAAGTTCACCAAACGAACCACAAAACCGAAACAAACACCCGATTTTTTGAGGACATTTCGCTTCCTTTATTTTTTTTTCATTGTGATATCACGCACGCACACTGAATTAGCATTACGATTGGATTGAATAAGCAACGACAGAAGTGGGACGAAAATTTCATCGTGACAAAATTGCAATAAAATCAGTTTTTCAATTCATCAAAAATGTGGTTTTGGATAGTCAATAAACGACAGAAAACGGTGAACAAAAGATTGAACGGAGTAGAATTTATACAATGTTAGCATTTATAATTGCGTCAAGTCACAGAACAAAAAGACAGAACAAAATTTAATTTGAATTTGAAACGAAAAAAGTGATGGGAATTTTATCATCAATTTTGACCACAAAAAATGATAAGAAAACTTCAAAACTGTTTGAATCGCTCCGCCCGACCCTTTTTGTCAATAAACTAAAGAAAAACGCGTTTAAATAATTTCGTACATGAAAAATGGCTGGATACCAAAAATTATAAACCACAGACAACAAATGCTAAATGACGACCAAAAAACAGCCACCGAATTTTGAACAAGCGCATTGAAACTGTTTGAATAAGAGCTGTTCAAAAAATGACATTTGAAAATAAAAATAATTCCAATAAATAAACTTTTGGGTAAATGGGGTTCAAGTAAAACGCAGTTTCCAAACGTGATTTCCAAAATTTTAGCCACTAAAAATTACAGGCCTGAAACGACACACCGGAGTTGAATTCAATGGACGAGAACAACAGAAATGTTGTATAGATTGTTCGATCAAAACACATTTCACACGGATTCTAGAAAAAAACTCAATAAATACAACGATGGTCAGAAAGCGTCTGAAAGAAAACATGAAAAATGACACACAATCAAGATAATCAATTCTAGGGCGACAGCAACATTGCTGGTTTTTATCGCCGCGTTTCATTTATCAGTTAGTTATTATTCATGTAACAAATTCCCAAGCTACGGCGAATTGTGTGGGCTGGGCTTCAGATACCGAAGACCTTGTCTTTGAGTGCGGAAACAAAAAACCAAGATTTACAGACTTCTTTGAATGAAAAACCTTGCAACTAAAATCAGTGGTGAGCAACGGACTACAAAAACGCAAGCACACAAAAAACAGCAAAAAACACAGACAGGACAATAGACGTTCTAGTTCGCATGTGTAAAAACATCACATTTTCCGACCACAATACTTTCGACAGACAAAAACAACACAAAAGCACAGTTGTGAATTGACGATAAAAAACGCTGAAACACGGTGAAAATCGTCGAAACTATTAAACAACAGACGACTCGCGGGTTTATTTGGAAGGCTCATGCTAAATATTCGTACATGTCATTCTCCTTCGCGTCTCTTTGTAAATACTCTTTCTCGATGAGAACGTCGATTTGCTTCTGGAACAAAAGTATTGCACAATTGAAGGAAATTGACAAAAAGATTGCCAAAAAAACAACAACAATCTGCTTCGGTGCAATGCAACTAAACCGGGAGTCTGAAAGTTTTGTAACATTCGGTTTGAAACAGAGCGATGTTGCACAGCAACAAACACACTTGCCCTCCTGTAATCATCGAACGCGTGTTTGTGCAACATTGCCATGTTAGAAACTCGAGTGTACACTGACTGGTCTTTAGAGCCAGGATTTTGATAGACGGCAGTCGTTTGCATCCGGTCACACCCTGATGCAGCATTCCCAACCCACATGACTTTTGTGGTGTGTGTAAAGCGGCATTCATGAAGCAGTGTTTCGTGACGCGTAACTGTGCTACGCGGTCACTAAAAGTCACTAAACTCCATGAATGCCCCTGAACACGGCTAGAAGCTCGGTGCTCACCACGTCGCCGTCGGCTCCAAGACCCAAGGCCCTGCCATGGATCTCTAGCTTTCCTCCATCATTTTCGGTTCCACCACAAAAAAAAACCTTTCACGATTTCGGTTCTCCATCCCACAAAATCCCCAAAAACGGTGTTTTCAACAACTAACTTTGATAATCGGCACCTTCGGCTTGAAGCGCGTCGTCAGCTGGTTCAGCACCTCCGAGATCAGATGCGTGTGCTTCAGGCGTTTGCGCATCTTCATGATTCGAACGATGGCGGCCTGGCAGAGAACAAACCGGTTAAGAAATACAGTTACTTGCTTGTATTCGAGGCTCTGATTAGGTACCGCTACTGTAGTATCAACTGAACTGGTTGTGTTTCTGTTTCAAGTTCAGTTGAACAAACAGAACAGCTGGAATCCCAAGTGGCACCACTGCTTTGTGGCTGTGTGTACAGTTTTGCTTGAAACTGACAAACAAACAAGAAAAATTATTCGCTTTAGCGCTGATTGTCGGTATCAAAATCCTAATTCCAAATGACCAAGTCTTAAATACAATCAATATAAAAAGACTCCGAATCAAAAAATGTTCCCAAAAATACAAAAAAAACGCCGCACCAACCTGAATGAGTATCTTTCGGTCCTCATCGATGTTCTTCTGCACTTGCTCTTGTTCTTGTTTCACCTCGCTTCGAATGACCGCCTTCGACAGGTCAATCTTCATTTTCTTGCTGCAACGTTTTTAAACGCAATGAGACCGCCAAAATTGAAATGCTTAGTTCAATTGTTCAGCGTGTTTAGTTCAAAATTGAAAAAAAACTACTGCCATAACTTGGCCGTTCAAACGCGCAAGTTCAGTCCGAAACAGACAATTAAAAGAGAGAGTTCCTCTGAATTCCAAACGACACGGTTTACCCAAATTCCAAAGAATAATTACGCGAACACCAATGAGACAAAAGCTTCCCCAAACAAATCTCCCATTTTTCTGATGTGTTTCCTTCCACCGACTTCGTGAACTTCTGATTCAGCCTCAACGTGGCGCTGTCGCTGATGGCGCGCGCGTCTTCGCCGGCCGTCGTTGGATCGGCCGCCACGGCGCTGTTCGACGTTGAGGTGCTCGCTGATTGGTCGTCGGACGACTGGAGCAGGTGGAATTTCACGAGACCCTGCGAAGAGTGAGCGGCAAAATGGATCGGCAGAAAAAATCGGTGGTATTTCGCGAGCCCATACCGAGCAAAAAGGCACGGAACCAGCTGGTCACTGCCGTGCGAACAAGAGGGGTACCTTGGTGCGGGGCCCGCAACACAGTGTTCACCACGAGTAATCGTTTTGCGGGGCTCTACACCGAGGTACCCCTCGGGTGCTCGGGTCTGAATAAAATACAGAGAAGGTCCAGAGATGTTTTCAGGGTCTCTCTGAAATAGATCAAGCTGATTAATGTCAAGGAGACATGCGGTGTCCCATGGCATCACGTGTTCAAAATCAGCTAACTTGATAAGTTCCAAAAACACCTGGAAACCGGCTCTTCAAAAACGGTTGCTCACGAATAGGTAAACATGAAAGGGAATAAATCATTGCGCATACATGTAACACGACTCGTTTTACTCGACAATCACAAAGCGACAACAGGTCCAATCAGAAAGTACAGTAATGGACAGCCCGAGGAGCTCCATTTGACCGGACCTGTAGTATCTGCGACAGCACCTCCGCCTTGATGCCGGTGGCGTCCAGCAATTGCTGGAACGTGATCTCGATGCTGTCGTTGAACTGTACCAGCACAACCATCTGCGCGGTGTTCGCCTGGAAAGTGAACAATAAAACGGTGCATTTCGGCATTGAAACGCTTGGCTCTCGTTTGCCAGCACGCCTTTTCCGGTCTACAATTCTACTACATGTAACGTGTCCATGTCGAAGCAGTTGGAATGGTTGTATTGTGATCAGTTTGCCGCGTTGACGATTCAACATGATACAGACACACTAGCACAACCAATCAGCGTGCTCGGTTTTCTGCATTTCCAACGTTACCGCTGCATTTTTGGTGGAAAAACCAATGAATAAACCAATCAACCAACTAGCTAGCAAATCAATAATTCCACCCATCAATTCCACAAACTCAAACACGTGACCGATCCCAAAAACTACCGTAACCGTCTGCTACCGTATGTCACCGTAAGCCCTACCGTAAACGTGTACGGTCGATCAAAGCCGCTGGTCTTCAGTTCGCCCTTGCTCATCTGCAGCAGCCACTGTAGTTTGCGACCGTTGTATTTGTGCTGGTAGAACATTGTGAACTTCTCCATGCAGGTTTCCAGCTGAAAGAGTGCAGAATGTTGGGCTACTCTATGTTGATTGGTTGGTTAGAATGTGAACATCTGGAACGCGTCCCTTTTCTAGAAAAAAAGGATGGAAACAAAATGCATGCAGGTTTTTTGGAGTTCTTGGGCGCGTTCGCAAGCGTGTGCATAACTTCATATGTGACCACAAAAAAAATAAAAACATTTTCTTGGTGAACTAATTGCGAGTAGCAGAGGGGTACCAAAATATGTCGAAAGCAAATCTACAATGTCCAAAGCCAAATCAAAAAGCAGCTGCATACCTCTCGCGGCAACAAAAAGCCGCCCGTTTGCTGGAAAGGCCACGAGCCGCTACTGAGCACTTGAATGCCGAACTCAACTGCAAAATACGAAAAAAACATTGTCTTTTTCAAAAATGTGAATATGATCTGTTCTTTGTGTAAAACAATTGCTCCTCACTTTTATAACAAATCAACCAAACTCCATGAAGTAAATGTGGGTCTAAAGGCAGTTTACTAGTGCTATCAAACAAAACAGAGTAACGTCATACAGTCGCAAACCAACGCTAACATCATATAACAGCAGTGTGCGTATAAGCGTATGTGGGTGCCAGTGTGTTTGTCACTGTGCGACACTATCTACAGTGTTTATAAAACAAAGTGTACTGTCTTCAGACTAGGACTTCCACTGACCAGGCAATGCGGCCGTTTTCGCGAGGTGCTCTCGGAAGCCCTCGTTCAAGTCCTTGCTCAAACCGGTATCGGTGAACATTCGCTGCAGTTTCGACGTGTATTCAAAGCCGCACATTTGCTGGAGCAAGGATAAAGTGAAGGTTTGTTGAGAAAATCGACTGTCAGAAGACAACTGCACACAACTAATCAATGCGACTTTACAGTAGACATCCATGATCGTCAAAAAACGGTAATCATAAAATCAACAACCGTGCTCTAACAGTCGCTCATTTTCGTCAGCATTCAAATAATTCTCTTTGACAAGGACATGGCGATCACGAAGGGTTGAAACAACATCGTGCCGAGACCAACACAGTAGGTACCGTACTCCGTGAGGCTACAGTACCGGCATTCCACAATGGTTTTTTACAAAAAAAACGCAAATCTCACTTTCAATTTGCTGATCATACTAGACTCGGCGTCATCAGATGCGGACAGCGCGCCCACCAATCGTTTCGCGAGCATTTTACTGTAGAACTTCTGGAAGACGTCCTTGTCTTCGATGTACTTGAACACGGTCATCTGCGAATAAGAGCGACATTCATTGCGTTTAGCCGGCTTTCATTGTTACAGTCGAACTCTAAACTGTGCGCAATCAGCTGTTTGGTTGGTGGTCACGTGCAGAAATTGCTGTGGAGCGTCGTCTGTCGTTCTGCACAGACAGCACGCATCACGTGACCACCAACCAACCAGCTGATTCTCTATAATTTAGAGTTCGACTGCAGATTGCCAGATTGTTCTCCATTTCTGCTTTGTCAAAGTGAATCCAAAAAGTCAGTGAGTGCATCGGTAGGCCTGAATTAAAAAAAAACGAAGTCTCTGGCGCATATTTTTGGTCAGCACCTGCAGCAGCTGTGTGACTGTTGACTGTATTCACACTTCACAGAACAGTTCATTCATCGCTAGCTGTGTGACACGATTGCTGCTCAACTATGAATGCCAATCAGATCTCCTTGCTGCCACACAATCCAGCGAAATCAGCTGAGTGAAAGAATTTGGCTTGCGTGCCCTGCTAAGCCGATCAGAAAACCAGTGCAGCACTTGCCAGACACCCGTGGTGTCGAATGGAATGGCACTCAAACACAACACAACACAACACAACACAACACAACACAACACAACGCGTCCACAAAATCACAACGAACCACTTGATTGAGCAGATCTTCCAGCTCTTGTTCTTCCGGATTCTTGGCGCTCTTCTTCAGCAGCATGTCACAGTAGCGAGCGAGCAGTTCGGGCGATTTCGAGGACGCCTTCGCAACATCGGTCACCTTGTTTCGATTGATGAATGACGTGCACGCCTGGAAATGCCGAATGAAACAAAACAGCGCTCCCGTTACAGACTTGGTCGAAAAGAAGCCGACGTGAAAGCGATTCGTGTCGTAGTAGGAGCCGGACGAACGATCGAACATGAATATTCAGGCAAAGTTTTTCGCGGGAATTGAAAATTGAGCGCAAGAGGTCACTTGGGAGGTTCGTTTATGCCGGTTTTATTCGCTTGAAGAAAACCGGAACGTTTCCGCTGTTGCATTGCTAGAGGACAAACTGCGATGGAATATATATCGATTGGTTTAAATGTCGCAATCACAGCCATTACAAATGAATGCAATTGACAGCAATTCGTTTTTTCTCGTTGCTCAGCAACCATGGCTGAGAATAAAGCCTGAAAAAACAAAAAAACAACCCAGAAAATATTCCGGAAAATAGCAACCTTATCTAACGCCTGCACGAAACCGGCGTCGTTTCGGAAGGCAGTCATCACGAGATTGTTAAACTGTCGATGGACGCCCAGGATTGTGTTCACGTACACTTTCGGATCCTAAATGGAGCAATAAAACATTCATATCAGATAGAAAAACTATTTCTTCAATAAAGATGCAGGCATCGTCGAAAAAACTTTTCGACCTCCCTCCACCCTCGAGTGGGATTCGAACCCTGCCGCACAACGCCTTAGACCACTTGACCATCAGTCGTCTGGTCGCTATCCTTTTTTGAGCCCTAATCTGAGGCAATCTGGTCCGCAAAAACCAGGGCCGTGCGGGCGGGTTCGAGTTGAAAGTGATCTAATTCCGCAGTGGGCAAAACTTTCAAAAACCAAACACAAAAACAAGTTTAAAAGCCAGTTCTCAGTCCAAACGCCCGTACCGGATTCGCGGCGTCGCTTGACTTCTCGATCGCCTGCAGTCCCTGCTCGACGACGTGCTGCTCGAGCGCCTTGCGGAGTTCGCCCAGTCCACCTTCCACGCGCGAGCACAGCGCGTACATTCGTCCTAAGTCTGGAAAATTGAATGATTCGATAGTGGAGCTGCGTGGATTGTCGGATAATAAAGATTTCGATTCGCTGGATGTTTCACTCTGAGACTATAAGATCGTGTCCGTGGTAAAACGCTTTTAGATGGGTGAGTCCCACTGACGAGCCAGCGAGCCCGGCGGTATGCGTCTACCTGGCGAAACCGCAAACAGCGAGCTTTATGCATTGATGGAGAAAAAAGCGAAAATTGTACGTTGCGAATTTGCTAAACACGATCGAATTGGTTGTCTATGAGTATGACAGTCGCTTGAAATCACATTCGAAAAAAAAGTTTCTTTGAGCCGAAATCACAAGACTGCCGAGCCGATCCAATTGATCCGGCGTTTTCAAGGAGGTTCACAAAGTAAATATCCCAGACCACCCCTCTCCTGTATCGGCTGTTGGCCGGGGCCGAAACGCACGAAACATTCGTTCTTTCATGCAAACAATTTGCTGGATTTTAACAAAAATTCCACACAAAAAAACCAAAAACTTCTGCACACCGTCATTCTTGTGCGCGGCGAGCAGCCCGCGGAACTCCGTCTGGAACATGTCCAACTGTTTGCTGATCAGCACGTGTTCGCAGCATTTCGCGAGCGCCTCCTGCGTTGACGAGTGCAGATAGAGCTCGCATCGTTTCTCCTCTTCTTTCAGTCGCTGCTCCACCTGACGGCACAAACGAAAAAAAAAACGAGATTTTTTCCAAATCGGCCACGAACATTTTGTTTGGTAGTGGTAGTCTCTCGAAGATTGAAAAGAATTCAGCGCCAGCCATGAATAATTCGTCTGGGTGTGTATTAATAGCTAGCTCGACGAATAAATGAATCACTTAGATTTAGCTTCGGACGTTTCCATATTCCGAATGGCCGTAAACCGATAGCCAAGGGCAAAAGTAATAATCCCAATAGCCGGTTGGCCGCATTTGAATTCGGCGATCTGATTGGTCGGTTCAGCAGCCAATCAGTGACAGCCGACATGACACTTCTGACTGATTTTATTCGACACACTGTATGTACAGTCTAACTCAATAACATATCCAACTAGCTGATTGGTTGATGCATGCATTCTGTGCAAACCAAACTCAGCGTCGCCACAGCAATTCATGCACAGAATGCATGCATCACGGGATCACCGACCAATCAGCTAGTTGGTTATGTTATTGAATTAGACTGTGAGTGTCAGGCTCATCTTCCGTCTGACGTTGAAAAAACCGTTTTTTTCCCACCTTTTTCATGTACTCGGTCACCGGATTGTCATTAATAAACTCGGCCGACTCTTTCGTATAGAACGCTCCAGTCTCCTCGACGAAGAACTTCTCAAAGTTCTCGCGGTAGCACGTCAGCGACGGCTGGCGGTCGGATGAGGGCGTGACGCGCTGCGCGAGCGTGCTCGCGTTCTGCATCGTCTCGTCGACGCCGAGGGCGACTGCAAGCAAAAAGCGGTTAAGGTGCGTTTATACCTGACGTATGCAGACGTATGTCGACGTACGTCAGGTAGGAACGGTAGTATGCAATAACACGGCACCTAAAGTGACGTGACGTGCCGTGCCGTACGCGCATACGTCAGGTATAAACGGGCCTTTAGCATGGTCACCGCTCGTGCGGCCTGGTGGTAGCGCGTTAGACTCGTTGTCTGTGCGCTCGGGGGATCGAGCCCCGCCGACGGGGTGTACAGGCACTTAATGACAGAGAAAACTCAATGGGCGCCCTACTCAATGGCGTTCAGTACGCTTCTCTCGGTTAGCCCTGGCTGAAAACATCGCCTAAAAGAACCCAAAAACAACAACATCAACAACAACAAAAGAGCATGGAAAGGTCAAGGTGCATGGTTTGGTTGCAGATTACGTTTCTCTGACCACTTTTTACTTTGGCAAGCCTACTTTTTACCCATTCCAATAGGCAATTTAACCCGGTTTCTCATTTTAGCCGTAACGTCTTCTTCCTTCCCATCCACCATATCCCCATCGTCAGCACACACACAGTCGCACTCACCATAGCAGTCAATGACGCCCTTTATGAGCGACGTGTTCACGGTTTCACCCAGTCGTTCGCGTTCGACCAGTTTCAGGACGGCACTGGTGACGCCGTGACGCATCGGTTGAAACAGATGCTCTTTCCAGGTGACAAGGGCAAGCTGTGAATAATGGAACGGGCGGCTGGTAAAAAACTGTGCAAGAATGTGTAAAAGTATAAAAAAGAACTCGAACGGAGGGCTAGTGTCTAAGGTTGTGTAAAACTATAAAACTGCCCACAGCTCGAAAAAACTCACTATGTAAATCTCGTATATGCCGTCGTTTCCCTCATCCAACTCTCGTTTGATCCAGTGTCGATTCAAATAGGCGCAGATTCCATTCACCACACGAGAACTGAAAACAACGGCAGACGGTTGGTCAGAGGTTTTTTTGTTTTCCCATGATAAAAAATATCGGTTCGAGAATCATTGTCTTCAATTGACCGATTCGGAATTGATGACCATTGAACGCAAAGGCGACCGGCCAAAAAAAACCGTGCACAAACGTCCGCAAAAGACATGTACCAGCAGCAAATAAAACAATGCGCAAGCAGCACAACCAGCTACATCAAACAAACTACCTGAACTGAAAATCGTCCCACTGTTTCGTGTAGTAGTTGAGCAAATTTTCGCCCTCCAAGCCATTGCCGCTCTGAAATTAGTTTTTTTTTCATTTAACAGAGCGCACCATTGTCATATAATGCAGCAAAACTATGGTTGCTAGATTGGTATAGGGTTTTCTTTTGTTTCTGCGGTGACTCGACCGTATTTGACTGGCCCACGTTTGAACCTGATCAGGGTCACGCACCAATCAATCAGCTAATGCTCAAATTTTCAAGTCGGAGTAGTCGGACTAGAGTATCTAAACACACAAAACATAACACAGATCAGACGTGTGTCATTGTCTCGAGAGATGATTTTTTTGCTTGCAACAAAACAAGCTCAACAAACCTTCAAAATACCCTTGATGTACTCTTGAAAGAAGTCGCGAACTTTAGTGTACAGTTCGAGACCAACAAATTCAGCGCCCACCGGAGTCTGCGGTCCGCTGCGCTTTCCTGGAAAGTCCAGATTCGAAAAAAACTTTCAAGGTAGAGTTTTTTAAACCGTCTGTTTTTGTTGCGGTAGTAGTTTTTTCGTAGTAAATCAATGCATTGCACTGATTCACCGATCGATCAATCAATTTTTGAACGACTAATGGACAATAAATCAAACATTCACGACTGAAAATCGACCCTGCGCCCTGCCTGAACAACTTTTTTCATCCAATTCAAACCAAGACCGTTACAGCCAAAAAAAACACAGCCAAACACCACCGATTTACAAACCGGCTCGCTTGCTATGCGCCGTCAGAGGGCCAGCGCCGCGCGGCACTGCATCGGTCGTGTAGCTGACACTCGTGCAATAATTGTAGACGTGCCTGCACACAACATCCATCTTGAAAAATCCGATCAACTTCTCGAGACCTTAGATATCAGAATCGGCCACCGAAAAATCTAAGTTTACATGTCAGGTGTGCAGTGACAGTGATCAGCTCAGCAGTACCCAAGAATGTCAAGTTATCATATACTCAGTTTGACATGGACCGCAGAAACGGAAAGATCAGGATTTTAAAAGTGGCTCGAGAAAATTTTTGGTGTCTCACTGTCTATAATTTTGATCCTGGTTGGGATGAAGGGCATGGATGAGTCCGGGTGTCAAGCAACATTCGGGAGGGGGACTCCTCTCGCACGTATTAGGTACTGGAGAACAAGCAATTCTCCAAAACAACCACAACAGCCCAGCACTTACGTGTACAGCTCCATGTAGCGCGCGCAGGCCATGGTCTTCTGCACGTATATCTGCATCAGCCCACCGCGTAGGTCCTCCCAGATTTTCGCAAGGTCATTCTGCGGTTGTCGCTGCTGCTGACTGCCGCTGCTTGAGCCCGCTGCCGAGGAAGCCATGGATGCAAACAGCAACGTTGCGGTGATTGGTGCGCTGGACGGATAGTGGACGGTGTTCGATGAATGGTTAGCAGTGGCGTTTGACGCTCGATCACAATGGTCACTGTTGTTGAGTCGGCTCTGTTTCGCTGCGGTCGCTGTCGTCGTCGTCGTCGGTGCACTGTTGCTGCAAGAGGCGCGATTGGGCGGCTGCTGCTCACTGCAATGAGATAACTGGAATGGATTGCCACTTGACTTTGTGATTCCTGTCATCACGGCATCAATCTCATCAGTTTTGTTTTTTTTTGTCAAACGAGCACCAGGTGCAGTTTTAGAAAAGCGTAGCAGTCCAATAGTGTGACACAGTTACGCTACTGAGCGCCGAGATGGAACCACAGGACAACCCATTTCAATTGAAATTCTTCTTAACTTCACGTTGCAGTTGCAGAACAGACGTTGACGAATTAGTTTATGTGAAAAAAACGGAACTGTGATGTTTCATGAATTTATCCAGGAGCTCAGTGGTGTTGGTGCAGCACTATTGGACTCCTACGTTTCATAAAACTGGCCGTCTCATCGTCTCTTCTTCTCCACCCACAGCACTATCAAATCATAATCAAACAATTTTTGCAAGCATTTTTTGAAACTAGTCCACCTTTTTGACGGTTTTCGTTTGGTCATGAACAACGAGCTGCGATTCGACACACGGACACACGCGACGGGGTCCACTCCACTCCACTTTTCTTGAACGACGCAACCGTTTGTTTGCCTGCCAACCGAAGAAAGCTCAATAATATGACACGACGACGGACGGAGACGAGACCACGCTAAATTGATTCTTATTAGGGTCAGTAGCAAAAGCGGGACCTTGGGTGAGGGGGGGGTGTTTGCCAAATTTTAGAGGGGGTGTCAGGTGCCTCCTCGCCCCTCGATGAGGGGGGGGGTGCATAGTTGTTCTAGGGGGGGGGGCCTGGGGGGCGGCGAGTGTAGGGTTGTTAGACAAAAATCAAAAAAAAAATTAAAAAAAGGGTTGGAAAAAAAGCGTAATGCATCATTCTGCATCTGCAGTTCCGGTGCTCCTCCTCCATAACACAGGAAAGAAAAAAATGCAAAAACTAATTGATCATTTTCACCTTATCAAAAAGGCCTGGCTTAGGATTAGGTTTAGGATTAGGAACCTACAACGACTCATTAAAACGAACCTCAGATCAAAAATCAAAAAAATCACTTTCAAGAATGTATACAAATCGAAAGAAAGTGATTAAAAAAACAAAAATGACGATTTTTTTTAAATTCGAAAAAATTTCCTCTAATATGCTTTGAAAACCTCAATTTTGGCACAATTTTTCGAAAGTTCAACAAAGTTCGAATTTAAAGCCGGTTGGTGTGTTTTCACTTGAGCTGGGGACAATTAGTGACGTTTTGGGGGTCAAAACACAAGAAGCATGGTAACGGTTTGGAAACAGTACCGAAGGCGAAAGCAAATTTTCGAGGGGGGGGGGGTGTCGTCACGTGGGGGGGGGGGGTGCCGAAAATTTTTCAGTGGGGGGGGGGGGTGTCAGTCATGGTACAGTGACACCCCCAGGCGTGGTCCATTTTTACGCTTTTTG
This sequence comes from Theristus sp. LFF4_11, assembly GCA_030248135.1. Classification (NCBI taxonomy): domain Eukaryota; kingdom Metazoa; phylum Nematoda; class Chromadorea; order Monhysterida; family Xyalidae; genus Theristus; species Theristus sp. LFF4_11. The sequence continues at coordinate 264,287 of JASANC010005440.1, forward strand.
AATAAAGTAGGCAAACCCACTATTGTAGGGGGGGGGTACACATAGAGATGTCAAGAAAAAAAAATTTCTATTTTTTTTTAAATTTTAAAAAAAATTTTTTTTTTAAATGAAAGTTGTTCAGAATTTTTTAGGGAGTCCGAATATCACCATCTGAGGAGCCACCGACTTACCATATGACCCCCACTCATATGGGAGGAGGGTGAAAATTTCAGACTTGGTTTCGGCGACCCCATTTTCCCACCGACGACATCACGTCTCGTGTTTTGCCTCTCAATTCACCTCAAATAACACGGAAACAAGTTTAACAACAAACCGGTGTGATCATGCTGACGACACGAGGCGAAACAGCAACGAGCAACCAACGAAGTTACGCTTGCAGTGGCAGCCAGTGCAATTTCGACCTTTCGAGATCCTGAAAAACGATGCGTAAATGTGAGTTCTCTGCTTCTATCTCACCTTAGCGACATCGGAATTTGTTGAACTAGCCTTTGCGACGCTCAAGTACTTCAATGCGCGAGTCGATCATCACTCACCAAGGCTGAAAACAGTCGATAAATCAATCCAGAATACCACCTGCAGCGTTGAAGACTAAGTGACAAGGTAAAGTCAAAGAAAATTTTTGTTGAACTTTCGAAAAATTATGCCAAAAAGGGCATTTTCAGGGCACATTAAAGAAAAAATTTCAAAAATTTTTAATAAAAAAAATGCTCATTTTTTTTACTTTTTTTTTAAATTAAAAAAAAATTTTTTTTTCCCTTACATCTCTAGGTACACACGAGGGGGGGTGTGGATGGTCCAGTGTCAGGTTTTGGGAAGTGGGCGTCGCGTGACCCAGCCCCCCCCCACCCCCCCACGCGGAGGTCTCGGGTGCTCTGGGGGGTGTACCCCCCCCCCCCACCCCCCTCGTCTTCGGTACTGTTTGGAAAAGGGAAAATGAGGTCACCCAAACCAGAAGCATTAAAATCTGGAAAGTTCCGACAGTTTATGTTCAATTTTTACAAGGCGCTAGGCCCATTTGTATCTGACGTATGCAGACGGACCCTAAAATAGAATTGGCCGTTGGACTGTGTCTAGAAGAATTAGTGACCAAGATAAAACATCTAAAACATACATGTGAAGTTTAAAATAACTTCTTCGTTTATGTTTTCGGATTAGAACTTTGTTCAGCGTGCGTCACCGTGAGAAATAAAAATAAGCTTTAAATTCGTAATTTCAAATCTAAAGTTCTGCACGAATCACGAACGAACACATCTGGCTCTCGACAATTACAAAAAACGTCTGTTTCGTAATATATATATAATTTGATCGAGTTTTTGTTTTCATAATATGATAATCACAACTTTCGAAAAAAAAACGCGAAAACAATCCACTACAATTCGTCGTCGTCAGACAGTTCAACGTCGATATCGAATACTGGACGTTTCTGAGACATACGTAGGATTGCAGCCTCTATTGGAGAGTCAGCCACCGGCCTGTCGGCGGTTTCAGGCAATGACACCATCAGAAAGCCAGCCACTAAAATCAACACTGAACAGAGCATGAATTTGAGCGTGTCGACGCTGACGTGCGGTTCCTGAAAAGGTTCCGAGGAAACACCTGGATAAATTCAACAACAACAGAGAACACATTTCGAATCTTCATTGGTTTCCGTCTCGTTTTAATCGAGCTCACTTGATCAATGTCGGTCGGGTTCAATGCGAGAAAGTACATGAGACGTGTGAATTCGGGAAGTGCGGTGCACAACGCCGACGCACTCGCACGATAGGCGGTGGGAAACAGCTCTGAAGCAGTGTGCGAAGTTTTAGTGACTTGTGTGCTGACAAATCTGTGATAAATTGTCTATTTTTCATCTTTCAATCCTATATACACGTACACGACATACCTGAACTGAACACGTAGAGTGCTGTGACGTTTGCCGATACCATGGCGTTTGCCAATATCGACATCACTCTAGCAAGCAAGATCTCCGCTGAAAGTAATGTTGGTGTGGTTTTCATGCTGGAACGTGGGGCTTCAAAAAGTAAAGACGTCTTATCGCTGGACGGACAGTGTTTTGTGATCATTATAATGAGCAGGCAATGGCCAATGGCAACGCTGAATGCCACAGTGAGCCACATGCGACCGACGAAGAACAGCAGTCCTGCTGCCATGAGACTGCCGCCGAACGCCAATCCCCCGCTGTACAGTCGATGCTTCAAATGAGTTGGGTCGTGCAGGTCGAAGCCGATACACTCACTTGCCAACACAAACGCAGACAAGTTCACTGTCCTGTTTATAATGTGAACTGCAGTGTTGAGTTCGTGCATAGAAAAGCAAACGGCCACAACATGGACGCTCGTACCAGAGGAATGTTACTTTCAGGATGGTCCCCACCAAGTTGCACCAATTGTCGGTCGATAGACATTTATCCGCTAATGCATGGTAAACATCGGTGCATGGCTGCAGTGATCCTTTCTGTAAACACGCAAAAATTAAAACGTTTCACTGCAGAATTTAAAGCGATAAGTTGGATTTCAAAAATGCTTGATACATACATAGCTTTCGGTTCACCCTGTGGTATACAACTCACAGTTCTCATGCTTTGCACATCATCGAAATCAATGTCACGATCCTGTTTCTTTATTATGCTCATTGCTTTGCGAAATTTACCGTTGACAATCAACCAGCGAGGACTCTCTGATACGCAACTGCAAACACGTTTCGCAATGTTCAGCATAAACTGTGTGTTTGCATGTAGTAAGCAATAAGGTAAAAAAATATCCAGAAAAAGGCGTCCGAAAATGCAGTGGAGAACGCCGGGCGTTTGGTTCAGCTCAACCTCAGGATCTAAAGTTTAGAACACAGTTGGAGAATTGTTAGTCATTGATTTAATGAAAATTTATTATTGACTCATAGCTTTGAAACCATTGAAAATTTCACAGCATACATATTTTTGAAAAAATTTAGTGGTTTTAGAGTCAGTCAGACGAACCAAACTGCATAATAATCAGATTGCCCATTGTACAGGGTGACGTACAGTATGGCCGAATAAATGAGGCAGTCCATCAAGGCGGGATCAGTCGCAGACTAGGAGTTGTCTTTTTCAAAAATGCCAACATAATTCCGAATCATGTGTGCAAGGGAGAAAGAATGCACAGAATAGCGCGGATAATCCATTGGTTTTCAAAAATGTGTCAAATTAGACACGCAGTTTGGTTTCTGAACATCTTTTTTCTTTCATTCAAAATTCGCGCGCTCCTTGAACCCTGAAAAAAGCTGCCATGTTTAATCGGCCATACCGTAGAATACATAAAGTCGCTGTTTGCGGTTTCGCCACGTGGACGCATACCGCGGTGCCACCTGGCTGGTCAGTGCGCCGGACACCAGGCAGAACTGCCGAAGGTGTTTTACCACAGACAGAGCTTACAGTCTGGGTAAAACATGCTTAAGTAGTGGTCACGACTTTGTGTAGCACCATAAGCGCTCAACCATTTCTGCTAGAGTGAACGCTACGGCGCTTCAAAGTCGTGGTGACCGCTCTTTCTGCGCCACCGTGTAGTTTTTTTTGAGACATTCTGTACATGAAGACAGCGACAGCCGAGACGAGCCACGCGATGCCAACGCTCAACTTTGTGCACACCCAGACGCCGGACAAAAACAAGGGCAATGCAGCCAGGAGTTCGCCAGCGACCAAAAATGGGCCCCAGAAATAGACGACTTGTCGTTGAGTGACCGTCGAAAACTCGATTGCTGCACGAATCGCGTGAAAAGAGATGGGTATAAAATTATCTTTCTGATTAAACGTGCCATACCAATACGCATCTGTACGCCAAGAAGAGGAAAATGTTTCACGTCTACGCGGCATTTCGAAATCAACAGAACTGAACGTGCAATCTGGATGACACGGCTGTTTTGTGCAAGGAAATAAAAACCTAATTAGAATCTTTTTCACGCAATAAACTTATTTTAATTCATAATTTCGGACAACTTTCCGGCGCGAAACAGCGCGTTCAGTTTTCTCAGCGGTGTGCGTTTTCTACAGATCCATTCACCAATTACTCCGGCTCCTTTACACGAACAGATTACAACTCATGACAATACTAAGGGCGCATTCATGTTGCAGTATTTAGTTCCCGCGTAGCTATGTTTCAACATACTGTAGCTGTGCGGTCACTAAATACTGCAACATGAACGAAGTTCACTGCAGCTTTCTCAAAAAAATAAGTGTCCGGAAACGATTTCGAATCACAACAACAACATGCCACAACCGAACAAAACGCGACGCACCCAAACAGACAGCAAGCATGACAATCGGCAACCGGAAGGCGGATTCCACGAACACGAACACAGCAAGCATCGCGAAGCCGTGCACTGCGATGAAGGCGCAATTCACGGCGCCGCACACGCAGCAGCACACCAGCAACACGGGACGTTTGCCGACCATGAAAACGTTGGAAATAATTATTTAGATAGATTGCTGAAATTGAAACAATCATCTTTGCAATCTAAATTTGCGACTGTATTGACCAATAAGAGAATTGTGTGTTAGTGAAATTTGACGTGTAATTGGTTCTTCATGGCTTGTGCTACGCTGTTACTTTTTTGTTCCTTGCACACACGCTTGGGAAAAAATCTAGCGTTCTTGAAAAAAAAACACAATTCCTAGTCTGCGTCTAATCCCGCTTTGATAGTTTGCAGTTGTCAATCTTTGCAAGTAATGAAAAAAATACTGAAACACAGACCAATCAACGACGACTGAAGCAACCAGCCAGCCAACCAAGTACGCGACTCTCTTCACGGCCATCAGGAACAGTTGCGAGTGACGTTCGGGACATTCGATACCAATCGGAAAAGTTAGGACATTCGATATACTCAAAGATTAAAAATCGAAATTTCTCAAGTACCGCACAATCGATCATCTATCTATCTATCTATCTATCTATCTATCTATCTATCTATCTATCTATCTATCTATCTATCTATCTATCTATCTATCTATCTATCTATCTATCTATCTATCTATCTATCTATAATACTAAGATCTATAATACTAAGATAGTAACTGTGTATGTAAGTAAGTCAGGTCCGTTCCGCTACGTTGATTGGCTATTAAAATTTACAAGTTTGAGCCAATTTTGCTATTTAAGTCATCATCAGCTGAATACTCATACTCCATTTTCTAATGACAATGCAAAGTTTAAGTCGTCATTCCGCATGGCTTTAGTCATCATGATGCCTTTTGCTCAAGAGCGACAACCAACAAGCGAGACAATCGTAAGAATTGCAAGGACTCCATTGTAGACGATGGAGTTTTTTCACAAAAAACGAGTTTTTAAAACAATCGCTTGCAAGTTGATCGCTCTTTTTACAAGGTAGACTTTTTATAAAGCCGGTGTTTACAACGAGTATTTAGAAAATCGTTGCTTTTTCCTTCATTTGTTTTTATCATAGAAAATGCGTCACTTAGGATAGAAAAGCCACATAACAAAACAAAAGCGACCGTTTTACACAATGGGTACTCAGAAACGTGTTGCTTTTTGTTGCACTCAATCAAAAAGAACTGGCTTAGGTTAGGGTAAGCGGGGAAAAGAAGTAAACATTCGAAAAAAAAGAGCTACGGGTGTTCAGTAAAATGTAGAAAATTGTTGCTTTTTCCTTCATTTGTTTTTTTAATCATAGAAAATGCATCACTTAGGATAGAAAAGCTACATAACAAAACAAAAGCGACCGTTTTACACAATGGGTACTCAGAAACGTGTTGCTTTTTGTTGCACTCGATCAAAAAGAACTGGCTTAGGTTAGAGTAAGCGGGGAAAAGAAGTAAACATTCAAAACAAAAGCGGGAGCTTTGCTACGGATATTCAGTAAAATGTTGCTGTTTTGTCATTTCCATTCTATCAAAAATCCTTGGCTAAGGTTAGGGTTGAAAATAAGAGCAGTAAACATACCACACAAAAGTGGCTGTTTTGCAGCGAATATTCAGAAAAGTTTTGCATTTTTCGTCATTTAAACTTTAAAAGGCTTGGCTTAGGTGAGCTTTGCTACGGGTATTCAGTAAAATGTTGCTGTTTTGTCATTTCCATTCTATCAAAAATCCTTGGCTAAGGTTAGGGTTAAAGGTAAGAGTAGTAAACATACCACACAAAAGTGGCCGTTTTGCAGCGAATATTCAGAAATTTTTTGCATTTTTCGTCATTTAAACTTTAAAAACCTTAGCTTAGGTTAGAGTAAGCGGGAAAAAGAAGCAACTTATCAAAACGAAAGTTGGCGTTTCGCAACAATTGTTCAGAAGTGTTGCCTTTTTGACATTTACACTCTAAAAGGCCTGGCTTAGGTTAGGGTAAGCGGGTAAAAAACCATTACCAAGTCAAAAGCGGGTGCTTTCCAATGGGTATTTAGAACAGTGTTGCCTATTCAGAAATGACAGCTGCCTGAAGCAGATTGCTTTTCTTAAACCTGTATTTTAAACTGGAACAAAAACTTAAACCGGTATCAGTTAATTGTTGTTAACCAAACGACATTGTTTTTTTTATAATTTTTTTAACAGGAATGGCGATTGAACAACATGTGACGACATTGAAAAGCTAACCAAACAAGATTAATTTTAAAACTTTAAGCGGGAATGGCTGTTAATTGATGCTGATCAGAGGAGATTGTTTTTTTGATACTTTAAACGGGAAGGACAGTGGAATGCAACTGATTAGAAAAGAATGAAAGGACAAATAAGCGACATTGAAAAGCTAATAAATGCGAGAATTGATTTTGATACTTTAATAGGGAATGGCAGTTGTTTGTTGCTGATTAAAAAGGTTGTGGATTTTGAGTCCGCGTCGTGGGCAAGGTCAAAAGGGGAAAACCAACTCAAAAATAATAGTTGTATTTATCAGCTAACCGTGCCGTAGGCACGGGTCAATTTGCTAGTAGTAACTGTGTATGTAAGTCAGGTCAGGTCCGTTCCGCTACGTTGATTGGCTATTAAAATTTACAAGTTTGAGCCAATTTTGCTATTTAAGTCATCATCAGCTGAATACTCATACTCCATTTTCTAATGACAATGCAAAGTTTAAGTCGTCATTCCGCATGGCTTTAGTCATCATGATGCCTTTTGCTCTAGAGCGACAACCAACAAGCGAGACAATCGTAAGAATTGCAAGGACTCCATTGTAGACGATGGAGTGTTTTTCACAAAAAACGAGTTTTTTTTGTTGCACTCGATCAAAAAGAACTGGCTTAGGTTAGGGTAAGCGGGGAAAAGAAGTAAACATTCGAAACAAAAGCGGGAGCTTTGCTACGGGTACTCAGTAAAATGTAGAAAATCGTTGCTTTTTTCATTTGTTTTTTTATTACAGAAAATGCGTCACTTACGATAGAAAAGCTACATAGGAAGACAAAAACGACCGTTTTACACAATGGGCACTCAGAAACGTGTTGCTTTTTGTTGCACTCGATCAAAAAGAACTGGCTTAGGTTAGGGTAAGCGGGGAAAAGAAGTAAACATTCAAAACAAAAGCGGGAGCTTTGCTACGGGTATTCAGTAAAATGTAGAACATTTTTATCATAGAAAATGCGTCACTTCGGATAGAAAAGCTACATAACAAAACAAAAGCGACCGTTTTAGACAATGGATACTCAGAAACGTGTTGCTTTTTATTGCACTCGATCAAAAAGAACTGGCTTAGGTTAGGGTAAGCGGGGAAAAGAAGTAAACATTCAAAACAAAAGCGGGTGCTTTGCTACGCTACGGATATTCAGTAAAATGTTGCTGTTTTGTCATTTCCATTCTATCAAAAATCCTTGGCTAAGGTTAGGTAAAAAGTAAGAGAAGTAAACATACCACACAAAAGTGGCCGTTTTGCAGCGAATATTCAGAAAAGTTTTGCTTTTTTTCGTCATTTAAACTTTAAAAGGCTTGGCTTAGGTGAGCTTTGCAACGGGCATCCAGTAAAATGTTGCTGTTTTGTCATTTCCATTCTATCAAAAATCCTTGGCTAAGGTTAGGGTTAAAGGTAAGAGTAGTAAACATACCACACAAAAGTGGCCGTTTTGCAGCGAATATTCAGAAAAGTTTTGCATTTTTTGTCATTTAAACTTTAAAAGGCTTGGCTTAGGTTAGAGTAAGCGGGAAAAGAAGCAACTTATCAAGACGAAAGTTGGCGTTTTGCAACAATTGTTCAGAAGTGTTGCCTTTTTGACATTTACACTCTAAAAGGCCTGGCTTAGGTTAGGGTAAGCGGAAAAAAACCATTACCAAGTCAAAAGCGGGCGCTTTCCAATGGGTATTTAGAAAAGTATTGCCTATTCAGAAATGACAGCTGACTGAAGCAGATTACTTTTCTTAAACCCGTATCTTAAACTGAAACAAAAACTTAAACCGGTATCAGTTAATTGTTGCTAATCAAACGACATTTTTTTGAACAGGAATGGCGATTGAACGATATTTGACGATATTGAAAAGCTAACCAAACAAGATTTATTTCTGAAACTTTGAGCGGGAACGACTGTTAATTGTTGTTGATCAAAGGAGATTTTTTTTGATATTTTAAACGGGAAGGACAGTGGAATGCAGCTGATTAACAAAGAATGAAAGGACAAATAAGCGACATTGAAAAGCTAATAAATGCGTGAATTGATTTTGATACTTTAATAGGGAATGGCAGTTGTTTGTTGCTGATTAAAAAAGATTGTTTTTCATATTTTGAATGACAGTGCAGTTTTGATTGTTAGATATCTGTTATTTCTTATGTGTCGCTTTGATTGATGCTGAAACAGCGAATACCAAACCACACAGTAATCAGTGTTATGGTGAGTAAATCAGGTTACGATTGAATCGACAGCAATAAAATCAGCAAAAGCATGTTGCTTGACAAAAAACACGGCTTAAACAACAAAAAATGCTGTGATTTTCAAAAAAGTAGAAGCATCGACGGATTGCTTTAAAAGTGAGCGATCATTTCAATGGTAAATCAACAACAGTCGGTTAAAGCAGCTCAAAATCAAAATGCAATGCATTTTGAGTCCGCGTCGTGGGCAAGGTCAAACGGGAAAACCAACTCAAAAATAATAGTTGTATTTATCAGCTAACCGTGCCGTAGGCACGGGTCAATTTGCTAGTGTCAACAAAAATCCTAAAAAAATGAGCGCTTTATTTTGTCAGTAGCTCGTGAAAACGTCACGAAAAAAAATGTTGTCTGGGGCTCTGGGCGTTCTGCTGAGTGCGTAGAATGTACCACAGAACCAGTAAGTGATTGAAAGCAGAGTTGACGAATGTGTAAAAAAAGTCACTTGCCAAGTGAAAGGGGGTACGTCTCATTGTGCTGGTTGTGATTTCGCCAAGTGCATTACAGCCGCTCTTGTCACTGTTATTTGCAATCGTGGTTGTTGCGCAGTTTGAACCGTCAAAGACAGCACTAAACAAACAAGGTCAAACATTTCTGAGTTTTTGTTTGTAGTCGGAATGGAGGATTCACTGTAATCAAAAAGTTTTTTTACAGTTCACTTAATTTATTACATTCAGTTATTCATGATTCACTTCGCAATCCAATTCACTCTTGATGTACAGAAAACACACACAGATGAAAAAAATGGATCTTGCTACCATGCGCGTTTACAAGCGTTTGCGGCGTCGTTTAATCGCGTTCTTCGAATCGTCTCACTTTTCATTGTACTCCTGTTAATGTGATGCAATCAAGAAAAGAAGTGAAATGTGAAGTGAAGTGAATTTTCAACTTTTCTGCGTTACACAGACGTTACACGCGAGGTAGATATCGGTCAAGAGATTTGCACCAACCAACATCGTCACAATGCTCAATAGAGCATACCGAAGGATCTGCCTGAATTGTTTCATTAAATTTGTAAAAAAATAACAACGGATCTAAAAATGACACGAAGTCTTTTCGGTAGTTGACAACGTTCTAGTCTCAAGAGTGCCCGTACAAAACACTGCAATGTTGAGTACAGCATGTTTGTTCAAAACTGTCACTTTTTGTTCGCAAAATTCACAGCATGCGAAACTGTGACGGTAAGATGAACGAATGTATCGGGTTTCCTTAAAATCAAACACAATCCATTTGTCGCGAATAAATGTTTTCTTGCAACTCCGATCCCGTTCCTTTGTTCATACACGAGCTCTGTATTCCGCGAAAAAAACTGACAGGTTTAAACACACATACTGTAATAACATAAAGTGCGTGCGCGCAACATTACTATGTTATACCTAAATGCACTGTCTTTAGACTCTTGGACTTTCAGGCACGTTGTTCGGTTCATTCAACTGTCGCGCTACAGTGCTTTTTTGTAAAACCATTCAGACCAACTAACAGTCGATCAAATGTAAATGATCGTTGATTCTTCCACTGATCGAATGAAAGAAAACGAGTTTTTGTTTTTTCGAATGGCCTGGATTTCGGCGTTTTCGATTTCGACGCTGAAAAGTTTGAAACCATACGGGTACACACACATATAGAATTGATATTCCACGACTGCAACCAATCGGTGTGATTTTTGGACACGCACAATAAAAATATGAAAGAGCGTTTTTAAAAGATTTTCTGTTCAAGAAGCACAAACAAAAGTGCTTACGAATCGATTCGGTAACAATGGTAGTCTCTGTCTAAATCGATACTAATGACTCAACAGACGTCACTTGTTCTTCAGTTGATCGTGAGGCGATACTCATGATGACGAGTAGGATTATTTACATTATCGCTAGCGATTATTTGTACCGGGAAGAAGTAAAATAAAAAAAGGCAACAGCATTCGAGAAAAAACGACATACTTTTATGCCTTCGACTTTCAAGACAAAAATTTTCAGATTGAGTCTGGCCAATATGAGACTTTCACTGTTTTGTGTTTGGATTTCAGCCTTTGCCATTTGTGATTGTGATGCATTTGTGATATGATAGTTTCTTGTTCAGTCTGGCAGCCCGCATTGCTTGGCTGCTTGTGTTCATTTGTTTGTTTCTTGACATGTTTTTCGTGAAACCCGGCACTCAGTGCCACCTCTTTTTTCTGGCTCGAATTGAATTGTTATTGGCTTTTGAGAAGAACTAGCCTATTGACCCGAGCTTATGTGGCTTAATCAATGCCAAGCCTTGGTGAAGTGGCATTGACTTAGAAAGAAAAAAACAGTAACGTTTACTGATAAATAACCCAGAAGAAAATTTACCTTGTGCTGACGTGAAGTCGCCTACAATACAATTTTTTAATGTATTTAAATAAATAAAAAATGCGAAGTTTATGATTTTGCTATTTTTACCCGTTTACCCTAACCGAAGGCAAGCCTTTTTGTAAGTGAAGTAAAATTGAATAAAAAATATAAAAACTAACATTTTTTTCATTTACCCGTTTTAAAAAGCTAACACTTTTTTACCCGTTTACCTAAGCAAAGCCTTTTCTGTAAAGTGAAAATGCGAAGTTTATGATTTTGCTATTTTTACCCGTTCACCCTAACCTAAGTCAAGCCTTTTTGTAAGTTAAGTAAGATTGAATAAAAAATACAAAAATTAACGTTTTTTCATTAAAAAATACCCGTTTTAAAAAGCTAATGCTTCTTTTACCCGATTACCCTAACATAAGCCAAGTCTTTTTTCTAAAGTGAAAATGAATAGAAGAAACAAAAAAAGTGACGTTTATAATTTCGTTTTGCAGTCATTGCTTCTTTTTACCCGTTTACCCCAACATGACCCAAACATTTTGCAAAGTGAAAATGAATGGTAAATACCATTTCGACCCAATTAAAAAACTAACTTTCATAGGTTAAGGAAATTGAGATGGAGTTTTCTTAAGTAGCAAAAATGGGCGCCAATTCAAATTGCAAAAAAGTGCCACACACGCACGCACAGACACTTTGTAAATTTAATAATATAGATTGACTCTGATTCGACAAAGGCACAGTTTTGTGCGTGTGCATCAATGAGTGCATGGAAATGTGCATTATTTTTTTTTGACGTCCGACGCTCATGAATATTATCTCTCTGTATTTTCATCGCACGGTTTTTACCAGTTGTTTTTATATGGAATCAGTGGGACAAAAAAAAACTCATTCAATTGGGTCATTCGTTATCGTCACATGCAGTTCATGAGCATTAAACCAGTTTAAACATTACGATTGATTGGATGGTAGTCAGATAAAAGGATAGATTAGCATGCGGCATAGATGGGAACAAACATTCAAACACAGTCCACACATGTATACTACCCGACACGCAAAAAAGAAAAAAATATTTTCGTGTGCATTTTTTTGTGCAAGACACTTTCGTGTGTCGTTTTTTGAACAAGACAAAAATTCTCACAAACAGACAAAGTACAAAGTAAACACAAAAGAGTCATGTACAGCAAAATGCACAAGAGAATGTGGATTCTATTTTGCGTGTGAAATGGGGAATCAGTGATCAGTGGAAAAATCACACATAGGCACGCGAAGCGCAAGATGGTCAGAAAACAAGAAAACAACCGTCAGAAAAAGTTTACCGACTGGTATTTATAAACCAAGAAAACAGAAGTTATGTACTGTAACATGTAGCAACACTTGAAGCTGAAATTTGCTGCAGTTAAGAGTTAAGACTATATGGCGAAACCATTTGTTGTGTTGAAAATTTTAGCTACAACGTTTGCATACAACGTTTGCAATTGCATTTTTGTATTTTTTAATGATTCTCTCGTTACAGTAAACATGTTTTGAAATTTATGTTTTGTCCAATGTAGCTTTTCCGCCAAATTTCTTTCACTTGCACGTGGTTGACTTTTGTCTTTTCTTTTAGTCCTGCGACTCGATGCGTTCGCAGACGTGGAAAGGAAATCAGTTTCATGTTTGATGCGGCAATTTAAAATATCCCTAGTGACTCAGGCGCATCTCAGGGACTCGGTTCACTTCACCAATTTTGAATTCCCGCGTCTAGCATGAAACTGCTTTCATCTCTCTATGCGCGCACTGAGTCGCAGAATCAAAATAAATGAAAACTTTTCCAGCTGAAATAAATAAATTTAGTAAATTTAATTTAATTTAATTAATAAATTTAACCCAATAAATAAGTTGAACAACATTTTTCGCGCAAATTCTCCAACTCAAAATGTTGCCTTTGCGTATTTTTTCTAAATACCAGCCGGTACCTTTTTGACGTTTCTTCAATCACCCTGTACATACATGTAAGTCATCTTCTTTTTTGTTTTTTGGCATTTTTTGAAGTCGCAAAAGTACTTTTCTTAAATTCGAGCTTGAACCTTCAAATGCCAAAATACCGTATCTTTTTCAGTATAAAACATCTCAGTAATCGCAGGAGAAAGCGAATGTGAAACGTTTTGGAATGCGAGTTAATCGTGAGTAACGTCACCATAAACGTGCGTTTTGAATCGATCTTCACGCTAAATAAATTTACCATTTCCATTTGTTTCCAATTTCGTTTCCAAAATTTTTATCGAACGTTTAAAATGTGTATGATCTTTTCTTTTGATCCCGAGACATAGATGGGTAAGCAGTTTCATGCATGACGCGGGAATTAAAAATTGGTAAAGTGATCCGAGTCCCGTTAATAAGGCCGGGTCACTTAGGCTGTTCTGAATGACCACATAAAGATTGAAGCCCGGTTTCCTTTCACGTTTACAATCGCATTGAGTCGCAGGACTTAAAAAAAGATAATGTCTGATCTGACAATCTGAGCACCAGACTTGCCGTAGAAGCTATCAGCAAAGTTTTTTCGGAAACGAAATCGAAAACGGAAACGGGAATGGGAATTTTTTAGTGTGTTATCGAATCGAGCACCGTTTTTTCAGTCTCTTCTCCTGAGACGCCTGGGATCGGACCAATGCTGTAGTCAGACATGTTGCCGCCGCATTTGTCACAGAGATTTTCTCGAACCATCACCATGTTGTATTTGTGCTCAAAGTCCTCGTTCCTTTTATGGGCGCGTCGATATGCACCCACCTTTTTTATCAACTTCACGATCCCTGAAACATCAATACAGACTAATAAAGTATCGCATATAAAACACAGGGTCAGTTGTCGCTTTGTGGGCTGCGGAGTGACAGAGCCGTGTGATCAGGGTGATCAAAAATCAATGCTATTGGTCACCGCTAAATTGATTCCCTTGATTTCGCGTGTCTAACACGCGTGCAACATCAGCCGAACGTGCACAGCACAAGTACACGAAGAGAAAAATTGCATCCTATACACTGCACCCTGCATTGCAAACTGCACTGTATTTTGCACAATATCATTAAAAACCGATTGAAGTTTACTGGACTGTCTTTTTTAAAGATGCAGTGCGGTGCAGTTTTTAGCAGTGCAAAGTGCAGTGCAGCTTGCCAGTGCAGGAGGTTTTGCAGTGCTATTTTTATTTCTGCGTGTAAGCTGTGTGCGACGCACTCACCCCTATTTTGCCTTATTTTGAAGGTTATTGCTACACGTTTTAATTTTGTAGTTGTGCTGTGTTCCATTTTTGTTCTTTCATAAATTTCTTTGAACAACCACTGGAACGTTCAAACGGTACTGTTAAAGAGTCATGGTTTCGCGAAACTTGCGACTACCTGCAGTCAAAATTTTTTGCTCAAAGGCTGCAGTTATCTGATAGTTTCGTCTGAATAATATGTTGATGTTGGATATATATTCAGACGAAAATATAGTGCATATGTATATAGACTTTATAGTGCAACGTTTGACGAAAAAATTTACTGCAGTCGCGTCGCGAAACCATGGTTCTTTTACAGTCGCATTTACGTGATTGATATTTGAAATTTTTGAAATTAAATAATTTCAACTTACAAAAAATCAAGCCACCAATCACGATCAACAGAAGGAGGACACCGCCACCCACTCCCAACGTGGCGTACATCCACACCAAGCATTTGTTCGTCTCGATCTCACTTTTTGGTCTGAAAAGAAAATTGTTTAATTTAAAAAATCCGTTGAGCTAACGAAAGCTCAGATAGACATTTTTGATATGTACCGTAAAGTCTTGCATATAAAGGTCTCCTTATATAAATTTGAAAATCAAAAATTGCTGAAAAAAGTGGAATTTTGTGTGACAGCCTTATAAGTGGGAGGAGGTCTTATAAAGAGAAGATTAGGAAGTCCGGGCCTTATAAACGGGGTGGGTTTTCGACCAAGTCAAAAATTTGAATTTTTTGGTTTCCCGCCGTGTGACACTCCGCCCACTTTTGGGTGGGTGTCTTATAAGTGGGAGGAACCTTATATGCAAGACTTTACGGTTCATACATCACTCATATCACCACCAGCACATCATCTATCACCATCAGCACATCACCCGTATCACCACCAGCACATCACTCATATCACCATCAGCACATCACTCATATCACCACCAGCACATCACTCCTATCACCACCAGCACATCACTCATATCACCATCAGCACATCACTCATATCACCATAAGCACATCACTCATATCACCATCAGCACATCACTCATATCACCACCAGCACATCACTCATATCACCACCAGCACATCACTCATATCACCACCAGCACATCACTCATATCACCACCAACACATCACTCATATCACCATCAGCACATCACTCATATCACCATCAGCACATCACTCATAGCACCACTAGCACATCACTCATATCACCATCAGCACATCACTCATATCACCATCAGCACATCACTCATAGCACCATCAGCACATCACTCATATCACCACCAGCACATCACTCATAGCACCACCAGCACATCATTTACAGTCAAACTCTATAACATATCCAACTATCTGATTGGTTGGTGGTCAAACTGGTCAAACCAAACTGGGCAGCAATACATGCACAGATTGCATGCATCAACCAATTAGCTAGTTGGACATGTAATTGAGTTAGACTGTATATCACCACCAGCACATTACTAATATCACCACCAGCACGTCACTAATACCTATTACCACCAGCACATCATTTACATCCACAGTAGCACATCACTAATATCAGCACCAGCACATCACTTATATCACCAGCACATTCAAGATCAACATCAACACAAACACGACCGCAATGACGACAAACGAAACTGTATGGCAAGTTGACCTGCATGAAGATTTCAATCGCTGCAAGTCTTCATTCTCAAAAGTTGAACAAAGGGCCAGAGTACGTATATCGCCCGAGCGGATATTTTTACGTGTACGGTAACTAACGGTATTTGGTCTCGATACGACTTTTTGCCTTTTTTGGGCGCAGCTTTTCAGATTCAAATCGGTTTCGATAAGATGAATAGAGCACGTCATGAAACACTTTTTAACAATTTCGGTCACGAAAGCTGCATGGCGCTTTTCTCCAACTCTGTCGATGAATGCATTGTCCGCTCTAGTGTCTCTTCGTTGTACAATAAACAGATGGCCCACAGAGTGCGGTAACAAAAACCGGAGGCCCAAAGTTTACGGTAACCGCCGTGTCTGGTCTCGACACGATCTTGCACCAAGACCATACTCTGTCGCTCACTATTTTCGCATTTCACTGCCTCTTGCTTGTGTTCTCTCTGTGTGCTCACAAACTTTGTCGCGTTCGTTGGCACCGCCGTTGCGTTTGCTTCGAGGGCTGGTGTCGTGAGCATGATCGGGGGCTCGGTGGGGGCTGGAGTCGTCGGCACGGTGCTGGGAGGCGGCGAGGATGTGGTTGTGGGCGGTTCTGGAAATAGTATTAAGTACGAATACCGTAAAGTCTTGCAGTTGAATATCAGGTTCCTCCCACTTATAAGACCCCCACCCAAAAGTGGGCGGAGTGTCACACGGCGGGAAACCAAAAAATTCAAAGTTTTAACTTGGTCAAAATCCCACCCCGTTTATAAGGCCCGGAATTCTTAATCTTCGCTTTATAAAACCTCTTCCCACTTATAAGGTTGTCAGAAATTCTATTTTTTTCAGAAATTTTTGATTTTCAAATTTATATAAGGAGACCTTATATGCAAGACTTTACGGTAGGTGCATATTTTTAAACAAATTCGTTTGCTTTGGCTTTGTTAGCGTTCTTAGTGACAGTACGCACGTACTACCCGTATAGTCTTGCATGTGAGACCTCTCCCATTTATAAGAGGCCCAAAACTGAACGGACTCGACGGAGTGTAACATGGCGGGCCACACGACATTCCAAAAACGTTTTTATGAATGTGCAACAAATTCCAAATCAGTTTTACCGATCGGGATTTGGCAAAGAAATTGCCGCTGCGAAGCACAACGAAGCCAATTTCCGTGTAAACGACGATCACTTCCCACTTCTGCATTGCGACATTGGTCACGGTCTTCTGAGCTCTGCCGGCCAGCAATCCAAATGATCTCTCCAATCTAAACATTTGTTTCTTTGTGGCGAAATTGTGTGAAAGTCTTTAGTTATAATAAAAAGATGGTGGGGTTTAACTTCGTATAAACAGGAAAGATATTTATAAAATCTTCGTGAAAACTTTCAAAATAGATTTCGATTGTCAAACCTCAAACTGCCCAGCTATTTTCTCCTCAAGTGTCTTGCTGTCTTTTTTCGCCTGCTCCAACAAAAATAATTGGCCATCTGGACCACCGGGAGGTAGTTTTTCTTTGCAGTAGGCACTCGCATTCGTCCATTCCATTTTACTTGCCACCTTGTAGACGCACACCAGTTTGGTAGAGTCAGGCTGAATGCAACAAAAACGATTTTCAAATTCAGAAATATTTGGCCAGAAGAATAGAGGGTGCGGGATCAAGGGCGGCCCACTCATTGGTAGCCCGACCCACTCATTGGTAGCCTGAAATTTGCGTCCGATTCATGTGCTGATATATCAACGACTTTGGTCCGTGCAATTCCGCCTCATTAACGGGCAAAACGTTTATGTACGAAAAGGGTGTCTCATAAAAACAACATAGGAGCTACATGTAAAACCGCTAGTTTTCGAGTTTGTTCAAGCTGCAGGTAAACGCGATGTGAAATTCGAAGTGAAGCTGCGGATGTGAAATTCTAAGGTGAAACACTGTTCTCCATCAATCTTTTTACTCCACGAAAAACAGGACACTCCGACACTCCAGTAAAACTGCATGAACAACGATGAGCATGCGAAGACCCACAAAATTTCAAAAACGTTTACCATTTAACGTGTTGAACCTGAAACGTCATTTGAAAAGTTGAAGTATTGAGCACGGCAAGTGCAATGATCAATACTGCAAATGCAAGTGTGACAATAGTTCGTTTTTACAGTTTTATTCTAGCCTTTTCAATTTGATGAAGGTGTCACAGTTGTTGATAGGTGTCATGGTGTTCAAAATTTTAGACCCACGCATTGAAACAATCAGAACGAGCCGTACGAACGTACGGACTTGTTTTTAATCACGGTGTATTCCTATTGTCTGCTGTCCAATCATTAGATCATACCGTATTACCCCCAATAAACCCCCATGGGGGATTAACACGTCAGCGACTTTTAGGGGTGGGGTTTATTGGTGGGGGGGATTATTGGTGGGGGGGGGGGGTTTATTTACAAAAAATTCTAGGGGAGGGGGTTTGTTGAAAAATGGCAAAAAATACCTTGCATGGCAGGCAAGAAAGTCGCAGAAACTTCTACTTTTCACAGAGATTTCCTTTTGTAACAGCCTCTTGTAATGAAATTACCATTAACTCATCCCTTTGGGGCCTTTGGTAGCACAATTTCACCAATGTCACCGCATTCAGCCACTGAATTCGCTGGGTATGTGTTTCAAACAGGTTTCCAATTAACCCCCATGGGGGATTATTTGTGGGGGGGGGGATTATTCGGAAACTGGTCGGGGGTGGGGGTTTATTGGTGGGGGGGTTAATGGTGGGGGGGGGGTTTAATGGGGGTAATACGGTATGCAATGATTGAACACCGTAAAGCACAGTGGACAGCAAAATCGAAATGATTTTTTTGGTTTTTAAAATTCAAACTTTTAAATTTTGTTTCGGGGACCGGTGCAACTAGAAATTTTTTGTTTGTTCGGGTCGCAATTGAGAGGGACACAAACAAATATGGAACGCAATCCATCGGGAACGCAAATGAGTGGATTGCTAATATTTGGACCACATGGATGAATGGACCGCAGTTGACCGCGCACGATGCTTCATTCTCAGTGGAAGGACCGAACAAATAAACTTCTTTTAGTGTTAACACCGGTTGCACCTAAGAGTGGGGGGGGCCTAGTGCTACATGGGGTCAAAATCAAACTAAGGGTGCAGCGTTATTCTACTCAACAAGGAGCTTCAGTTTCACCCATAAACCATGCCTTGAAACTCTAGGGCGCGAAATAAACAAACATAAACATAAAACGAAACAAATAAACAATAGGGCGCGAAATTGAAAAAACCTCGATTTTTTGCCGTTTTTTGCAAAGTGTACCATGTTGCAACGCATTTTTCTACCCAAGCGGATGTTTTTCAGAACCTGAAATAGTGTGCGTTTTGAAGATCTTGCGGAGCTCTACCAAGATATTAGCTCCGTCAAATCGGATCGTGTCCCTATTTTTTACTGTGAGCTACGCAAAATTACTTTTTTTTTGCATTTTCACACTTTTTCCTTACTTTTTCACAGTTTTTACCCAATTGGGTAAAATTGGGGTAAAAAGCACCAGTTTTAAAAAACCAAAAACAATTTCAACTTCAGCGGCGTAAATAATTCTCGAGGACAAATTAACATCAATTTACAAGTCTGGTTCAAACACAAAAAAGAAAAACGTCAACAGAAAGACTACAGTGTAGATTTTTACCCATTTATAAGGGTTAATAATGGGTCAGTTGTAAAATTTGCCCACAGATATGGATTCGGCGCATTTGGGACCTTCTAGGAAGGGGTTTTAAAAATTGTCTTCAAACTTATTTATTACTATGAAACGAAAACGTCTGAAAACGGCAGAAAATCCATATTTTACCCATTTTTGGGTGAGAAAATGGTCCGTTACAAAATATAATAACGTATTCAAGTATAGCAGCAATAAAGCTATTAGAAAACAGTTTTTTAAATAAAAATCCGCACTTAAAATTAGAAATTAAAACAAAAACCACTGGAAAACGCGAAAAAAGCGTTTTTGCCCAATTTTTGGGCAAAAAAATGCCCGGGGCAAAAATCTAAAATCAGATTCGAATTCAGCGATTTTGAAAACCTCCTGGAGAATTAAAAATTAAAATTAAAAGTTTTTTCTGAACTGATTTTTTTCACTATGAAACGAAAACATATGAAAAAAGCAAAAAATCAACATTTTACCCATTTTTTGGGTGAGCAAGCGGTCAGTTGCAAAATATAAAAACTGATTCAAGTACAACGGTTGTAAAGCTACATCAGAAATAGTTTTTTTAATAAAATCCACGCATAAAATTAAAACATTAAAACAAAAAACACTGAAAAACGCAAAAAATGCGTTTTTGCCCAATTTTGGGGCAAAATATTCCCGGTGCAAAAATCTAAGGTCAGATTCAAATTCAGCGACCTTGAAAACCCCTGTTTGACACAAAAGTCAGGGTCAGAAACTGTTTTGTCATTGCATGAAAATAAAAGTAAGGAAAAAGTGTGAAAAATGCAAAAAAAGTAATTTTGCGTAGCTCACAGTGAAAAATAGGGACACGATCCGATTTGACGGAGCTAATATCTTGGTAGAGCTCCGCAAGATCTTCGAAACGCACACTATTTCAGGTTCTGAAAAACATCCGCTTGGGTAGAAAAATGCGTTGCAACATGGTACACTTTGCAAAAAACGGCAAAAAATCGAGTTTTTTTTTAATTTCGCGCCCTATAGCGGCCGCTATAGGGAGTTTCAAGGCATGGTTTATGGGTGAAACTGAAGCTCCTTGTTGAGTAGAATAACGCTGCACCATTAGTTTGATTTTGACCCCGTGTAGCAGCACTTCAGTACTAGGCCCCCCCACTCTTAGGTGCAACCGGTGTTAAGACCTCGTCCTTTCCACTGAACAATAGAACCAGTTTTGATTACGTTCCTTTGGTCAGCTTGCAGCTTCTTCGGCTGCTTCCCATCCTTATTTTTTTTACCGAGTTAAGAATTGAAAAATCAGCACGCATTTCCCTCCCTCACCTGCTCATAATGGCCAACTGGAGTGGTGTCGCCTTTGGCTTTGCCGCAGAGCTCTGAAAAACATTGATGGTCGTTATGACTATGATTAATGTAAAAACAAACAACGCAAATTTACCGTCAATTTCGGCAGTCACGCAACTTTGCAGCAGCATGGCAAGACACAGCGCAATGTGGAACATTGTGCAACAACAGCAGAACGTTTTTTTTTTGGATGGTGGACAAAAAGGGAAGATGGATTATTGGGGGTGAGGATGATGAGTTTGTTTTCAAGACTTGGTCGCAGTTGAGGAATCGTGTAAAATCCAGATGAAAAATGCTGGAATGAACAGGCGAAGTTCACTTTTCTTCAAATATCTACTATACTAAAAAAATACTTTGTCTGTCTGTCTGTCTGTCCGTCCAACTTTTTGCTACTTAAGGTAGCGAAATCAAAATGTTGCTATCACTTTTTAACAATTTTTCTATGCGAATCATTTTCTCTCTTTTGGTTTTCAACAACGAGTCATCATGATTCATTCAGTTCTGTCATCAACGTTCCGTCGCAATGATCAGCTTGGTTAGTGGTGATATAAAGAGATAACGATCGATTGTGTAGATGGTAAAAACGAGTGTTAAGAAAACGATTGGTAACTTTGAAGCAGTTGATTTTTTAAAAGACGCATTTCACTGAAACAGTGGCGCATGAAAAGAAAAAAATTTAAACTGGCATTTTTTGAGATTATTTTGTTGCTCCAAAGAAGCCGTTATCTCACAAAATGGACGGCACATCCGATTACGATCGATAGCAAGAACTGGAAAAACGGGTCTCCCAATAAAACAAATTTGCTACTTTGAAAAACCAACAGAAACGAAATCGGCTTTTGAATGTTTTTTTCACACAAAAGTGGCTTTCCTATGAATAATAATTGAATCCCATATTTTTTCTTCACCAAACACACGGGTAACGTTGATGCGGAACATTCGATCAAAGCAAAATGAAACAGGTCATGAAGATCGAATGTGAGAGCACCAAGCAAACAACAGTTTTTTTACAAGATTTTAAGTAAAATTCTGTGATTTTCAAAAAGCAAAATTGAGGTAAACACATTTGCAATTTTGAAACAGCAGAAACTGAAATCATATTGTTTGAAAAAGCGTTTTTGTGCAAAAGCGTGCTTACATAATAAAAACTATATAAAACACAAATGGGATTGTGCAAATAAACGGGTATCGATTCCGGCCAGTTCTGTAAAATAAAAACAAACGGGCTTCTGGGTCAAACTTAGCGACAGGTCAAACAATCAAGTCACGTTTGTACAATTTCAGTCAACCAGAAAAAGTCGAACGGAAACGACTTGCCTTTAACCGAGTTTAACTTAACTAACCGAGAACAAACCGTAGCAGCAAATTCAATTAGTTTAGAATAAAATTTTCTCAACGATTGCAAAATCAGCGACACAGAGTTATAAAAGAATCATTTTTGACATAGAATTGACACCGAATCGAAAAGCTTGAAAACAAACAAACATTTGAAATGGTTGAAAAGCACTTTTAAAAATCGAACGGGTTCTCGAGATAACAATAAAAGCGGAACGCTTGCCCCAAACAATAAACGCTATCAATGAATTTAAACGCATGAAAGCTTTGGTTAAAAAATCAACACGTTTCCAGTTCCAGGAAAACAGGAGCAAATAAATGTCGATAAACCTGCGGGTGCACCTTGCTGTTAACAAAATCGCAAACATTTACCCGGGCCGTAGGCACGGGTCAACTGCTAGTATACCTAATTAGCACACAATTACCGTAGCCGTATAGCCTTTTTCTCCCACAGGTTCCCCAAGAAGCACACGGTTTATGTTTGAGTTCTATAAAACTAACTTTTGGGTCGCAACTTACCTGCCATTACAAATTCGACAACCAAGAACACTAGATTTACAGGTCTGGAGAACTTCTGTTTTTAACTGAAGAGCAAACGAGGGTTTGTGATCTTACACGGAGCGAGTTACCGCCCAATATATCCCTCCTGGTTTGTTGCCATTTGTAGATAAAGTCCTAGCCTGAAGCCTCATGACGCAGTAATGTTGCACATGCAGTCAAACAAACACGCAGAAACACACATACGCCGCAGTAATATTATGTTTGTGTGCCTGTGCGTGCGACATTGTGTGCCAACAGAAAGGGCAGAGTAGAACTGAGCGACCGTGACAAGGAAAATGAATGATTATGGGTCACTGGTGGCCGAAAAACCTGGAACAAATCGAAAGTTTATTTCAACAGCAATTTATGAGCACCAAAAACAGAAACACCACGTCGACAAAAAGGGGCACGAGGGGCAGTGAAAAAAAGTTGACGGTGAATCGACAGCTTAAACGGTAATGTGAAGCTCAAGGTTCCGTTCTGTCAAGATCTGGACGGAAAACGCGACTTTTTACTGAAAAACAACAAACTCATTGATCTGCACTTCCTAATTGGCGTCTTCGCCTTTATAATGACGTACTACAAAATTCCACGTTTTCTCAAGTTTTTTTGTTACCGTATTACCCCCAATAAACCCCCATGGGGGATTAATACGTCAGCGACTTTTAGGGGAAGATTTACTGGTGGGGTGGGGGGGGGGCTTTATTCACAAATTCTAGGGGTGGGGTTTATTGAAAAATGGCAAAAATACCTTGCATGGCAGGCAAGAAAGTCGCAGAAACTTCTACTCTACATAGAAATTTCCTTTTACAACAGCCTTTTGTAATGAAATTACCATTAACTCATCCATTTGGGGCCTTTGGTAGCACAATTTCATCATTTTCACTGCAACCAGCCACTGAATTCGCTGGGTATGTGTTTCAAACAGGTTTCCAATAATCCCCCATGGGGGATTATTTGTGGGGGGATTATTCGGAAACTTGTCGTGGGGGTGGGGGTTTATTGGTGGGGGGGATTGATGGTGGGGGGTTTAATGGGGGTAATACGGTATTTTCTCGGCTAAATAAAATCGCCCTATTGCAAGACCATTCGGTATCACTTATATCACTGAGAGGATTACCATCATCACCACGACCACGACCGCAATAACGACAAACGAAGCCGTATGGCACGTTGACCTGCATGAAGTTTTCTATTGCTGCAAGTCTTCATTCTCAAAAGTTGAACAAAGGGTCAGAGTAAAGGGTGAGCCAAAAAGGTTCCAACTTCAAAAATGCTCTCACTGGCTTGTGCTGAGATGTTGGAACAATTCGGGAAGCTTTTTCTGGTCTAAATTTTTATTGGTTTACACGTTTCAGTTCAGTTTAACAGTGCAAATTTCAAAAAATTGCAATTTTTGACACAAAAATGTTTATCGATAATCTGGATTTTTTACTGCAGAAAACAATCAGACTGCTATGGTGAAAACATCAGAGTGTCAAATTGTTGCAACTGAAAAAAAGAAAAACAACGTGCATTTGAAGTGATAAATTTGCATCTGTTTTGAGCAGAACCGCTCACACACACTCAGACTCAGACTCGAAGTGAAACATCAGAGTTATCAAAGACTGCTCAAATGCGATTGGGCCTTCGGTACTTTCAAGCTACTATGTGCGTATTGCTTTTTTTTATTTTTTGTGTTGTAAACACTCGGGTTGTCACCAACGTTCATCGTTTGGTATTTGTTACCGCTAAATCAACCGTCTGGATTTCACAACATTTGTCGATTTTTTTCATGTTTTTCAGATATTCTGCTGCAGTGAGTGATAAAGACAATGTACCCAAACCAAAATGTGTTCAGAAAAACTTCCCAACGTGTTCTAATAGTGTTTCAAATTCTAGATCGAAACATCTCAGAACAAGGCAGTGCGAGCATTTGAAGTTGGATTGGAATCTTTTTTTAGCTCACCCTGTATATGGCACGAGCGGAGATTTTCAAGTTTTATGTAACACGTCTTATCACATTGGAGTTGAGAAACATGACGTCATTTTGAGCGACAATCAATGTCGGCCATATGAAGCAACTGTTTTTCAAATTTTAACTGCCAAACACTGAGGGCAGACAGTGCACGGTAACAACGGTATTTGGTCTACTCGATACCACTTACTTTGCATCGAGACCGTTCTTCTACGTACAAGTAGAGTCAGAGGTTTACAGCGCATTACACTGCACGTTGCTGAGTGTTCTCTTGGCGCTCACAAATTTAGGGCACAGTTTTCAGATTCAAATCGCATTCGATAAGATAAATAGAGCATGCCATGAAGCATTTTTTGACAATGTCGGTCATGATGAAAGCTTCATGGCACCTCTCTCCAACTGCAGCGGTTTTACACCACACAGAAAAAGCGACATTCTGAGAGAGAACTTCAATGTCGACGATTGCATTGCCCCGCCCCATTGGTTTTTGTTTTGTACAGTCAAGTGCCACTGATGGACCACAGAGTGGGGTAACAAAAACCGGAGGCCCAAAGTTTACGGTAACCGCCTTGTCTGGTCTCGACACGATCTTGCACCAAGACCGTACTCTGTCGCTCACTATTTTCTCATTTCACTGCCTCTTGCTTGCGTTTTCTCTGTGTGCTCACAAACTTTGTCGCGTTCGTTGGCACCGCCGTTTTGTTTGCCTCGAGGGCTGGCGTCGTGAGCATGATCGGGGGCTCGGTGGGGGCTGGAGTCGTCGGCACGGTGCTGGGAGGCGGCGAGGATGTGGTTGTGGGCGGTTCTGGAAATATTATTAAGTACGAATATGTGCATATTTTTAAGCAGAATCGTTTGCTTTGACTTTTTTAGCGTTCTTAGTGACAGTACGCACATACTACCCGTATAGTCTTGCATGTGAGATCTCTCCCATTTATCATATAAGACGCACAAAACTGAACGGACTCAACGGAGTGTAACATGGCGAGACGCAGGAAAAAAAACAAAAAAAAATCAAATTTTGCCTTTGTCAAATTTTCACCTGGGGATTGCAGTGGGCTGGAGAAGATCGATCCAGTAAGGGCCCCAATATTCATTTTATGAGTCCTCCTCCCACTAATAAAAACGTTACACAAAATTACACTCTTCATTTTTTTGGTTTGATTTCAATTTGCGCCTTGTTTATGCATACCGGTATGCAAGACGTTACGGTATGATCTTTTCACACCAATTTCAAATTCTCAGTAATTTTTTTAAAGCTTTCAACCATATTACCCAGCGTTATTTGACAAATAATGTTCTGTGGTGTAGAACACTGCGTCGTTCCACCACGAAACGTCCCTTCTGAAGTTAGAACCGCCTCTGGGCAATTGCCATCTTTTTTTTCACCATCAGACCACAAAATCGTGCCACCCTGTGAGTGTAGAAAAATTTTGAAAACCACTATGAAGAGCGTTTTTTGTGACACTATAGTGTACCTGTGAAAACGTCCCGACCGAACTTTAGAACCTGCGAAAAGTTTTTATCCGAAAACATTGCACTTGGTTTCACCACGTACAATTAATTGCCAATTACATGCAACTCTTCCAGCTGTACCGTATACCAAAGTTTTGCATGTATTCTGCGAAAATAGTGGCAGGTTGGAATTGGAATTTACAACATACTTTACATAGTGCTTTGGAATTTACAATGATTTTGAACCTTTTACTTTTTACTTTGCTACACTGAACAGGCGGCAGCTTCTGCATGAATAACGAAGTGAATCGCTGTGAAGGGCGCGTTTTCAGGTTCGGCTACAGATATACAGAATGCTGCAAGCGGGTGAAGGTTGCCAAAAAAATTGGACCCGTGGCGAAAGTTGTCCTTTTCCACAGTTCAGAGCAATTTTACATACCTCACCCATTTTATTGAAACTGTTTCTACTCTTACTTTTACCCATTTCCTTTTTGGTTCAATGAATATAGGCATTATGGCCATACCATATCAAGGATTCAAACGCAAACGGTTCCATTCCAATTCCAACCAAATATGCGCACATCACTGGATAGCTTTGGAAAAATCTAAAAATTCGCACGGGTGCATACCAAACACTAACTTTTAGCTTGTTAGCAAGTACCGCCACAAGCGTTTGCGTGCTGCTGATCTTCACACCTTCTGCCTGTTTCAGCGAGAACAAACTGCCTTTTCGATCATTTCGCTGCAGATTCTTTTCGCAGTAGCCTTTTGCCTCTTCCCAGCTCGCCTTACCGTTCACCTTGTAAAAGCACCGTGTTTCGCCCGTACCAAGCTGAATTCAACCAAACGGCTCAATTAGCTGAATTTGTTTAATTTCTATTTCTTTTTCGAGTCTGTTCTCATGCCAGTCCCCGAATCCCCTCCTAACAAACAAACCTATTCTCAATCCTGTTTCAAATCCTAGTCCTTTTTCTCAATTCTGTTCCCAAATCCCAGTTCCATTTCTATTCCTATTTTAGTCAACGAAAACTGCTCCAATGAACTGCCACGGAATCATCGATTTTGTGTCTCAGCAGTGCTGTGCGAACAAAAAAGAAGCAATTTTTTCGGTAAGCTAGCGCTTCATACAAGTAAAAACAAAAAACATCTTTCGGAAAATATGATAGGTAATTGGATTCAGAATGGGACTGGGAATAAATAGGATTAGAATTAGAAGTAGGGTTGGGAAGGATTATGATTCGAAATATTCGATTCGATTGAGAGGACTCGGACTTCTAGTGGCGTAAGAATGGCATGGGGTATGGATTTATTTTTTTTGCGTTACGTCTGTAAGGACTAGCCTTTAACAGTTTTGCAGCTTCAGCTGATGAAAACCACTGCAATAAAAATAAACTTGAAACAATAATGTCCAGTGTCCTGTCCGCTTAGGTGTCCTTCACGGTGTGTTTGTCCCCCGGAAACAAGTGTAAAAATGTCGATTTTATTTCACCGGACTGGGACACCACGCGGAACACCCTGGCGGGCAGAACACGGCACTTTTTAGCGTCGTTAGTTTTTTTAGTGTTTCTGACCTCATAATCGTAAAGGTTGGTGATGTTGATGAGCTCAGATGTTGCCGTGATAGGAGCCTGGCAGATATGATCTGCAAAGCGAAATTGATTTGTTCAACATTTTGCGGGATTAAAAGCAAAAAAGAGAAGTTTACCTGTCGTTTCACCAATCTGCACGAAGGCAATGAGCATCAGCCAAATCGACCACATCATGCAACAGCAGATCTTGACTGTGGCCAGTTGAAATAAAAAAAGGCCTGATGAATGGGGGATGATGATTTGGTCTTGTTGTTTTTGTGCTGGCGGTTGTTGGGATTGTTTGGCGGTGGTGGGCGATCCGATATGTAAGGAAAACGAAAGTGAAAAACGTAGAGAATGAACAGTTTGAGCCCAATGCTTTTCTATTATAAGCCTTAATGATTCAGTGTCCTTGACCGGTTTGAGAAATCCGAAAGTGAATCCAAAACTATTTCAAAGCCATTATTTCAAAAATTAAGTGGGTGATTTTTGCCATCTGTGATCAGTTTTATAAAAGTGAGTAGTGTCTGAAAAGTGAGTTTTACTACAGGGTGTTCCAAAAATTAGACCACAACAAATTCCGGTTGAAAATTTGATTAGCAAAAAATTTATGGCAGTGAACCGGCAGAATGAAATAATTCGGTGCTGAATTTTTGATCGCGGTTGTTCGGCAGTTTGAGTCGAACAAAGCAATAAACAAACAAGGGCAAACATTTCTGAGTTTTTGTTGGTGGTCGAAACGGAAGATTCACTATGCCATCAAAAAGTTTTTTCACAGTTTACTTAATTTATTACATTCAATTAGGTATTCATGATTCACTTCCCAATCCAATTCACTTCTTGATGTACAGAAAACACAGACAGATGAAAAAATAGAAAATCTTTTCATAAAAACGGTTGCTTTTCCGTGCCATCCCTACTTTTATCACCAGCACATCACGTTATATCACCAGCACATTCAAGACCAACATCACCACGACCACGACCGCAATAACGACAAACGAAACCGTATGGCACGTTGACCTGCATGAAGTTTTCTATTGCTGCAAGTCTTCATTCTCAAAAAGTTAAATAAAGGGCCAGAGTATATAGCCCGAGTGGACATTTTCAAGTTTCAAGTAACACGTTTCTTGTACTGTAGTTGAGAAACATGACGTTATTTTGAGCGACAAACAAAGTCGGTCTTAAAAAGCACCGATTTTCACAGCTAACTGCAAACACTGAGGGCATACGGTGTACGGTAAAGACGGTATTTAGTCTCGATTCGACTTTCCATCGAGACCTTTCTCTCACGTCGAGACAGAGGTTTAGAGCGCATTACACTGCACGTTGCTGAGTGTTCCCTTTTTGGGCACAGCTTTTCAGATTCAAATCGGTTTTGATAAGATGAATACAGCATGTCATGAAACATTTGTTTGACAAATTTGGTCATGAAAGCTTCATGGCACTTCTTTTTAACTCTGTCGACGAATGCGTTGTTCGCCCTATTGTCTTTTCATTGTACAGCCAAGTGCCACTGATGGACCACAGAGTGCGGTAACAAAAACCGGAGGCCCAAAGTTTACGGTAACCGCCAAGTCCGGTCTCGACACGATCTTGCACCAAGACCGTACACTCTGTCGCTCACTATTTCTCATTTCACTGCCTCTTGCTTGCGTTCTCTCTGTGTGTGCTCACAAACTTTGTCGCGTTCGTTGGCACCGCCGTTTTGTTTGCCTCGAGGGCTGGCGTCGTGAGCACGATCGGGGGCTCGGTGGGGGCTGGAGTCGTCGGCACGGTGCTGGGAGGCGGCGGGGATGTGGTGGTGGCAGGTTCTGGAAATAGCATTAAGTACGAATATGTGCATATTTTTAAACAAATTCGTTTGCTTTGACTTTTTAGCGTTCTTAGTGACAGTACGCACGCACATACTACCCGTATAGTCTTGCATGTGAGATCTCTCCCATTTATCATATAAGACGCCAAAACTGAACGGACTCAACGGAGTGTAACATGGCGGGACGTAGGAAAAAAATGAAGTTTCGCCTTTGTCAAATTTTCACCTGGGGATTGCAGTGGGCTGGAGAAGATCGATCCAGTAAGGGCCCCAATATTCATTGTATAAGTCCTCCTCCCACTAAAAAAACGTTACACAAAATTACACTTCATTTTTTTGATTTTGAAATTTTGCGCCTTGTTTATGCATACCGGTATGCAAGACTTTACGGTATGATCTTTTCACACCAATTTCAAGTTGTCAGTAATTTTTTTAAAGTTTTCAATCATATTACCCAGCGTGATTTGACAAACAATGTTCTGTGGTGTAGAACACTGCGTCGTTCCACCACGAGTCCCTTCTGAAGTTAGAACCGCCTCTGGGCAATTGCCATCTTTTTTTTCACCATCAGACCACAAAATCGTGCCACCCTGTGAGTGTAGAAAAATTTTGAAAACCACTATGAAGAGCGTTTTTTGTGACACTTTATAGTGTACCTGTGAAAACGTCCCGACCGAACTTTAGAACCTGCGAAAAGTTTTTATCCGAAAACATTGCACTTGGTTTCACCACGTACAATTAATTGCCAATTACATGCAACTCTTCCAGCTGTACCGTATATCAAAGTTTTGCATGTATTCTGCGAAAATAGTGGCAGGTTGGAATTGGAATTTACAACATACTTTACATAGTGCTTTGGAATTTACAATGATTTTGAACCTTTTACTTTTTACTTTGCTACACTGAAGTACAGGCGGCAGCTTCTGCATGAATAACGAAGTGAATCGCTGTGAAGGGCGCGTTTTCAGGTTCGGCTACAGATATACAGAATGCTGCAAGCGGGTGAAGGTTGCCAAAAAAATTGGACCCGTGGCGAAAGTTGTCCTTTTCCACAGTTCAGAGCAATTTTACATACCTCACCCATTTTTATTGAAACTGTTTCTACTCTTACTTTTACCCATTTCATTTTTGGTTCAATGAATATAGGCATTATGGCCATATGTACCATATCAAGGATTCAAACGCAAACGGTTCCATTCCAATTCCAACCAAATATGCGCACATCACTGGATAGCTTTGGAAAAATCTAAAAATTCGCACGGGTGCATACCAAACACTAACTTTTAGCTTGTTAGCAAGTACCGCCACAAGCGTTTGCGTGCTGCTGATCTTCACACCTTCTGCCTGTTTCAGCGAGAACAAACTGCCTTTTCGATCATTTCGCTGCAGCTTTTCGCAGTAGCCTTTTGCCTTTTCCCAGCTCGCCTTACCGTTCACCTTGTAAAAGCACCGTGTTTCGCCCGTACCAAGCTGAATTCAACCAAACGGCTCAATTAGCTCAATTAATCCAATTTCTATTTCTTTTTCGAGTCTGTTCTCATACCAGTCCCCGAATCCCCTCCTAACAAACCTATTCTCAATCCTGTTTCAAATCCTAGTCCTTTTCTCAATTCTATTTCCAATCACATTCCCAATCCCACTTCTATTCCTATTCTAGTCAACAAAAACTGCTCCAATGAACTGCCACGGAATCGTCGAATTTGAGTCTCAGCAGTGCTGTGTGAACAAAAAAGAAGCATTTTTCGGCTAGCTAGCGCTTTATACAAGTAAAAACGAAAAACATCTTTGGGAAAATTATGATCGGGAATTGGATTCGGACTAGGACGGTGAATAGGATTGGAATTAGAAGTAGGGTTGGGAAGGATTATGATTCGAAGTGTGATTGAGAATAGGACTCGGGCTCCTAGTGGCGTAAGAATGACATGTGATATGGTTTTCTTTTTTTTTTTGCGTTACGTCTGTAAGGACTAGCCTTTAACAGTTTTGCAGCTTCAGCTGATGAAAACCACTGCAATAAAAATAAACTTGAAAGAATAATGTCCAGTGTCCTGTCCGCTTAGGTGTCCTTCACGGTGTCTATGTCCCCGGAAACAAAAGTGTCAAAAAAACGTCGAGCGTGGTGTTGCCAGTTGTCACTTATATTTCACGTGACTGGGACACCCACACCACGCGGAACACCCTGGCTGGCAGAACATCGGACACTTGTTTGGGCACTTTTTAGCGTCGTTAGTTTTTTTTAGTGTTTCTGACCTCAAAATCGTAAAGGTTGGTGATGTTGATGAGCTCAGATGTTGCCGTGATAGGAGCCTGGCAGATTTGGTCTGCAAAGCGAAATTGATTTGTTTAACATTTTGCGGGATGAAAAGCAAAAAAGAGAAGTTTACCTGTCGTTCCACCAATCTGCACGAAGGCAATGAGCATCAACAAAATCGACCACATCACGCAACAGCAGATCTTGACTGTGGCCAGTTGAAATAAAAAAGGCCAGGTGATTGGCGGATGATGACTTGCACTTGTTGTTCTTGTGCTGGCTGCTGTTAGAATTGGTTGGTTGTTGTTGGCGATCCGATATGTAAAGAAAACGAAAGTGAAAAACGTAGAGAATGAACAGTTTGAGCCCAATGCTTTTTTATTATAAGCCTTAACTAGCCTATTGACCCGAGCATATGTGGCTTAATCAATGCCAAGCCTTTTTGGCATTGACTTAGAAAGAAAAAACAGTAACGTTTACTGATAAATAACCCTGAAGAAAATTTACCTTGTGCTGCCGTGAAGCCGTCTACAATACAATATTTTTTAATGTATTTAAATAAATAAAAAATGCGAAGTTTATGATTTTGCTATTTTTACCCGTTTACCCTAACCGAAGGCAAGCCTTTTTGTAAGTGAAGTAAAATTGAAAAAAAAAATAATAAAAACTAAAATTTTTTCATTTACCCGTTTTAAAAAGCTAATGCTTTTTTACCCGTTTACCTAAGCCAAGCCTTTTTTGCAAAGTGAAAATGCGAAATTTATGATTTTGCTATTTTTACCCGCTCACCCTAACCTAAGTCAAACCTTTTGTAAGTTAAGTAAGATTGAATAAAAAAATACAAAAATTAACGTTTTTTTTCGATAAAAAATACCCGTTTTAAAATGCTAATGCTTCTTTTACCCGGTTACCCTAACATAAGCCAAGCCTTTTTTCTAAAGTGAAAT
This sequence comes from Theristus sp. LFF4_11, assembly GCA_030248135.1. NCBI lineage: Eukaryota > Metazoa > Nematoda > Chromadorea > Monhysterida > Xyalidae > Theristus > Theristus sp. LFF4_11. The sequence goes on from JASANC010005440.1 coordinate 297,156, forward strand.
GAATAGAAGAACGTTAAAACGTATTCTGACGGCAGATTTGTGCAAGAAATTGGGAAAAACTAATCAGAATTTTTTCTCACTAAATAACTTTATTTTATTTCGTATTCAAACTTCGTTCGGGCGCGAACCAACTTTTCAGCTGTGCGGCTTTTCCACACATCATTCAACATTACTCTGCCTCCTTCACACAAAAAGATAATATCAATTTCAATGAAATTTACTTGTTTTGAATCCAAAGTGCAACTTGCAATGCCGATGTCGATGCGCGTTTTGCAACCCGATTTTTAAAAAGAAAAAGTTCAAACTTTTTTCAAAGACGGTTTTGTTACATCTTTCCCAGTCGATCATCAAGTTTTGATCAGCCACGCTTCAATTTGCATATGCTGCGCTGAACTGTCTCTGTTGACCAAAGAGTATCATGATGACTTTAGCTATGAAGAGCGACGTTTTGAGAAAACACTGTCATCTGTCTATAATAAAATGGAGTTTTCTTAAGTAGCAAAAAAGGGTAGCCAATTCAAATTGCAAAAAAGGGCCACGCACAGACACTTTGTAAATTTAATAATATAGACTAGCCAATTGACCCGACCGTATGTGGCTTAATCAATGCCAGGCATTTTTGGTGAAGTGGCATTGACTTAGAAAGAAAAACAGTAACGTTTACTGAATAATAACCCTGAAGAAAATTTACCTTGTGCTGCCGTGAAGTCGCCTACAATACAATATTTTTTAATGTTTTTAAATAAATAAAAAATGCGAAGTTTATGATTTTGCTATTTTTACCCGTTTACCCTAACCGAAGGCAAGCCTTTTTGTAAGTGAAGTAAAATTGAATAAAAAATATAAAAACTAACATTTTTTTCATTTACCTGTTTTAAAAAGCTAATGCTTTTTTTACCCGTTTACCAAAGCCAAGCCTTTTTTGTAAAGTAAAAATGCGAAGTTTATGATTTTGCTTTTTTCCCCGTTCACCCTAACCTAAGTCAAGCCTTATTGTATGTGAAGTAAGATTGAATAAAAAACATAAAAAGCAGCGTTTTTTTTCAATTACCCGTTTTAAAAAGCTAATGCTTCTTTTACCCGTTTACCTAAGCCAAGCTTTTTTTGCAAACTAAAAATGCGAAGCTTATGATTTTGCTATTTTCACCCGTTCACCCTAACCTAAGTCAAGCCTTTTTGTAAGTTAAGTAAGATTGAATAAAAATATAAAAATTAACGTTTTTTTCATTAAAAAATACCCGTTTTAAAAAGCTAATGCTTCTTTCACCCGGTTACCCTAACATAAGCCAAGCCTTTTTTCTAAAGTGAAAATGACCCGAGCGTATGTGGCTTAATCAATGCCAAGCTATTTTGGTGAAGTGGCATTGACTTAAAAAGAAAAAACAGTAACGTTTACTGAATAATAAACCTGAAGAAAATTTACCTTGTGCTGCCGTTAAGTCGCCTACACAATACAATATTTTTAATGTATTTAAATAAATAAAAAATGCGAAATTTATGATTTTGCTATTTTTACCCGTTTACCCTAACCGAAGGCAAGCCTTTTTGTAAGTGAAGTAAAATTGAATAAAAAATATAAAAACTAACGGTTTTTTCATTTACCCGTTTTAAAAAGCTAATGCTTTTTTACCCGTTTACCTAAGCCAAGCCCTTTTTTGTAAAGTGAAAATGCGAAGTTTATGATTTTGCTATTTTTTCCCCGTTCACTCTAACCTAAGTCAAGCCTTTTTGTATGTGAAGTAAGATTGAATAAAAACATAAAAACTACCGTTTTTTTCAATTACCCGTTTTAAAAAGCTAATGCTTCTTTTACCCGTTTACCTAAGCCAAGCCTTTTTTGCAAAGTGAAAATGCGAAGTTTATGATTTTGCTATTTTTACCCGTTCACCCTAACCTAAGTCAAGCCTTTTTGTAAGTTAAGTAAGATTGAATAAAAAATGTAAAAAATAACGTTTTTTTTTCATTAAAAATACCCGTTTTAAAAAGCTAATGCTTCTTTTACCCGGTTACCCTAACATAAGCCAAGCCTTTTTTCTAAAGTGAAAATGAATAGAAGAAACAAAAAAGTGACGTTTATAATTTTGTTTTGCAGTCATTACCCGTTTACCCCAACATGACGAAAACATTTTGCAAAGTGAAAATGAATGGTAAATACCATTTCGACCCAATTAAAAAACTAACTTTTGTCAGAGACGGTTTTGTTACATCTTTCGCAGTCGCTCGTCTAGTTTTGAGCAGCAAGTTTTGCCAGTTGCCCATCGTGCGTTACGTTGAAATTATCGCTTTTAACCATGGATCAATTTGAAAATGAAACATGGAGTATCAGTTTCAATGAAATTCACTTGTTTTGAATCCAAAGTGCAATTTGCAATGCCGATGTCGATGTGCGTTTTGCAACCCGATTTTTAAAAACAAAAAAGTTCAAACTTTTTTTCAAAGACGGTTTTGTTACATCCTTCCCAGTCGATCATCAAGTTTTGATCAGCCACGCTTCCATTTGCCTGTTCTGCGCTGAACTGTCTCTGTTGACCAAAGAGTATCATGATGCTCCACTCCAGCTGTGAAGAGCGACGTTTTGAGATCAACTGGCATTAATAAAAAAATAGGTTAAGGAAATTGAGATGGAGTTTTCTTAAATAGCAAAAATGGGCGCCAATTCAAATTGCCAAAAAGTGCCACACACACACACACAGACAGACACTTTGTAAATTTAATAATATAGATAGATGATTCTTGACCGGTTTTAGAAACCCGAAAGTGAATCCAAAACTGCCATTATTTCAAAAATTAAGTGGGTGATTTTTGCTATCTGTGATCAGTTTTATAAAAGTGAGTAGTGTCTGAAAAGTGAGGAGTTTTACTCCAGGGTGTTCCAAAAATTAGACCACAACAAATTCCGATTGAAAAATTGAACCAAGTTTTTTTCGACGGAGGCTTTACATTGGATTGGATTAGCAAAAAAATTATGGCGGTGAACCGGCAGAATGAAATAACTCGGTGCTGAATTTTATCGCGGTTGATCGGCAGTTTGAGTCAAAGAAAGCAATAAACAAACAAGGGCAAACATTTCTGAGTTTTTTGTTGTGGTCGAAACGGAAGATTTACTGGCATCAAAAAGTTTTTTACAGTTTACTTAATTCATTACATTCAATTAGGTATTCATGATTCACTTCACAATCCAATTCACTTCTTGATGTACAGAAAACAAAGACAGATGAAAAAATGGAAAATCTTTTCATAAAAAACGGTTGCTTTTCCGTGCCATCCCTACTTTTATCACCAGCACATCCCGTTATATCACCAGCACATTCAAGACCAACATCACCACGACCACGACCGCAATGACGACAAACGAAACCGCATGGCACGTTGACCTGTATGAAGTTTTCAATTTCTGCAAGTCTTCATTCTCAGAAGTTGAATAAAGGGCAGAAGCATATAGCCCGAGCGGATATTTTGAAGTTTCAAGTTACACGTTTCTTGCATTGGAGTTAAGAAACATGACGTTATTTTGAGCGACAATCAAAGTTGGTCCTAAAAAGCACCGATTTTCACAGTTAACTGCGAGCACTGAGGGCACACAGTGTACGGTAAAGACGGTATTTAGTCTCGATACGACTTTGCATCGAGACCTTTCTCCCCACGTCGAGCCAGAGGTTTAGAGGGCAAGTTTCGATAAGATGAATACAGCATGTCATGAAACATTTTTTGACAAATTTGCTCATAGAAGCTTCATGGCACTTCTCTCCAACTCTGTCGACGAATGCATTGTCCGCCCTTCTTTTCGTTGTACGGTCAACAGATAGCTCACAGAGGGCGGTAACAAAAACCGGAGGCCCACAGTTTACAGTAACTGCCGTGTCTGACAAGATCATGCACCACGATCGCACACTCTGTCGCTCACTATTTTCGCATTTCACTGCCTCTTGCTTGCGTTCTCTGTGTGCTCACAAACTTTGTCGCGTTCGTTGGCACCGCCGTTTTGTTTGCCTCGAGGGCTGGCGTCGTGAGCACGATCGGGGGCTCGGTGGGGGCTGGAGTCGTCGGCACGGTGCTGGGAGGCGGCGGGGATGTGGTTGTGGCAGGTTCTGGAAATAGCATCAGCATCATTCACATGTGTATTTTTGTAATTTCACATGATCTGTGCTTTTTGAAAGTTGTACGACAAACACGAACTGCCGCATATCTTTACTCAACACGACCACACACACTAAAAAGACCAAACCCGAAACCAGTACCAACACACCAAACTCTACGCCAAACTACACAAAAATTAAATTCTGAGCGTTTTTTGAGCACCAGACTCACAGTAAACCCAGGGTCGCGTTTTCCGGCCATCTATTTGCAGGCGATCGTTTTGTGATTTGTTTCCAGCTACCGTATTACCTGCAATAAACCCCCATGGGGGATTAGTGCGTCAGCGACTTTTAGGGGTGGGGGTTTATTGGTGGGGGGATTATTGGTGGGGGGTTTATTTACAAATTCTAGGGGTGGGGGTTTGTTGAAAAATAGCAAAAATACCTTGCATGGCAGGCAAGAAAGTCGCAGAAACTTCTACTTTTCACAGAGATTTTTTTTGTAACAGCCTTTTTTAATGAAAATACCATTAACTCATCCCTTTGGGGGCTTTGGTAGCACAATTTCACCAATGTCACCGCATTCAGCCACTGAATTCGCTGGGTATGTGTTTCAAATAGGTTTGTAATTAACCCCCATGGGGGATTATTTGTCGGGGGGATTATTCGGAAACTTGTCGTGGGGGTGGGGGTTTATTGGTGGGGGGATTAATGGCGGGGGGATTAATGGGGGTAATACGGTATTCGCCAATTGGTGAGCGGTGAGTCGGGTGCTCAAAACGCTCAGATTTTAGTTTTACACATAGTTTGGCATGAAGTTTGGTCTTAGTATGCAGTTTCCTTTGTTTTGGTATTTTTAGCGTACACGCGTTATACAAAGTCACTTTTTGTGGCACGCAATTTCAATTCATTTTTTAGAATGTGAATCGACAGACACCTTGTAAATCGTAGTTTTACACCGTAACCGATGTATACCGCATATTTGGTCATTTTTTAAGTGCCGATAAGTTCAACTGAAGTACCTAGTGTGATTTGGCAAAGAGACGGTAGGTTCGTGGTGCACTCCGACAGTCTTAGACGAAAACCTCTCCCAGTTGTTCGTGGTTGCACCCCTTGGCAGTCAACATTGCTCGCTGTGTCTTCCTCAGCCCCAATCCACAGGTCATCTTTGGAATAGTCCTGAAAAACATGGAAACGATGGCTTGAGAAACTTTTACTGACGGCCGTCTGTTTTCTGGGGTGTCAAACAGTTCTTCATCAAAGCACACACTCACCTTGAGCTTGCCAGCCACCACCTCCTCCAGCGTCTCGTCGTTGTTCACAGTGACTTTCTCCGCCTCCTTTCGCGCGAACAAACGACCTTTCTTTCCATCACTCCCGTGGAGACTTTTTTCGCAATAGGCTTTCGCCAGTTCCCATTTCATCTTGCGGCCCACCTTGTAGAAGCACAGTGTTTCGCCCGTATCAAGCTGAATAAAAAAGCTCCAAAATTGAAATATGCGCTGAAAAAGCTGAGTGTTTATTTTCCTTTGTTTACCAGCTGTTGTAATTCTGCTTAGACACTTTCGCCTCAACAAATTACTTGAGAAAATGTTGAGCCAAAAAGCTCAAACAATGTGTTGAGTAATTTGTTGAGCAGAGCAGGCGTTATTCTCGGTGTCATATTCAAAGTCGTCGTGGAGTTCTTAATCCTACCCCCAAATCTTAATCCCAGGCCAAGCCATTTTGACAACGTTTTAAAGAGTCAGTTCGCATTCTTTTTTCTTGTGTTACAGTGAGGGCGGAACAACCGTCCTCATATTTTAAAAAAATGTGAGTCCGCACACCAATCAATCAAAGTGTGCTGTGTTTTCTCAATGTCCTTGCCTCGTGATGATGAACTGTCTTGATGTTGTTCGCTTCATCAGACGCCACCGCGCTCTGGCACATGTCTCGCTCTGTGGAACAAAGGTTCTTGAAATACGGAGACCTCCCACAAGAATTATGAAAAAAGTGCAGCGAGTTTACCTGTCGCTCCACAAGACGCCTGTGGCACGAAGGCAATGAACATCAACCAAATCAACCACATCATGCAATAACAGCAGCTGCTCTTGTGTTGGTTGAGAAAAAAGCTAGCTGAATGGGTTTTTGTGGTTGGATGATGATTTTTTAACGATGTTGTTGTTTCGTTTGTTGGGGATGGTGGTGGTGGAAGATGTGATCCGATATGTAATGAAAGTAAATGTGAAAAACGCAGGTAATGAACAGTTGCAGTCCATTCTTCTTCCATTATGTACCACAGTTAATGATTGGTATCACCAATTATTATTTCTTTAATTAATGATTCAATGATCATAACCAATTGCAGACACACGAAGCTAACGTTTCCCTACATTTAGAAGCTAAGCGGATGTGATAAAATTGAATCGCTAAATAACCAGTAAATTATTTTGAAGCATATATCTGACTGATCGTCCCATCACTCCACCCAATAGCGGAAATGAAATTGATGGGCCGTAGGGTGTTGCAAAACAAACAGTTAATGATCGGCATTTTTTCTGTGAAGATTACACTGCTTATTGTTGCCAGAAGTAGTGGGGTCATTTTTTGGTTTCCTCTCGCCAACCGTTCAACCAGATATTTTGTTGAATCCCCACGCCCCTTCTCTCCCTCCATCACCCATAAGTGCTGGTCTCCGTGACAAAACGCTTTGACCACGAAAAACTCGTGAGTGAATTACAATCTGCAATACGGCCTTTACCGTGGATGAATTGTGCGACACAGTCGCCTTTGATTGGAGCCGGTGAAGGTCAGGGACGGTATGGTTAGAGCCATTGAAGTTATTTGCGATTCACGTGCTAGGGCTATTCCAACGCTGCGATTCGACTAAAATCTGACCATCTGAAACAGTTTCATAAAACGATTTTGCCAGGTGTACTGTATATGCATGCCGCGGTTTCCCCTATTTGGCTCGTCGGGTCGGTGCGAGTTGCGACGGACACCAGGTAAACCTGCCACAAAAGTACGTGCGAGTCTTTCTTGAAACGGCCCTGGAATAGCTCCAGCTTGAAAATCGCAATAAGGGGGAATAGGCAAGCATTAGCTTTTTTTTTGCGTTCACCCATAGGACGGGAGTGTGGTGGACGTGGAACTGAGAGGTTGCCAACGAATCGAGGGAATTGGTGTTTCAGAAAAATTTTTATGATTCATTTGTTGCCCTCACGCGGCGAGGGATTTTGTTCAAGATGGGACGGTTCGGCAGTTATTCATGGTATGCAAAGCACTACCAAAAGTACTTTCTGATTATTTTCAATTTCCCATGGTAAGAAAAAACTTTACTTGTGATTAGAACAAACTGGTCTGCTACTCGATGCACGCATGAAACAGTTTCATGCATGGAACACAGAAAAATTATTTAGAACGAGAAACACGAGCTGGGTTTGGATCCACATGCTGCAAAAGGTAAGTCCAAATTGACGTCGGGGAATAATTTTCATAAAAGTTTTTTCCAATTTTAAGGGCTAAAACAGCCTTAATAAGTTTTAAAAATGCAATATTCGAACTCAGCGCGTCATCGCGGTTCGAATGCACCTATTTTTGTTGACCACAAGATTTTCCTCCGGCATTTTGATTTTTTTAAATTATAATTAAATTAATAATAAAAAATCTACTTTTTTGAACCATAGACCGGATTCATCGGAAGGCATGCGGTCGATCAGTAGCGAAAGCGGGACCTCGGGTGAGGGGGGGTGTTTGCCTAATTTCAGAGGGGGGGGGTCAGGTGCCTTCTCGGTGAGGGGGGTGCACGGGCAGCAAATTTTCCGGAGGGGGGGGGGTGCACTGGCAGAAAAATTTCGTGAGGGGGGGGGTGCACGGGATCGCACGGGTAATACCAAATTTTTGCCTTAGAAAAACAGAAATTCTTGTAAAATACAGAATATTTTGTGCAAACAAGCTGCTTGTTTGGTCAGAAACAACAAAATCTATGCAGGGACAGACACAAACGTCAAGAAAAATGCAAAAATTACGGTATTTTTGGAAAAAATTGAGATGAGATTGACCACCTTGAGGGGGGGGGGTGCGATCCCGTGTTTTCTCGCGGAGGGGGGGGAGGGAGTCTAGTACCCGTGTCGAGGTCAAGGGGGGGAGGGGGTACACGGGTATCTTCCCGTGCACGGGCAGGATTTGCGGCGGAGGGGGGGGCCACCCCCCCACCCCCCCGCACTTTCGCTACTGCGGTAGATCCGGTACCGGTCGATCCGGTACGGTCGATCCGGTACCGGTCGATCCGGTACCGGTCGATCCGGTACCTGGCAATTTTCTAGGGCGGTCGATCCGGTACCGGTCGATCCGGTACTCGGTCGATCCGGTACCAATTGAAATTTTCAGCTGTTTTAGCATTCAATTCAATTTGTTTCTGATTTGTTTTCCATTTTTCTTCGGCCTTTAACAAAACCACGGAGGCAACACGGAACACGGAGGCTGCACGCTTGACAAAACCACGGAGGCAACACGGAGGCTGCGTGCAGCTAAAGTGACCCATATTTTATATGCACACAACACGCTGCGCACCTTTAACAAAACCACGGAACACGGAGGCACGCGGATTTGGGGAGATTTGGGGACAGGACAAATCCGTCTCCCTCCAAAAAAATTTATGTTTTTGTTAAATAAACAAATAAATAAATAAAGGCGCAACAAAGCAAAGCTAAATGTCAAAACTAGACTTCAAGGATTACGGTAGCTCTCCAACGGGTCTCGACACGATTTTTAAAAACGTCCCTGATTGCCAGCAAAAGCTACTCTATTGGTGGACACCATTCATATGATTGCAACAAACAGTCTTATGTTTGAAGTTCGGGCACACGGGTTACGGTAGCGGTAGTTTTGGGCCTTGACACGAAGTTGCTGAAAACTACTTTGTTTTTTGCGAATAACAGTTGAAACCATTTAGAAACATGCCGCATTATCAAAGAACGACAAAAATCGGATTTTAAGGAGTACGGTAACTCTGCTGTGAGTCTCGACACGATTTTTTAAAAACGTCCTTTTATTGCCAAGAACAGTTACTAGAATGGTGGATATCGTTCACATGATTGCATGAAACAGTCATATGTCTGAAGTAAGGCCCCACGGGTTACGGTAGCTGTAGTTCGGTCTTGACACGAAGTTGCTGAAAACTACTTTGTTTCTTGTGAATAACAGTTGTTTCTTGCAATCATGTGAACGGTGTTCATCAATATAGTATTTTCCTGGCAATAAAAGGCAGTTTAAAAAAATCGCGTCGAGACCCACACAGCAGACTTACCGTATTCTTTGAACTCAAGTTTTGACATTCTGTGAAAACGCTGCGTGTTTCTAATTGGTTTCAACTGTTATTCGCAAGAAACAAAGTTGTTTTCAACATCATCGTGTCAAGACCCAAAACTACCGCTACCGTAACCCGTGTGCCCGAACTTCAAACAGAAGACTGTTTGTTGCAATCATATGAACGGTGTCCACCAATAGAGTAGCTTTTGCTGGCAATCAGGGACGTTTTTAAAAAATCGTGTCGAGACCCATTGGAGACCTACCGTAATCCTTGACGTCTAGTTTTGACATTTAGCTTTGCTTTGCTTTATTGCGCCTTTATTTATTTATTTATTTGACAAAAACATAAAAAATTTTTGGACGGGGACGGATTTGTCCTGTCCCCAAATCTCCCCAAATCCGCGTGCCTCCGTGTTCCGTGGTTTTGTTAAAGGTGCGCAGCGTGTTGTGTGCATATAAAATATGGGTCACTTTAGCTGCACGCAGCCTCCGTGTTGCCTCCGTGGTTTTGTTAAGCGTGCAGCCTCCGTGTTCCGTGTTGCCTCCGTGGTTTTGTTAAAGGCCTTTTTCTTCGTTTCTCTCATTTTATCTGATGTCTGAAACATTTTACCGCAGGTTTTTTCGCGGGAAATATGAAAATAAAAACAACAGACATTTTTCCTCAACTCCAAAAGAGAACCGAATCAGTCTTCATATTTTTATTTTGTTCTCCTTTTCTTGCTGAGCTGGTAATTTTGCAAATTTTCACCGTCTTGGAGCTTTATTCTTCTGGAAAATAGTTCAGAAAATAAAAAAAAACATATGGTACACTTGTTTTGCTTTTTTCAGAATCAGATTACGATTACCAAAACCAACAAAGTGTCGCAAGTCGTCGTCGTCCAACAATCGTGTTCGGTTTCACGTCTTTCCGTGCTGCATAAATGTTTCGCAATCACCGAAAGCAAAGAAAAATCGAAAACACAACGAATTGAACGCTAAAAACCCGTAAAACAGCTGAAAATTTCAATTGGTACCGGATCGACCGAGTACCGGATCGACCGGTACCGGATCGACCGCCCAGAAAATTGCCAGGTACCGGATCGACCGGTACCGGATCGACCTACAGCCTCACCGGAACCAGTAGCGAAAGTGCGGGGGGGGGGGTGGGGGGGGGGGTCCACCTAGGGTTAGGGGAAAAAAAATCCGAATTTTTTTTTTAAATTAAAAAAAAAATTTAAAAAAAAAAAAAAAAATTTTTACAAGTTAGGTTTGTTCGAAGCGTCTCGTCGAGCTGAGTTCATCTAGACTATTTTCAGAACGATCCGGAAAACTATAAGAGCGAAAATCGTGTTTTATTGAAATTATGTCCATTTCATAGAGGGAAAGTTGCATTTTCAACAGTAAAACAGGACAATTTTCGACGTGTACTTGAATATTGAACCGTTCTTAGTTGTTCCTCTTTAGAAAATTACCAAAATTTGACTGTGTTCAAAAATTCCTGTTTGCTGTAGCTAAGTCGGCAACCCCTGTCGACCCGGTCGCCCCCCCCCCCCCCCCAAGACACTTACTTTCAGGTTCAACCAGCTATGCTATCTGCCACATGGCGAGAGCCCACTCTTCAAATCATCGTATCGAAAACACGTACCATGATTTCGCGATCACGTTGCGGGCAACTGACAGACGCAAGTTTAACACGTTAGTTTAGCTCAGCACGCAAGTTTTAACATGTGGCCATGTTATCGGGTATCTGAAAAACGGTCGTGTGATGTGGTATTAACCAACATCTCCGCTCCAATTGTTTGACAATATATCGCACAACTCCATTGTAGACCTATAACATACGCCAATCAACAAAATATCATGTTCATCTCATGGCCTACCACCGACTGAAAAAACATGTTCTAAGTTGCTAGAAAACGATTTCTGAAACGATATTTCAATTCAGTTAAGTCATTTCAACGCTAAAAATTGACTCTAGAAGTCATCCAAATCGAAAAACATGGAGTACGTCGGTCAAAATGACCAAATAATGACATGTAGCACACAAAGAAGTTGGGAAGAAAATTTGGTTTGAACTTTCAAAAAATTATGCCATAAATCGAATTTTCAGAGCAAAGTAGAAGAAAAATTTTTCAATTTTTTTTAAGTTTGAAAAAAAATCCAAATTTAAAAAAAAAACGAAAAAAAAAATAAAATAAATTTTTTTTTTTCAAAGCCCCTAACCCTAGGTCCACCAGTAGCGAAAGTGCGGGGGGGGGGGGGGGGGGTTTTCCACCCCCTCAGCCGAAAATCCTGCCCGTGCACGGGCAGATACCCGTGTACCCCCCCCCTCCACCCCTTTACCTCGACACGGGTACTAGACTCCCCCCCCACCCCCCTCCGCGAGAAAACACGGGATCGCACCCCCCCCGGCCCCCCCTCACGGTGGTCAATCTCTTCTCAATTTTTTCCAAAAATACCGTAATTTTTGCATTTTTCTTGACGTTTGTGTCTGTCCCTGCATATATTTTGTTGTTTCTGACCAAACAAGCAGCTTGTTTGCACAAAATATTCTGTATTTTACAAGAATTTCTGTGTTTTTCTAAGGCAAAAATTTGGTATTACCCGTGCGATCCCGTGCACCCCCCCCCTCACGAAATTTTTCTGCCAGTGCACCTAGGGTTGTTAAACAAAAATGAAAATTTTTTAAAAAAAAAAAGTGATTAAAAAAAAACAAAAATGCCGATTTTTTTTTTTAAAAAAAAATTCGAAAAATTTTCCTCTAATATGCTCTGAAAACCTCAATTTTGGCACAATTTTTCGAAAGTTCAACAAAAATTTTCTTTGATTATACCTCGTAAAACCTTTAGCAGTCGATTTTGGACCGTTTTACCGACTGATTTTAGGCTTCGACAACATCTGCGATGAAGTTTTTGAGCGTCCCAAAGCTTAGCCTACCATTTCCGATGCAGATAAGGTGACGATTAGCCTCGCAGAGCGTCCGATTGTGCTCGCTGCACCGTTTGCAAGCGCTACGTTGTCTGGTTGCTGCTTCGTGTCGTGTCGTCGCGAAACCATCAGAAGAATTGATCGAATTTCAAGGCGGTATGTTTGTCTTCACTTCAGCATTAGCTTAGCTGGGGACAATTAGTGACGTTTTGGAGGTCAAAACACAAGAAGAGGCATGGTGACGGTTTGGAAAAGGGGTAATTGAGGTCACCAAAACAAAATCTGCAAAGTTCCGCCATACGGGTGTCATTCGGGAGGCGCTTGCATATCATATGTGGTTCTTCGGACTCCCTGATTGATTTAGCACAACTTTGATTTTTGAAATTTTTTTTTAAAAAAAAAATTTTTTTTTTTAAAAAAAAAACAAAAATGACGATTTTTGTTTTTTTTAACAACCCTAAGTGCACCCCCCCTCAGGAAAATTTGCTGCCCGTGCACCCCCCCCCTCACCGAGAAGGCACCTGACCCCCCCCCCTCTAAAATTAGGCAAACACCCCCCCCCTCACCCGAGGTCCCGCTTTCGCTACTGGGGTCCACCCCCCCTCAGCCGAAAATCCTGCCCGTGCACGGGCAGATACCCGTGTACCCCCCTCCCCCCCTTTACCTCGACACGGGTACTAGACTCCCCCCACCCCCCTCCGCGAGAAAACACGGGATCGCACCCCCCCCTCACGGTTGTCAATCTAATCTAAATTTTTTCCAAAAATACCCCCCCTAGGCAAAATAGGCAAACACCCCCCCTCACCCGAGGTCCCGCTTTCGCTACTGACCGGAACTGCAAAATGCAGATACAACTGTTTTAATAATCATGCAGCAACGTTGACAAATGACGACGTCAGATTCTTCAAACGTGACAAAAACCAACGTCGACGACGACGACAAAAATGAAACCACCACCGAAGGCGATGGAGAAGCAGAATTTGTCATCGAAAAAGTACTCCAGAAGAAACAGAACAGTGACGGCGTTGTGGAGTATTTTGTGAAATGGCAGGATTATCCGGAGTGAGCCACGGTTGTTCTAGGAGGACACAAACCGGAATTTTTTAAAATTTGTTTTTTAATGAAGGACAAAAATTTGCGAATTTGCGAAAATGAAGGACAAAACACGGGTATTTTGTCTGAGTTAAGCGAAGAAATTCACACAAATTTCGCAATTGTCGCCTCCGTGGCTCGGTGGTTAGCACGTTCGCCTTCAACTCAGAAGGTGACGGGTTCGATCCCCCACGGAGGATGACAAACTGCCGCCAGTGTAGCTCTCTACTCTAATAACTACACTGGTTTTCAACTAAAGCTTTCGGATTCGCTGCCCTGCGGGGATATAGCGACCGCAGGCCACCGAAACCGAAATCGGGCTAAGATCACTGGTGCCCCCAGGACAGAGCGGGGCTTAGAGGCTGTCCCCCTCACGTGGCGAGGGTATTGGTTCTACGGGATGGTGAGCCGTCCGTTCCCCAATCCCACCGGAGTTTGGTACCTTCGGGTTTCCGGAAGCGGTGGGGGGCGTGCTTCAAATATTAAAAAAAAAAATTTCTTACAAGTTTTCACTGTAAAACTGAACTGTTTATTGGCTTCGAAGCCAAAAAAAGTCAAACACATTCAACAATACATGGTGTTTAAGCTCGTCAGTCACCACTGCACTGTTACCGTTGTACTGCGAAAAAAAAGACCATGAAAACTCGTAGTTTTGTTTTGCCAGAAGCGACAACACGTGGGAGCCGCTTGAAAATCTGACCGACTGCGCTCATCTGCTCGAGCAGTTCGAGCGAGAAGAAGAAGAAAGAAAACGGAAGGAGCAACTTCAGAAAAAACTGGTGTCGCGGCGGGCACGGAAAACGTTGCCGAGTCCTGTTGCCGCTTCTACCGAATCGAAAACGTCGGATAGCCCGGTGAGAATGGGCTTTTCTTTTTGATATCTAGAATTTTCTTCTTGTATAGTTCGGCGGTCCCAAAACGCGACGAGCTGTGCCGGTGGCGGAGGTAGCACATGTAAGCTAGGTTAGCTATGCTATTTTTCTAAGGGGGGCGGGGCCAGTTAACACCGTTTGCAAATAAGAGTGGGGGGGGGTCTAGCGCTACATGGGAAAGTTTTTAAACCAAGGGTGCAGGGACATTCTACTAATCAAGGCGCTTCAGGTTTACCCCCTGAGTACCCCCTGATTATGCCTATAAAGGTCGTTTTTAGGGTGCGGAAGTTAAAAAACCCTCGATTTTTTGCGATTTTTCGCAAAGTGTACCTTTTTAGCCCTACCGTATCTCGTTGTTGCACAGTTTCTGGAACCTCACACAGTATTCACGTGAAAGATCTTGCGGAGTTCTTTAAGGCCCTGTATCAATGAGCCCTTGCAAGGGGGGTCCCTGAGGCGCTACGACGCTAGTTAAAATTACTTTTTTTGAAAAATTATGTCATTTTTTTAAAACATTTTTTAAAACATTTTTAAAACACAAATTTTTGATTTTCATTTTTGGTTCTACAGGAGGGTTTTCGGGGTCGCTGAATTCGAATCTGACTTTAGATTTTTGCCCCGAGCATTTTTTTGGTCAAAAATTGGGCAAAAACACATTTTTTGCGTTTTCAGTGTTTTTTGTTTTAACGTGTTAATTTTATGCGTGGATTTCATTTAAAAAAAACTATTTTCTGATAGCTTTACAACCGTTGTACTTGAATCAGTTTTTATATCTTGCAACTGACCGCTTGCTCACCCAAAAAAATGGGTAAAATGTTGATTTTTTTGCTTTTTTCATATGTTTTCGTTTCACAGTGAAAAAATCAGTTCAGAAACAACTTTTAATTTTAATTTTTAACTCTCCAAAAAGTTTTCAAAATCTCTCAATACGAATCTGATTTTAGATTTGGGCACCGGACATTTTTTTCCCAAAAATTGGGCAAAAACACTTTTTTTCGCGTTTTTCAGAGGTTTTTTGTTTTAATTTGTAATTGTAAGTGTGGATTTTTATTTAAAAATTGTTTTCTAATAGCTTTACAACTGCTGTACTTGAATATGTTATTATATTTTGTAACGGACCATTTTCTCACCCAAAAATGGGTAAAACATGGATTTTTTGCCGTTTTCAGACGTTTTCGTTTCATAGTAATGAATAAGTTTGAAAATAATTTTTAAAACCCCTTCCTAGAAGTTCCCAAATGCGCCGAATCCATATCTGTAAGCAAATTTTACAACTGACCCATTATTAACTCTTATTAATGGGTAAAAATCTACACTGTAGTCTTTCTGTAGACGTTTTCCTTTTTTGTGTTTGAACCAGACTTGTTAATTGATGTTAATTTGTCCTCGAAAGTTTTTTACGCCGCTGAAGTTGAATTTGTTTTTGGTTTCTTAAAACGGGTGCTTTTTTACCCCAATTTTACCTAATTGGGTAAAAACTGTCACTTTCAGCTTTTTGTTTGAAACGTACATTATGAATGGTTTTGCGTTTCTTTGATGCTTGAGAGTGATGAATTCAAGTCTGCTGTCATGCACCGAGACTAGTGTTTTAACCCAAAAGGGTAAATACTTATGCACTTGCGTTATTTCAGGTCTTTTTGCCTTTTGTGAGAAACAAGCTTGTAAAGGTTGAAAGGTTCTGTATTCCAGCTAGTTAGTGTATTTAATTTTCATTAGTCTTTTATTTTCTGAAGCTCTCAAGTTTTTTCTCAAGACTGACAGACTGACATGTACCCATACCGAATATACATTTACCCTTATATTTTGCCCCACTTTTTACCCTTTTGGGTTAAAATACTAGTCTCGGTGCATGACAGCAGACTTGAATTCATCAGTCTCAAGCATCAAAGAAACGCAAAACCATTCACAATGTACGTTTCAAACACAAAGCTGAAAGTGACAGTTTTTACCCAGTTGGGTAAAATTGGGGTAAAAAAGCACCAGTTTTAAAAAACCAAAAACAAATTCAACTTCAGTGGCGTAAAAAATTCTCGAGGACAAATTAACATCAATTTACAAGTCTGGTTCAAACACAAAAAAGAAAAACGTCTACAGAAAGACTACAGTGTAGATTTTTACCCATTAATAAGAGTTAATAATGGGTCAGTTGTAAAATTTGCCTACAGATATGGATTCGGCGCATTTGGGAACTTCTAGGAAGGGGTTTTAAAAATTGTTTTCAAACTTATTTATTACTATGAAACGAAAACGTCTGAAAACGGCAAAAAATCCATGTTTTACCCATTTTTGGGTGAGAAAGTGGTCCGTTACAAAATATAATAACGTATTCAAGTACAGCAGTTGTAAAGCTATTAGAAAACAGTTTTTTAAATAAAAATCCACACTTACAATTACAAATTAAAACAAAAAACCACTGGAAAACGCAAAAAAAGTGTTTTTGCCCAATTTTGAGCAAAAAAAATCCCGGGGTAAAGTTCTAAAATTAGATTCGGATTGAAAGATTTTGAAAACCTTTTGGAGAATTAAAAAATAAAATTAAAAGTTGTTTCTGAACTGATTTTTTTCACTGTGAAACGAAAACATATGAAAAAAGCAAAAAATCAACATTTTATCCATTTTTTGGGGTGAGCAAGCGGTCAGTTGCAAAATATAAAAACTGTTCAAATACAACGGTTGTAAAGCTATCAGAAAATAGGTTTTTTAATAAAATCCACGCATAAAATTAAAACATTAAAACAAAAAACACTGAAAAACGCAAAAAAAAACGTGATTTTGCCCAATTTTTGGGCAAAAAATGCCCGTGGTAAAAATCTAAGGTCAGATTCAAATTCAGCGACACCAAAAACTCTCTTGTAGAACTAAAAATGAAAATCAAAAATTTGTGTTTATGAGCTCCAAAAAATGTTTTAAAAAAATGACGTAATTTAAAAAAAAGTAATTTTAACTAGCTTCGTAGCGCCTCAGGGACCCCCTTTCAAGGGCTCATTGATACAGGGCCTTAAAGAACTCCGCAAGATCTTTCACGTGAATACTGTGTGAGGTTCCAGAAACTGTGCAACAACGAGATACGGTAGGGCTAAAATAAAAAGGTACACTTTGCGAAAAAATCGCAAAAAATCTAGGGTTTTTTAACTTCCGCACCCTAAAAACGACCTTTATAGGCATAATCAGGGGGTACTCAGGGGGTAAACCTGAAGCGCCTTGATTAGTAGAATGTCCCTGCACCCTTGGTTTAAAAACTTTTCCATGTATCACGGAATGTTCCTTGGGCCCCCCACTCTTATTTGCAAACGGTGTTGAGCTGTTTTGAAATGCCAACAAAGATTGAAGCCAGTTTCCTCATATTTGAAGTGGGATGAAATGGGAATTAAGGAGGAAGGGAATGAGAGATGCAGTGCAATGCAATGCCCTTCACTGGTTATGCGTCGGACGGACTCGCACTGCATGCCTGAGCTGACAGTTGTCCTGATTTTATTACCGTATTACCTCTATTAAACCCCCCCCCCAAAATTAAACCCCCCCCCCAAAAATAAACCCCCACCTAGGGTTAGGGGAAAAAAAATCCGGATTTTTTTTTAAATTAAAAAAAAATTTTAAAAAAAAAAAATTTTTTTTTACAAGTTAGGTTCGTTCGAAGCGTCTCGTCGAGCTGAGTTCATCTAGACTATTTTCAGAACGATCCGGGAAACTATAAGAGCGAAAATCGTGTTTTATTGAAATTATGTCCATTTCATAGAGGGAAAGTTGCATTTTCAACAGTAAAACAGGGCAATTTTTCACGTGTACTTGAATATTGAACCGTTCTTAGTGGTTCCTCTTTAGAAATTTACCAAAATTTGACTGTGTTCAAAAATTCCTGTTTGCTGTAGCTAAGTCGGCAACCCCTGTCGACCCGGTCGCCCCCCCCCCCAAGACACTTACTTTCAGGTTCAACCAGCTATGCTATCTGCCACATGGCGAGAGCCCACTCTTCAAATCATCGTATCGAAAACACGTACCATGATTTCGCGATCACGTTGCGGGCAACTGACAGACGCAAGTTTAACACGTTAGTTTAGCTCAGCACGCAAGTTTTAACATGTGGCCATGTTATCGGGTATCTGAAAAACGGTCGTGTGATGTGGTATTAACCAACATCTCCGCTCAAATTGTTTAACAATATATCGCACAACTCCATTGTAGACCTATAACATACGCCAATCAACAAGATATCATGTTCATCTCATGGCCTACCGACTGAAAAACATGTTCTAAGTTGCAAGAAAACGATTTCTGAAACGATATTTCAATTCAGTTAAGTCATTTCAACGCTAAAAATTGACTCTAGAAGTCATCCAAATCGAAAAACATGGAGTACGTCGGTCAAAATGACCAAATAATGACATTTACCTAAGCACACAAAGAAGTTGGGAAGAAATTTGGTTTGAACTTTCAAAAAATTATGCCATAAATCGAATTTTCAGAGCAAAGTAGAAGAAAAAATTTTCAAATTTTTTTTAAGTTTGAAAAAAAAAATCCAAATTTTTTTTTTAAAAAAAACGAAAAAAAAATAAAAAAAAAATTTTTTTTCAAAGCCCCTAACCCTACCCCCACCCCCTCGACAAGTTTCCAAATAATCCCCCCTCAAAAATAATCCCCCATGGGAGACCTCCGCGAATTCAGTGGCTGGTTGCAGTGAAAATGATGAAATTGTGCTACCAAAGGCCCCAAATGGATGAGTTAATGGTAATTTCATTACAAAAGGCTGTTGTAAAAGGAAATTTCTATGTAGAATAGAAGTTTCTGCGACTTCCTTCCTGCCATGGAAGGTATTTTTGCCATTTTGCCCACTCCTAAAAATGGTTTCCAAATAAACCCCCCCCAAAAAAAGCCCCCCCCCCAAAAAATGAACCCCCACCCCCAGAAGTCGCTGAAGAAATAAACCCCCATGGGGGTTTATTAGAGGTAATACGGTAATTATTCAATTGAATCGAATTTGCTTGATGAACTCTTGTCCGTCGAGTCTTCAACACTATTGTCAAAAATGGTGCGCAATTTGTTCCATGCGTCGCTTTCTGTTGGCACTTTCCAGCGCCTTTCACAACCACACTGACACCCACTCACCCAAAAAAACGAAAACTGTTTCGCAATATGCGCACTTGTTTTCAGTCTGCCGAGTCCAAGCGCGATCAGACAACGCCAGCGACTGTCGCGCCACCGCCGGAGAAGCGAGCTCGTCAAGATTTGATCACGGACAAAAGTAAACAGTCGAGGAAAACAGCGGACGCAGACGACGACGTCAAGATCGTGGCCGAATTGAAGGTGCGCGTTGTTGTCTTTCCTTGTGTTGTTTGTTGTTCAATGCAAACACTTGTCGAGTCGTGTTCTTTGTTTCTGCGCATTTGTGCGTGGCGGCAAATTATGTCGTCAGCAGGTTTTCCAAGAGCAGCGATAATAACAATTTTCTCTCATTGAAGCTCGATTCGAACGCGACGGGGTCGTCAAAAGATGCGGACAACGCGCTATGGGAAAACTACAAATGCATGGTGCGATTGTCGTGTTTTCGCGCTTTATTTAGTTTTTTGGTCCTTTGATTGTTGTAGCCCAGGACTAAACTGGATCATTATTGTGACCTGGGTTTTTTGCAGAAAAACGTCGGTTTTTTGCAGAAATTTTGGACCGTTTGCAGATTTTTTTAGCAGATTTCTGCAAATTGCAGAAAAAGATTTGCATACAAACTTTGGTTCTGCAATATTCATTTTGTGCTTAGCGCTTGACTGAGGTTTCACATCAGCATGGAAGAAATTTCAAATATTTTTTGTCAAAAACAGCTGTTTCGGCGGTTTCTGTAGCGCAATGATTGGCGTTTTGTTTTGCCTTCTCGTAAATAAAACCGGAGTATTTCAAATTCGAAAAACAGAACAGAATCAGTCAGTGTTTGCTTTGTGGGCTGCGGACTGACACCGCATTGTCAAATCAGATCAAATCGAAAATTGTTGTTTGCTGTTAGGCTTTCTGTTTGGAATTAGATTGAAGTGATCCATCATCCACACAACAGAAGATTGGCGTAGGTGCGTAAGTTTGTCGTCGAGCTTGTCGAGAATCTCAGCAACCGATTCGAAGACGCGCACAGCGTTCTCAAGGCTGCCAAAATGTTCTGCCGTCTGAGATGGATGGATCTGAACAGCTGCTGGCGTACGGAAATGCCGATCTGCTGTATCTGCACCAGTTTTATTCATCATTTTTGCCGGGCAAGGGCAGTATCGCTGACGAATGGAAATGATTCAAATGTGAACGAATTCAATTCCCTGGTCCGAGTATAACTGCAGGCAAGCATGCAGTATCTGGGGATGAAAACAAAGAGGCGATACAACATCAAACCGAACAAAGTGTACTGCACCTTTGAGAACGTCGAACCGACCGCAGCCATCGCTTGCGGAATTTGAGCAATGAGGGTTTTTATTTGATATTAATTGTGTTGTTGTTAGGCTGAATGATTTGAAACGAATGACCTAGTTCGGTTTTGGTGTTTTTTTCCGAATCTTTGAAAAAATCTGCGGTAAAACGATGCAATTGGCAATTGCAATTCTGAGCATCGTAAAGAAATGATGCTCAGAACAAAAAAATGACATTAAACAAGCACAAAAACCATTTTCGTCATGTTTTTAATATTTGCAGAAACCAAATTTCATTTGCAGAAATTTTTTACCAAATTTCTGCAAATTGCAGAACCGACTTTTTGGAAAAAAAACCTAGATTGTGACTGCCACACCTCACTGCCGATGTTTTGTCAGTTTCGTCATTACCGTTTTTTTGTGGTTTTTGTGCCTACCATTAGAGTAGAGAAGACGTCGATAAGCACGAGACAAGCTGTCCCTCAAAAGTGCAAGACAAAATGCGGGATGCGTACCGGATGTACCGTACCGTACCGCATACCACAGACCTTTGTACCGCATTGTGCAGTGCCGTCTCGATTTCTCCGACTGTCCCTCCTGTCTGGTGTCTTCCCGTCCCGCGGCCGAGTGACGGTACCCCGCGCTCATCTCTAGCACACCCACTAGCCACGAAGTAGCACGTTTTTCAGGTGTGCCACTCAAAGCACATCACACAAGAATCGTGGAACGGTCATGTACGACAACCAATTCACCAACAGGTCAGTTGAATAAAAATTGAAAGTTTGCGGGCGAATTGTTTTTTATGTTTAAAAGGGTGCTTTTCGCCAATGACGAACCAAACACTTAAAGGGTGCTTTTCGCCAATAGCGAACCAAACATTTTACAGGGTGTTTGGCCAATAACGAACCAAAAATTTTAAAGGGTGCTTTTCGCCAATAACGAACCAAGAATTGAGTCACCAACCCATTATAACATCGGTTTGTTCTTCTTTGCCGATGTTTTTCATTTTGATTTCAGCGACTGAAAATCTACGAGTTTCTGAACAACTTCATGGAAACGGGCCTCGAACAAATGGACATGACCATGAAGCACATGACACACACGAAAGCAACCATCGACGCGTCAAAGATGCATCACCTTGGTTGGTTTTCGGACACGACGAAAGTCGCGAATCGGAGTGAATTCGTGGCCATGAGGCCTTAAACAGCGAACTATTTTGTTTCTTATTCACCTCGAAACCTTCGCTTTAACCCGGTTCCGCAGCTGCGTTCAGGTTTTCCGATATTTTAGAGCTGGAGTTTTATCGATGTTTCACGGAATGTTGTTCATGTTGATCTGCAGTCGAACGCTAAATTATAGGCAATCAGTTGATTGGTTGGTGATCACGTGATGCGTGCTTTCTGTGCAGAATTGGCTCCGCCTCCGCAGCAATGCCTGGATTAGGGTTAGGGGAAAAAAAAATCCGGATTTTTTTTTTAAATTAAAAAAAAAAATTTTTTTTAAAAAAAAAAAATTTTTTTTACAAGTTAGGTTCGTTCGAAGCGTCTCGTCGAGCTGAGTTCATCTAGACTATTTTCAGAACGATCCGGGAAACTATAAGAGCGAAAATCGTGTTTTATTGAAATTATGTCCATTTCATAGAGGGAAAGTTGCATTTTCAACAGTAAAACAGGGCAATTTTTCACGTGTACTTGAATATTGAACCGTTCTTAGTGGTTCCTCTTTAGAAAATTACCAAAATTTGACTGTGTTCAAAAAAACCTGTTTGCTGTAGCTAAGTCGGCAACCCCTGTCGACCCGGTCGCCCCCCCCCCCAAGACACTTACTTTCAGGTTCAACCAGCTATGCTATCTGCCACATGGCGAGAGCCCACTCTTCAAATCATCGTATCGAAAACACGTACCATGATTTCGCGATCACGTTGCGGGCAACTGACAGACGCAAGTTTAACACGTTAGTTTAGCTCAGCACGCAAGTTTTAACATGTGGCCATGTTATCGGGTATCTGAAAAACGGTCGTGTGATGTGGTATTAACCAACATCTCCGCTCAAATTGTTTAACAATATATCGCACAACTCCATTGTAGACCTATAACATACGCCAATCAACAAGATATCATGTTCATCTCATGGCCTACCGACTGAAAAACATGTTCTAAGTTGCAAGAAAACGATTTCTGAAACGATATTTCAATTCAGTTAAGTCATTTCAACGCTAAAAATTGACTCTAGAAGTCATCCAAATCGAAAAACATGGAGTACGTCGGTCAAAATGACCAAATAATGACATTTACCTAAGCACACAAAGAAGTTGGGAAGAAAATTTGGTTTGAACTTTCAAAAAATTATGCCATAAATCGAATTTTCAGAGCAAAGTAGAAGAAAAAATTTTCAAATTTTTTTTTTAAGTTTGAAAAAAAAAATCCAATTTTTTTTTTAAAAAAAAAACGAAAAAAAAAATAAAAAAAAAAATTTTTTTTTCAAAGCCCCTAACCCTAGCCTGGATGAATATCGTACCGTAACACATTGAAACTCCATTCCTGATACATCGAAAAACTCTGAACGCAGTTGCGAACCGGGTTCACCAAAACCATTCTGTTTCTCTTGTTTTTTCTTTCAACAAGTTCATCATAGTTCAAGACAAGTTTCGGCTATTTCTCAATCTTGTCTGTCAATCTTGCCAGCGACTCTTCGTTTTTAACCGAGAATAACAAATCTTAATCGAAATTGCGAGTATCGTGTTTGTGCTTTCTGAAATTTCGTATTTTGAAATTGCGAATATCAAAAAAAATCTGCATTCAGGCCAGGAATGCATTCACGAGTTCCATGACATCACCGGCTATCGTTTCTGGGTGTGCTCGTTGTGTTTCATTGCGGCCGTGTCGGCGGAGAAGCTGCCGATTCATTTGACCACCAATAATCATCGTATCACTTATATTGTGCGTTTTTTTGCTAAGCAGTTGATTTGATTTGGATTGTTTTGATTGAAATAATGAAGTTCCAGCGATTTGCTGGTCGTTCTTTTTGGTGAGAATGGAAGTCCCGTCCACCTAGTCTTTGAAGACCCTCGGCACTTTTTTGTTATTTCTAACGCAGCAATGTTGCACAGTCTACCGTCCAAACGCGCATTCATGTTGCAGTATTTAGTGCCTGCGCAGCTATATTTTAACATAGCTGTACGGTCACTAAATACTGCAACAAGAATGCGCCCTAACTAAAAAACATATCCAACACTAGCTGATTGGTTGATGCATCTGCATGCGTTCTGTGCCTGGATTACTGTGCGATATTAGGAGATGTATTGAAGAACAACAAACAAACAAGAAAGAACAACAACAACTGATTCACCCTAAAAAATGAATTGTTGCGCGTTCGTTTTTCAGGCGAATTTCCATCCGCATCTTCAGCCAACCGGCAGCACGGTGCAGGCGGTAACGGCTGAGTTGAACAAATTAACTGTGATGCTACGCTTGAAAGAGACGCAGCCACAGCAGCCGGAAGTGTTGCAGTTGACTGCTGGAGGTGAGACGGACGAAACGGCATTCATGAAGCAGTGTTTGCTGACGCATAGCTGTGTCAAACTATAGCTACGCGGTCGCTGAATACTGCTTCATGAATGCCCCTAAAAAGTTTTCATTTGAAATGAAAAAAATCACTGAAAGAAGTTTTTCTCGGTTTTTTAATCTTTCTCTCAGCTATACACCAGCTGTGTGTATGTCTTTTCCGTGACCTTATTCGACCGTATTCTTTTGGCTGGTTGGCGAACTCCCAGTTTTCAGATTATAATCACCAAAGCGGCATTCATGAATGGTATTTAGTGACGCGTAGCCATGTTTTTTGCAGAAAAAAACATTAGCGCGTCACACCAGATACTGCTTATTGAACGCCACTCTCTCTGGTGGTGTATGCGAAAATGTGGGATTTCAGAAAAACCATATTCAATCAAGTTCTCACGTTCGTTCCAAAATTCCAGTGGATGCGGATGAGCTGATGCGCGACTTGAACGTCGACATGGAGGAGATCGTGGCGCCCTCGCACCTGTCGTCGGCCGCTCAAAAGCCGAAACCGGTGAGTTTTTGTAGAATCGAAATTTGATTTTTCAACTTTTTCTCGTTTGTAAAAATTTTTTTTTAATTAACCCCATCGTGCTGATTGCTGATTGCACTGGAGAAATCAAATGATCTCGAGCTTTGTTTTTCAAATTTTTATGGCTTGCGGAACACCACCAACGGTCGTCCCAACTCTTCTTGAAGAAACGATTTCAAATTCAGTGTCGACAAGACTTATTTCAGTTTATTCATTATCATTTTTGTCCAGCATTCGGCAAACATCTCGCCATCCACAATGCCACCGACGGTGCCATGTGCAGTGCCACAACCGATTCGCATTCCAGCGTTGCAAGCGCTTGCCGGCTGTCGTGGCGTTCAGGTGCTCTCATCCGACAGGACCGAGGACATGCTCTGGTGTGAGGTGAGGTCGGCCTTGAAATGACGATTGTGATCGATGAAGGCGCATTCATGAAGCATGTGTCTACACAGCTACGACTTTTGGTAATCATAATAATCACCCGGAAATGTTTTTTCTTTGTTGCATTTCAGAGTTGCTGGCAATGCCTGGTGGTTGACGTTACGATCCGCCCGATACAGCAAGCCTGGAAGCTGCACAGTGAGTCGCAGCAGCATACCAAGGTTGGCTTGTTTTGTGGCATGCTTTCTCCGTGGACACACACACGCACGTTGTTTCATAATCTGAAATGTGTTGGCTTTTTCGTGGCCTTCGGACAATTTCCAGACTTACGATTATTTTTGCGTAGATTGTTTATGAGACAACCAAACGAACACCAGCAAATCTTTGTTTTTTTAGAAATTGGCGTTCCGTGAGAAAAACCGAATCAGTAAGTAAAAGTTACTTTGTGGTAACTTTATGGTTTTCTGTTTTTTTTTGGTCTATGCTGCTTCACGTTTTTGATTTTG
Organism: Theristus sp. LFF4_11; assembly: GCA_030248135.1. Lineage (NCBI taxonomy): Eukaryota > Metazoa > Nematoda > Chromadorea > Monhysterida > Xyalidae > Theristus > Theristus sp. LFF4_11. Next base: position 322,739 of record JASANC010005440.1, read on the forward strand.
CTAATAGAAAAACAGGTTTTTACAAGTATGTTCCATTGCCGTAAACCGGGATGATATAGACCTAAATGCATGTGATTGGTATATCTGTTTTTGGTCATGTCATATGAGATTTGCTCTCACAAGCGTTCAGTGAGGTGCCCGAGGATAAACTCAACTCTCAGTTTGAGCGCCCATTGATTGAATGATTAGTTTTTTCTTGTTTTCAATTTTTTTATCCAACCAACTCCAGACGTGAGCAGTTTCGTGGCGATCGAAGCCGGCTTTGCTGCGGACTTCCAGGCGCATCCGAACGCAATGAAATTCACGCTAATGCGCTTCGCCGACGGCGGCGGCGGTCGATTCGAAGGCGTGATCGGGCTGGATTTCGTCGTCGAACGAAGGTCGGAGATCGATCGAACGAGGGACGTCATCTGTGAGCTGTGCGCGACGGCGATGCCGTTCAAACGCGAGGAACTGGCGAAACACCTGGCGACGGAGTCGCACGTGCTGCAGTATATGGTGCGTAGGGTTGGCAAAATACGGTTTTTTTTGCAAATCGTAGGAAAAACCGATTTTTGGCCTGGGAAAAACGCGTATTGAAACGCGTCTTTTTAGCGGAAAAAAACCCGGCATTTTTCCCATGCCAACCGTAATGGTGCGTTGTTGGTATTCTGGTGAAGTTGCCATTGCGGCTGGCGAGTGTGGTGTCTGTTACAGCTGATGTGAGTGTCAATGTCACTCAGATCAGCTCGGCGTTGTGCACCGACTCGCCGTCGGTAGCGCGTTGGACTGGGGTCCGTGCGTTCGGTGTATTTAGCCACTCCCGCCCCTCCTGTCGGGGTTGAGGCTCAATGACAAAAAACTCGATTGGTATAATATGCGACGTTATGTGCGCATTTCTTGGTTAGCCCTTTCAAGAAATCGGCTAACTTCCCGTTTGCTCGTTGGTTGGTACAGATTTCTCTCCTGAAGGCCGTTTTCGCCCTGGCACGCCAGTTTTTGTTCACTGTCGTTTCGGAGCTGAAAAACTTCAACGACAGCCTCATGCCCACAGGGGGATCCAAATTTAAAAAAAGCCAAACCCATCACCATGTCAATTTGTCGTCGTCGTGACAACAGTTACTAAAAACCAGTAGCATGAAACAAACCGCGGTTTCCGTCTGCCCCCCTGCACTGCGCTCTGCCCACTGCAGCACCTGAACCACCGCGGCAGCATCAAGTACTGGGCGTCGCGCAAGATGCACCCGCGCGAGCGACGCGCGCGCATCGCCGAGATTCTCACCACCGAGCAGCGACAGTCGCCGACGCATCTGCGCGGCAAAATGCGCGTCTACGATCCGCTGCTGGCGAGGGTCGTACAGCGCGCCGGCGTGCGCGACAAGACGACGCCGACGATGGTCGATCCGAACCTGCGACTGAAGATCTTTGAGAAGTGTCGGTGGTGGTGGTTTGGAGCTTTGGGTTTTTTAGAAGATGCGGATTGGTGATTAGTGGTTTGTTGCGGAGAGAGTGGTTTTCGGTGCCCGATTGGTCGGTGTTGTATTTTATGAAATGTGTTACGCAGGCTAACCGGTGGTGTCTCCCGGTGTGGTATTTGAACCTAATGGGATCAGTGGTTGAAAGCATGCGCATCACGTTTGCACCAACCAAACGTCGAACAGTCTAACAAAATTATAATGAATCAGCTGATTTGTTGGTGATTACGGTGTTCATGCTTTCTGTGCAAACCAAACTCCGCACGCACAGCAATGCCTGCACAGAAAGCCTGCATACCGTAATCACCATTACCAACCAATCAGCTGATTACCTATAATTTGACTGTACAGTCCATCTGAAAAATATATGCAACATTGCAACAAAACGCTAAGAATTGCTCATGATCAACCAATCAGCGCTGAGAATTGCTCATTGCCAACCAATCAGCTAATCCAAATGGACTGTAGTTCGCTCCATTTGCAGTGCTGGACAGCGACGCAGAGCCAATCGGGCGCTACGAGATTCCGGCGGTGCAGCTCGAACTGGACGCCTGCGAGGAGCCGCTCGTCGGTGTGCAGCACGTCGTCGAGGTGCTCTGCAACTCCAATCGCGACTGGCGATCGTATTTCTGTCGCATTTGCCCCGCCTGGGAGTCGGAGGAGGAGTTGCTCGCGCACGTCACTGGTGACATCCATCGGAACGCGTTCATGGTGCGGTTTGTTTTAGGGGCGAAGGGTGGGAGTGGTTTTTTGTTTTTTTGGGGTGGGTTTTCAGGTTTCGACGCGGGGCTGGTGAAGCGATTTGCTGGTATCGTTACAAGCAGGCAGCTGATTGCATTCCACCGGCTACCGGCGCCACCTGCAACTGGTGGCGAGTCTCCTGAATGAGTGGATGATTGTACAAAGTAGGACGTTACGTCAGTTGATTGATCGACCGCAGTTCGGTGCGACCTACCATGACTGTGGAGAGTTTGGTTTTTTTGTTTTTTTTTGTTTAGGCTTTCATTCTTCACTTCTTGTCGCGCGTTTCTGCCGGTGGGCGAAAACGGCAATTGTTATATGTGTCGATGTCGTGTCACTCATAATAGCATGGTTGAACTGGGACAACTCGTCCGGTAGGATAGGAATTCACGCTGCATCACAACGAAATCGACATTGGTTATCGTTCCGCCGATTTTGTGGAGCAGCATCCGTCAGTGCGAAACGGCCCATAATATAGACTTTCGGCTTTTCACGTTTTGATTTTTTGTTTCATTCTTAAAAACCAATAAGCAATGATGCTTGCTGTCGCTGTTCTGCAGTTGGTAGTGATGATAATGTGTGTTTTTCAATGCATGAATGACGGTTTCATATTCGGATCCGCTGTTTGAGTTTTCAGCTATCAACTTTGAAATGAACAGAAAAACTGAAGATAATGTGCTTCTTTTCAGGGCGACGTCAACCAGAATGTCGTTTTGTGTTATTTAGTTTTTTTCTTTCACTCCCCTTTCGTTTCATGTTATATGATCCGGTTTTTATTTCTGACCATTAATCGAGAGAAAGTTCTGAACTCCTTTTTGAAATCGATCTTTCTAATGTGAACGCTGCAGGACCGCTTCTACAAGACATACTCGGAGAAATTGGCGGCCTTTCAAACCGGCTACGAGCGGGCGGCCTTTCTAAGAGAGGCGAGTGAGCAGGTGGCTAAGAAACAGGGTCGCAAGGTGATCACGCACCGGCTGAAATACAGGGTGGACCCGTTTGAGTTGATGCGCGTCTGGCCGGCGTTGGACAGCGCTGCTACGAAGAGCAAGAGTGGTGGTAGGCGCGGGATGGTTTTGTTTTTTTGGTGTCCTTGAGTCAAGATTAAACGTCTTGTGAAGGTTTTTCTTGATATTTCACTGTTTTGACCTCGCGGTACCACACCACAGCCACAGCACACGCCAGTTTGTCTGAAAGCTGCGTGCGTTTTTTAGTACAAAAACGGTGAGTTTTGCCTAAACTAGGTGAATCAGAATTGTGTGAGCGTCTTTTAACGGATTTAGCTTCTTTTAATATCATTTGAAAATCAATTTGACAAATGACCACCGGGCAAGTACTCGTGTTGCGTGATCGAACTGATATCCAGCGTTTCGACAAACCACTTCAAATCCAATAAACATGGCCCATTAACAAGAGCTCCATTCTCAGATGTCGGTGCGACTAAAAGCATCTCCACCAAATCAAATCAGCCACCGGTTATGACAAGCAGCAGTCGTAATACAACGGAACGAATGCCCGCGCAACCGCACCAGCCCGCGCAACGAGCGACCGCGGTGCCCGCGCGCACCGTGACGTCGGCGCCCGACCAGCAGCCGCAGCCGCAACGGCGCAATCGGCTGTCCCGCGCGCCCAAGATCGGCATCGGCGCCCCGCCCGGTCTGGCGGCGCTCACGCGTGCGCCTGCCCCCGCCCCTGCTCCTGTCCCTGCCCCGTCGGCGTCTCTGCCGGAGCAGACGGGACAGACGAACTGGGACTGGCAGCAGCAGCAATTGACGCGGGCGACCAGCGCGCTACACGAGCAGATGCTGTCGCGAGGTTTGATTATGTTGTTTTTTGTTTGTTGAAACGTTTTCCTTTGTCACTCATTACCATTTGTATTTGTGTATTTGTTGGCCTGGTGTGTGTTTGTTTTTATTATTTTGTTGTGGCAAAAGTTTGAAGAATCAGAATTTTTGCCTCGGCTAAGTATAAAGACCAACGGTTAAGGTAAGTCAAACGCGCACAAATGGTAAACAATGCAGAATGGACCACTGAGCGCTAGAAATTTTAGTCAATTTGTTTTTAGCTATCGAACTGGATTGTACATGTAAACAACAACTTTGTTGTTTCGTTCATCCAGTTGATGGCCGCGATAATAAACATTGATTACTTTCAGGAGAATTCAGAAAATTGATGGGTTTGTTACTATCGTTAATAGCTGTTTCTGCAAGTAGTCATACAATAATAGCTGTTTCCATGATTCTTCACAAAAGACTATTTTTCAGTCTTATCGACTTTTTTTAAATCGAACCCTTTCAGCCAAACTAGTCGACCTTGCAGGCCACCAGCCACAACGCCCCTCGTGGTACACCCCTGGGGTGTTAGGATCGAGTTCCGGCCAGGTCGCTGCGGCTCCCAATGACGACGACGTCATGGTCCTGTCCGACTCACCTCCATCGGCTCCGAGTGTTGCTGCTCCACCACCCGTCCAGCCCCCTCGGCCGTTTGTCCCTACATCGTCGATTCAGCTGCCCTCGCAGCCGCAGCCTGTCGCACAGCAGGTGGCTTATGGTTTCTTTTTTGGATAGAACAAGGAAATTAACAGAGAAAACAGAGCAGGTTTTCCGGTTTAGTTCGGTAACTGCTGTTTGGATGGTGGATTTGTAAGTAATGGCGCAGTAAGAAGAACGTTGCAGTTGAGAATATTGCTGGCTTTATGCGGTTGCTTGCGATAACAATGCACGAGTTTTCATTGTCAAAAGGTTTTTTGGTGGTCGGAATGAAGTTTTGTTACTCGTAATCGTTGCGCAGTTGGGGGTTCCACTGAACGAATCTGGGGAACAACTGGGCAACGACTTTAGGGCGGTGACTTTCAGGGCTCTGGTGTACCATCGGCGTTGCGCAAAATGACGCCTGGTTCGGCGGTACCGTCGAGTGTTGGCGGTGATGAGCTGCAGCGACAGTTGCAAGCGGTACGTAACGGAAAGACATTTTGTTTACGCAAAAGTTGACAGCTGGGTTTAATTTTTTTGATTACATTTTTTGATTGTCTTATTCGTTGGCCTGGCGGAAGGTAAACGACTGGATCATTGTCCTTGAGGGTGCAAGCTCCGCCTAAGCAGGTGTACCACGGGAAACCTGCTTAGCGCGCTGCGCGCATTTCTTGGCTAGGCTTCTTTTTTAGAGAAGCAACAACAGTTAGCCACTTTCTTCTGCCGCTTGCTTGTGTATATTCTGCGCACATGACATTGTCACATAGCCAATCAGCGTGTGTTGCACAACTTCTGAATCTGAGAACATCTTAATCGGATAACATCAATGCGTGATTTAGCTGGTGGCCGGCTCCACCACAAGTGCCGGTGACTCGCAACAACAACAACAACAGCAGGAAAGCGCGCAGGCACGTCTGTTGCGTGTCTTGATCGACGAGCGTAACCGTCAGAAGGAACAGCAACAACGCCAGGAGATGGCGCGTCTGATTGCGGAGTTGCTGACGAACGCTGGCGCGACGCAACGATCGGATGCTGCCACGGCACAGTTGCTGGTAAAACGGGAAACTGGGTTGTTTTGGGGGTGAAAGGTGTGCTCCGTTCTCAGTTCTCTTTCCCTCAGTTCTCCTGCAGCCGATCTCTTTTACAGTCGAACTCTAAATTATAGGCGATCAGTTGATTGGTTGGTAATCACGTGATGCATGTCTTCTGTGCAGGGCAGACTCCGCCTCCCCCCCCACCCCCAAAAGCAATACCTACACAGAAAGCATGCATCACACGTGCAATCGCCAACCAACCAATCAACTGATATAATATAATTCAATATAATTCAGAGTTCGACTGTATGTATTTGCTTGGTGACTATGAACAAGGTTTATGATTGGGAAGGTGCGTTTGTAAGGAAGTTGGACGGTCAGTTTTGGAACGGTAATGGTTCGGTCGGTAAAGGTTCACATGGATGGATACCGAAATATCCGGTTACCATACCATAATGACCAATACAACTATCTAGATATCTTCCCACCTTAAAATTCTTTTCCAACCATTCATCACAGACAACCCTAGCTCGCGAACAACAACAACAACAGCACCAACAACAAGTACCAACTGGTGCGACCAGTGACAGCGAGCAACAGCTATTGCAGCTTCTAGCAGAGGCTCTCCAACAACAGAAACAGCAACCACAGCAAGCACTCGGCTCGTCTCGACCGATGTCGCCGCGTGGAGCAGCCAGCTCGATTCTGGACGACTATGCGCGCTTGAATCAGCCGCCGGCGTCCGCACCGGCGCAGTCATCGTCATTCGATCAAATGCAGAGTATTAAGCGTTTTCGTTTGCTTTTTTCGATAGTCCCCGCCGACCCCGCCTCCCCGCCCCTCTGCACGGCCGGTTCCAGGAACCCGAAGGTACCGAACTCCGATGGTTTTTGGGGTAAGTTTTTGTCGCCGTCTATCACGGAATTAGTAATCCAAGTATTGACGCTTATCTTCCGATCTTGTTGGATTGGGTGCATTGTATTGGTCTTGTTTCGGTGACAGCATGATGCAGGCAGCCTGGGGTGCTGCGCAATAAAAACATATGTGCTTGGTTGCAGGACAGCAGTCGACCAGTTCTTCAGCGGCAGCACCGTCGGCGTCGTCGACGTTGAGTAAAATGACTGACGAGGAACTGCTGCGAATGGCCATGAATGCCGTGGGTGAGTGCGATAGCAAGACCGGCTGAGAATTCGTCGCTGGACGGAATTCTGTTTGACGATGTGTGATACTGATAACTGGATATTTTTAACGGGCCTGTTCTACGTGTGCGTGGAATACCATCAAGTGACTTAATGATTCAAGTGACTCACCCACCATATTTATAAAACTATTGACGGAACTAGTAATTTCATAAACGTTACGGCGCTCAACAATAAACTGTCGAGGAAGCGCCCAACTTCAAGACGGTTTGCTTGCTTTGCAGCAGCTGACCAGCCGCAGCAACCGCAACAACAACAACAACAACAACCATCCATGGGCCCGTGGCCAGCGCCGGGTCAACAACGGCCAGGTCCGCTGCTTGGGCCGCCTCCCTCCGCACCAGTAGACCCGGCCACTTTTCGCTTTCAGCCGCCACCGGCAGCAGCAGCAATGAATTACATGATGCAGGGACCGGTGAGATTTTTGTTCGAAATCAAGCGCGTTGGTTGGCGATTTTACAGCAAATCAGCGAGCTGGGTGCTTGGCTTTATTGTCTTCCGATTCAGCTACTACAAGCTGGAAACGGAAGTCGGTTTTGAATGGGCTGGGTGTGGAATTTATCGTCTTCCGAGCCAGCTACTACAAGCTGGAAACGGAAGTCGGTTTTGAATTGCAGGATACATGAATTCAATAGTTTGTTAACGGCCATCATATCACCACAAGTAAGTGGCAGTCTCTCAGTTCTCTTCCATTAACCATCGGTTTCAGGGCGCCCAAATGTATCCACCATCTATGCCGATTCCGCCACCTCCGACGGGAATGGCCCCATTTCGGCCTCTGTCTGGTCCAACTGGACATTACGATCGTCCGATATATGGCAGGCGTTGAAAATATGTTTTTTTCGATTGCTGATGTTTCCATTTTCGGTTTGTTTGCGTATCTTTCTCTTTTGTTGCTTGTTTTTCGTTGTTCTATTTTGCTCTTTTTCAGCTTGGTACAAAGGTTAGTTGTTGGGGATGTGATATACAGACTGTGGATTTCTTTTGTGAACTGGGTTTGTTGTATGTGTCAGGGAAGTAACAACTTGCTTCAAAAACACTTATTTTTTCGTATTGTTTTTGTTTTCGTTGAACGGTTTGTTTAAATAAATCGTGGCATGGAGTTTTTTTGTTTTTTGTGTTTTTTGTAACAACAGTCGTATCAGTGTGACAAGATCGCAAATCGGTAACCATGGCACGAATAATAAAATACTGAGCTTTTTGAAGCAATAATGAATAATAAGGTGTAATTGACGTTGACGGTAGCAACACCGCAATAAAATTTGTAATATGATAAAATTTGAACTGAATTAAACAATCAATACAAACAACAGAAAACAATTTACCCTGACCTATAAAATGACTACTAAAATGATCCAGAACCTGAAGACCTGCAAAAGGACTGAACATATTGAAAATTTTGAAACAATTATTTCACATAAATTTTTTCAGACGATTGTTGTCCTCAACCATATGCCACAAGTAAAGAAAAAGTTGTTAACCGGATTCTAAAACAACATAACAAACATTAAAACCTAGTTCAAGCCTCATTCTGACCACATTCTTATCGTTTTATGGCCAATTGCTGTTCAATGTATTCGGTGAGTTTCTGTGGCTCCTGCAGTATCGGACTATCGGTCGCTAAGGATACCAGTAGTTCGCTCGCAACTGAAACAGAAAAGTAAATGTGAGCAATGTAAAAAGAACACGTTACAATTCTTGCAAACCGGTCGATCAAAGAGTTGATATGTGACAGATAGAACAACTAATCGGCTATTTACAACCAAAAATGGCTTAAAACAACAGATTGTCTTCCTGGCCTTTGACGGCGCCTTGGTAGGGCATTAGACTACGCTCCGGTGACCAAGCTCCGCCGAGGGGTGCATAAACAGCCAATGATAGAAAACCTCGACAACACTACTTGATGGCGTTTTTTGGTTAGCCTAGTTGCCAAATTATATGTTCGCAAACCACCAACCGGGCCTTAGTGCGACCGCATTCACGTTGTCGCGCGCCCACTGCACCGCGCGTTCGTTGATGCTTTGCGAGCCTTTCGACTCGGACGACATCGCTCTGACGTAGGAGTCGAACAACGGAGACAGAAGTTTGTGTAGCTGAAAGAAGTGATCCTAAATCAATCAAATTGCACGCAGGGGTTCTTCGCCTTTCGGCCGGGTCAACATCAGACACACAGAAGAGGTCTGATGTGTCCGTCTTGATAATGCTGAAAAGAGGTTCAACCATCGGCTTGCTCAGATGGGACGTAGATGTTTCGCGACACGTTAACTATTGACATGATAGTTACGCAACATTTCTTTTGAAGCCCCATTCGTGTGTACCGTACCAACGATTAAGACAAGTATTTCACTGATGTGTATCTATATGCTACATGAAACACTTCACTAAATGAAACATGCCAACAAGACAAACCAGCCAAAACTTTGGATTCTCTCGGCACTTGTCAGCGACGTGCCGTTGGTATCCCTGCCTCAGTAGGCTGTCACCGGTGATTCGATCCTCTGATGAGACGCATGGTAAAGTAGACTGCAGACCCCTGGATGTGAGAAAAACAAAGTAGAACGACAAAACTGCAAAAAAGTATCAGGCGGCGATTGCCGATGCTTGTACGATCTTTTATTTTGGTCCCAAGACTCAAGCAGTTTGTGCATGGCGCGGGAATTAAAAAATTGACAAAGTTAACCGAGTCCCCTAAACAGGGCCGAGTCACTTTGGCGATTTTGAATTGCCACAAAGATTGAAACTAGTTTCCTTTCTACGTCTGCACTGCGCACGCATTAAGTCGCAGAACCTAAAAAATGACAACGTTTCACATTGCGTAGCTATGTACTGACTGCTATTTTCATGTTTTGTGGTAACCATTTTTTTGGTGGTGCACGTTTTCTTAAATGTCAAAGATTCAGAGGGTCAACTTTTGTAAACCATAAGAACAGAAACTCACTGAATTTGCTCGTGATACTGACGGATCGATTGGCGCAGTGTCTCGATTTGCTGCGATCGCTGTAGTTCGTCGTCGTTCAGGCGACGGATGTAATCGGCAGCTGCAATGGCAGAAACGTTACGTATCTATTTTTGCTCGTTGCATGTTCGTTTTTAAACTTGTTCGTGGAATAGAGCATTCAAATCTTTGAATTACAGTAAGTAGGCTACAGTAAGTAGAACGAATGTGTCGGATTTTGGTTGAAATCAAACGCCCCATTTGTGGCTACATACATTTTCGTGCAACAACCGCGCGTACGTTCCCTCTTTTTTGAAATCTCTGTATTCTGCGAAACAGTGACAGGTTTCAACAAACATACTGTAATTGCGGTACCTTTCGCGAGTACAACCGCGTTCGTTGGCTTCAGTCCTCTCGATTGTAGATTCGGCAGAAGCTCGGTCAACTGCGTGAAACCATCCTAAAAATTAGAAAAAATACATTTGAAAGTGGCACAAACGCAGCTCAATAAACAGCCACTGAATGCGTTCCTATACTAAAGTCCTTGTCTGAAGGAAGACTGCTTGCTCTTCACTGCGTTTTTTTTCAAAGAGTAAAGAAATACAGAAACCAATCGCTGCCACTGTGTTTGCTGTGTGCTTTTGTTTTGCAATGGTGCTTCGCAATGTATCAGACCAGGTGACGCGGAGACCAACCTATTAGTGGAGCATATCCACCACGGAGGTCGCTAATATTTCACTTCTTTTCAAACTCGCCTTTAATGCCGACCGTCTGCTCTGCTCGGCGTGCAGGTGCAGCATGCGTTTGCGATCCTCCGGTAATCCTGCGCCTGTGGGATTGCTGTCGCCGAGTGTGCTCGACGACACCGGTGACAACGATTCGTCCATCAGTGGCACGTCTGGTATAGAAAGTGTATAGATTGCAAAATTAGACCAAAAAAGGGATTGGCATTCTCAAGAGAATGTGTGTGAGGAATACATGCAGTTCGCTGTGTGCGGTTTGCCGGGTAGACGCATACCGCGGTGCCACCTGGCTCGTCAGTGCGACGGACACCAGACAACAGAACAAGATGGTTTCCAAAAAAAAACGATTATTTGCCGAAAATCCGACTTCTTTTTTTATCGGTTATGGTGGCTTGTGACGACAATTTCGTAATTGACCGTGGTTCTTCTGGCTAAAGTATTAGCTGCTCACCACCGCTGTCCTGTGTCGTCGTGCGCCGCAAGCTACACGTCTGCTGCATCAGGCTCGACGGGGTGCCGTGGTGTGGAAGTGGCGATCGCGACAGCGTGACACCGCCGCCAAGCAAAGGACCGTTCGGCTGCAAGAATTCGGGAGGAAAAAGGTGTCGCCGAAAAGCGATTTTTCCGCAGAACATTGGCCGCACTGGACTGGAACACGCTCATATCGCTTGTTGAGGTTACTACAGTCGAACTCTAAATTATAGGGAATCAGCTTTGTCGTTCGTGATCACGTGATGCATGCTTTCTGTGCAGAAATTGCTGTGAGGGTGGAGTTTGGTTTGCACAGAAAGCATGCATGCCACCAACCAATCAGCTGATTCCCTATAATTTAGAGTTCGACTGTATTTGGCAGCACTATCCATTGTGAGCCTGACTGATGAGTATTGAGCGAATCAAGTTTCAATCTTTTCAGCGTTCCCTTTTTAACACAATTCCCAGCAGTTGAATTCGCGGATTGGCTGTATTTCGAATTGTGGCGTGCTTGAACTGCCTTAGTAGTACCAGAAATGAGTCAAGTGTTATACTTTGGTAGTATGACCTATTCTTTTAAACGTGTCCCACTGAAATGACGTCGTGTGCCGCAAAACATGCGCTTGTCGTTCACAGCAAACCAGACTTTCCGTTTAGCCGATTTCTTCTCGTAAACAAATGGTGAATGTCGAATCAGTCACACCAAACCGAAATTTTAGTGCCTGTACTTTGACAAACAGGCGTTTTTAAAGCAAATGACGTCATTTTAGTCCGGACACGTTTGAATAAATCCACAATACTGTTACGTATACATGGAAATTGGAAACCAACAAAAATGCTACCAACTAGAATCAACGGCGGCGATTTCGTGGTGTTCTGCTCGGTGTTGGCGATGTCCTTGGCCCTGGCCTTGTCGCTCGCTCGTTGTTGCTGTTTGCCTCTTGAGCGTTTCGTTTTCGTCGACGTTTGATCGACGCTCGTTACGGACGAACAGGCGATCGCCTCCTGGTGACAGAAAAACGTTTCTAAAAAAAGTCGCAACTTTTCTACACACTATGACCGCCACAGAACGCGTGCATCAACTACACGCGTGTGCTCTAGTTTGGACCACTACAATACACACTACTACACTCGCTACACTCTAACTCAACTACACTGAATCAACTACAGCAACCGACCAATCAGCCAGTTTGGACTGTAGCATCGTTCGCACCTGTTTGATGAGCAACGGTTGCAGTGCGGCACTGTTGATGAAGGCGGATGATGGTACATCAGCGCTGGCATGGCCGCTTGCTGTCGTCTGCATTCGCGGCGGACTAGCGATCGTTGATTGCACGGAGGTCACTGAAGGAACGATGTTATAGCTCGATTGATTGGAGTTCTCATTGCTTAAAAAATCTAATGCTGCGTTTCAGCGCTGCGTGCACACTTTCCGGGGAGCGCGCGAAATTCAAATGACCGTGTTATCTGGCCTTGAAAAATCAATCACTATGCGTGCACGCAGCTGAGAACCGCAGTTTTATTCATGAGACCACCCTGTTTTTTCCACAACATGGTTGGCCAGGTCGAAATGCATGGTTCCTTCACACCAGAGCAAACAGGCAGACCAGATATTGTTCTGCTAGACCAGACAGAAGTAGCAAGCTTTGAGCAATCTGCAATACCAAACCACCGACAGACACCACACCAATGAATTGTCGATTTCGATTATCAACCAGCAGCAAATGCGACGGCGAATTCGGTGTGAACGTGTGTGCACCTGTTGACGATGACGTCATCGTGAACGCAGGTGGAGAGGTCGGCGAGAATGCTGGTGTTGATGGTGTTCTCATGGAGGAGCTGATCGTCGTGATGGACGTGCTCGTGGCTGTCGTTACGTCTGAAGAGTGTGGAGAAAAACATCGTGGAAATGGTTAGCGAAAGTTTATTCAATTCCGTCGTTTTCGACTCTTTCGTTGTTGTATTTTGGTGTGTGAGCTGTAAACCAGTTCCGATTCGGGTTTGGGCACAAGTTTTTGTTTCGTGAACGTGATCACACACGCCGACGTGACATGAATGAACATGTCAGAAATTGCACGTTGTCAACAAAACTTCAGGGTCGTCAATCAATCACTTTTGTATGATTCGGACAGCTTGCATTGACTGAAAAAAACGTTATCTGAATTGAAGGACAGCCAAATATACTCGACAAAACAAACAAAACGCAGAGGTTCCAAAACGTACTTGCTGCCATCTGTAGCGCAATCTGGCCGTCTTCTGTTTTCTTGGCCGATCGCCGTTGCCGTTTTGGTCGTTCGTCTTCTGAAAAAAATATGAAAACAAAAAATGAACACTGATTTTTTTTCTTTTTTGGAATATGATACCGACGCATTTTTCCCATAACACCTGTTTTTCGGCGGTGCGCATTGTGGCGTGAATAAACACTGAAGAAACAGAAAAAACAGTCTCTATGCGCAAGCGACCGTGTTTGTTTGCTGTGGGCAGTTGCAGCAGCGTCATAAAAGAAAAGTCTCAAGCAGGGTCAAACCAAAAAAAACAATAATAAAAACCAACAAAACTCTCCCTCAATGCAAAATGAGCGCATACTTTGCTCGACAATCGTGACGCGCTTCTTGCGACTGTGCGCCGCCAAATTCGCCGGTGCCGACTTCGACGGGTGCACGTCAACGACGGGCACGACGACGGGCGGGTGGACGGCCTTCAGGGCGCCCTTCGAGGTCGGCGGCGGGTAGCGAAGCGCCGTGCCGCCCGGGCACGACGCGGCCGCTGCGGCAACCGGCGGCGGTCTCGGTACCGCCGCCGGCTGAATGACCGCCCGCTGTGTGACGTGCGGCGGTCTGCCAGCTGCAGTGGCGGTATTGGCGTGCTGCCAGGGCGCGTTCGGCGGCGACAGCCAGCCGCCACTGACGGAGCAACTGTAATTCTGGTGCGACGGGTCTACGCCCGCCACCACCGGCGGCGGCGGGTTGCCGCTGCGCACGGCGGGACCGAAGTCGAACGTTGAATTGGAGTGCGGGAACGTGCGCGCCAGCACCGGTGTTCCGCCGTTGTGCGGCGGGCCTGGGCGAAACGGGCAGGTTTTGATGGGCGATTACCGTATTTGTAATGTGAAATCATGGAGTTTTCTATTCTGATTTAGTCGACACTGCTCATTGTACTACCAAGTTCGGTACTGCCCCAAATGTTTCCCAATCGAACCCGTTGATCGATTAGCTAGGATTGCAACAGCTCCAACGGTAAACCAATCACCGTATGTCACAACCAAATCAGCCAGAACATCAACGATGAATACTTTTATAAAAAGTGTTCGCAGTGCTCTGGCGCCGAGAGAGCCACGATGCAACCAATCACAGCTGGGGTTGGCATGGGAAGTAAAACCAGCTTTTTTTCAGAAATACAAAAACCGATTTTTACCATCCCTAATCACAGCTGAAGCAAAACTTCGAACAAGAAAAAATACCAACCGGTCGCGCTAAACGGTGCCAGCGTGGTGAGCTCCGTCAATTGCGGCATGTACGGTTCCGCATAGAGCGAGCCATCAGACGCAGCAACAGTCCCTGGTCCACCGTCGTGCGTCGGCAGCTTCGCACTGGACGAGCGCAATATGCCCATTCGTTTTCGATCCAAATTATTGCTGCCCGGTTGTTGACTGGTTTCAGAATGGCGCACTTCGACGTTGACACCGCCCGTGGCAGCGCCGACACCGCCGCTTGGCGGGTATGCGACGGGGGCGTAGGAGAACGTTGGTGTGCCTCCGGTGTCCGTCGGTTTGTAGGGGATCTGGAGGAAGGGTTGGATGGAAAACAGTGGACACGACTGGTTGGTGACGATATGAAACTCACACAGAAGACAGTATAATGTAAAAATATGACAACAGTCAGCAAAAGCGAACGGCAAAGCGAAACCGCAGAAGACAAGACCACATGATTGTGTTTTGGCGCTGATTTTCAGGATTTTGGAGGTGGCACAGAATGACAACTCTGATTCGTTTTGCCCTCAAGAAACAGTCTAAGGTGAGTGACGCCACCATTCCATTAACATGTAATAGGTTTTTCTCGGCTAATCCGCACACCATCTTCCAACTAAGCCTTCACTGTCCCAGCATTACCTGCGAGCATCGGCTGTACCCAACCAGCAGATTCGCGGCCTCGTAGTCAGTGCTCGTCAGCTGGTGCGTCCGCCGCGGTGCCCCCTGCCCGCCGACCTTGTCCGCTCGTCTCGCGGTCTCGTGACCGCAAACGACCGCCGTGGTGACCGCATTGCTGTTGTTGTTGCTGCTCAGCGCACTGCACGACCGCGACTTCCCGTCACTGCTGCTGTTGCTGCTCGGCGACGTCAAACTGGCGCCAGGTGGCTGTGAGATTGACGTCAACGTTGGATCGTTCGCGTTGTTGTTCAGGATCGAGTCGCAGTCGACACTGGTGTCGTCGCCTGAAATGATTGCACGGTTTGTTTTTGGGTTTCTTCTTCTGCGTCTGATGTAGGCCGGGGCCAGGTCCAGACAACTTGGGTGACTTGATTGCTGTTTTGTTGCTGTTGTTGTGCATTGGACTCCAGAGTGCTGACTGAATTGGTATATGTGTTGAGTTGAACTACAGATAAGAAAGGCAGTGACGCAATATGACCGATCGAGCGGGCTCGGTCGGGTGCGGACGCTGCTGTAGGAGCTGCGTCGATGTCCGCACTGAATTGATATGGCTTAGGTTGCGGGTGATTGTGATGACTGGATAATAGCAAGATGCAGACAAGAGCACAACAACGAGTTAGGCTTGCAAATTTTGCATTGTTGTTTAAAAAAAAAACTTCTGATACCAGGATCAGCCACCCAAGCTGAAGCAGCCAATCAGCGAACTGGATTTTAAAAACAGTGATCGCAAGAAAAGTGCAGCGTTTCGTGCGGCTTTTTAACAGTCTCAATGCGTGCGAAAGGCAAAAGCTCTACTAAACACTCTTTTGTTCGCAAAACTCAAGAAAGCAAGCATTTCATCTCCACAGTACGCGAAAAAATTACCCAGGGACTTCATGATTTCGTCCAAGCTGGGCTGTAACGGCTGCAGACCCGGTTGAATCACGTCCGAGTTTTTGCCGAGACGAGCTGCAAAATTGAAAAACAAAACAAAAATGTGGTTCAAATAAATCAAATAAACCACAGTCGAACTCTTAAATTATAGACAATCATTGATTGGTTGCCAGGTTACCAACATAGATTATTGGTTGGTGATCACGTAATGCATGCTTTCTGTGCGTGCCGGACAGACTCCACCTCCACAGCAACGCCTGCGCAGAAAACATGCATCACGTGATCACCAGCTAATCGTATATTTTTAGAGTTAAGCTGTGGAACAAAACGCACGGAACGGATTGCGGAATAAAACCAACAGTCTGTGAAGGTGAAACGAATCAGCAAAAAACGACGAACCAATATCTTTTGGATCCGGAAACATGTACGGCTGCGAGAGGCTTTCGAATAATCGATCCGTGAATGGATTGTTCAAATCGTCATCTTCTAACATCAATTGTGAAAGGGGTACGCTCGCTGAAATAGTGAATTCATGTTATAAAGTTCGAAGGTGCATACTTCAAAGACCAATTCAAATACTGCGCGTCGATTAGATTGGTACAAAACAGGGCAAAATTAATCCGCAGGTGACGGGATACTGGTGCAGCCAACCAATCAGCCACTTGCCTACGAAGTTTTGATCGACTGCATCCTCAATGTACCTCATGTTTGTGCAAAAGTTAATAACAAATGAACCGACTTGTTCTCGGCGGGTACGGCGGATGTGGAATATAGCAGCCCTCTTGGATCTGCTGCAGCTCTGTAAGCATCGGGCAGCTGCTGTCCTGAAAGATCTTTTTTCGTAAAACTGATTCACTAAAGTCGCTGAACAATTCTTTACAGACGACCTCTCTCTTTCAACTCTTCAGCGTATGTGCCTCAGAACGCAAAACCACTGCATTAGTGTTTCACTAAATTTCGTTTGTCACCGGCTGAAATGCTGGCTTGACACAAAAAAATTGCTGCTTGCTGCGACAAAAATTTGCATGGTGATACAAAAAGCTGGCGCGATAAGAATAGACAAGAAAAAGGACTTCTTCGGCACCACCGAACAAAGCGAACACTTTATGACTGCAGCATCTCATCAGTACCGCAGCGGACCAATCAGCTGGTCCGATTCAAAACAGCAGCCAATCAGTGCGTCGGGCAGCATCGACACCAACCTTGAGCGATTTATTGTGCCTCGAGCGGATGCGATGTGCGTAGTAGTGGCGCCAGCGTCTGTACTGCGCCGACACCGCCTCCGGTCGTCGTTTCCAGTACATTCCTTCCAAGATTCCGGCGCCTCCCTGACCAGAACAAAAAACTTTCTGCCACTATGCTAGCAACAACAACAATGGACCAATCAGCAAATCCGAATTGAATTGCGGCCAGTCGGTTTGAAGTCAGAGTCAGATGAACTATTGAGAAAACAAAAAACTCCCACCCGTTTTGCGCCGGACAAATCCTGATACGGCTGCTTGAGGCTTTCGTCGGGGACGTTGAAATAGCAGTATGGTGCCTTCTTGCACGGTTTGTGCGCGCCGACTGAAAGATTGTTTTTTTATTTCATCTAAACATGTTTCTCAAACAGGCAAATGGTGGAGGGGAGCTAGAAATTCAAAATAAAATCCAAAATTGTTTTTTTTTCTTTAATTTGCAAATAACAACGAACACTCCATGAACCAGGCGCGCCAGATGACGTTGTTCAAGCGGATGCGATGCTTCTGATCAAGACGAAGGCCCTTGAAGTCCTTCCATTTCGGTGTGGTCAGTTTACTGCAAGGCAAACACAACAAAAACTTAAAGGTTTTCAACTCTAATTTTAAAAAAAAAGTTTCAAAAATTTCATAGCCGCTCACAAATACGCCGTCGTAATCGCACGTTTCAACGGGCCGAGACTGACGTCAATAGCGATCGATTTGGAGCGTTTCGGACCGAATTTGTAGAAGGTCACCGGTTTCGCTTTTTCAGTGACCTGAGAAATGACGCGGCATTCATGAAACAGTATTTAATGACGCGTAGCTGCGTTACAAACACTACAGCTACGCGGTCACTCAATGCTGCTTCATGAATGCCCCTTAAGAAAAACAGTCGGCTATTAGAAAGGGAAACAATCATTATTGCACATCAGAGCAGCTAGAGGTTAAAAGCGTCACGAATCAGCCGATCCATCCATTTATCCATTTTATTTCGCGAAAAAGCAGGAACTCCGACAAAACTGTATGAACAGCATATCAGCCAATCAGTTGAACACAAAAAAGGCTCCGTTCCGTGGCGAGTTTACAGTGAAATACCACCGTCGTTGTGACCTATAACCAGACGAAGTGTTTCAGACTTGATAATAGACCGAACACCACACTTGTAAGGTCATACAGTTTCAGCATTTGGCCACATCACTGAGGCATCCGCTCTGATGCATCTGATGTTGGCAAGGACAACATGCAGAGAGAACCACGATACAACATAGGGTTGATTTCACTGTACAAAAACAAAATTTCCAGAATTTCAAATTAATGTCGTCACAAAAACACCTCCATGCCCACCTTTGCAACCGCACGATCGTTCACGGTGTCGTCGTCGGTGGTGACATCAACGTCAACCACAACGTCAACATCAGAGTCGTCATCGGTTGTCACCTGGCGAAGGAAAAAAAACAAAATGGTTGATCTGCTGAAGGCATCTCACCGAATCGAACCTGATCCACAAACAAGAAACAGCTTTATTGGAGCTTTTGGAGAATGACTCAACCTAGATTTATAACCGACAAACCACAACCCAACCAACCTCAACCACAACCAAGAAAGGCACAATAAAAATGGTATTTCCCATGACTCCTTTCACCAAAAAAAACTTCGGTGACCCATTGCTTGGTCCACTTTTAAAAGACCGGAAAACTCCTCGGGAACGGTTTTTTTTCGGAATACAGTCGAACTTTAAAATTATAGGAAATCAGCTGATTGGTTGGTGGTCACGTGATGCACACTGTCTGTGCAGACATTGCTATGGGCGCGGAGTATGCCTGCACAGAAAGCATGCACCAAGTGACCACCAACCAATCCGCTGATCCTATAATTTAGAGTGCGACTGTAGTAAGGTTTCTTTGCAGCACACTATCTCGTCTCGTTCCCAAATTGTTCACAGAGGCCATCACTGATAATTAACCGCGCCAAAACGCAGAGAACCTCCACATAAAATGGGGACCGTGTATGCAGTTCCGACTTGTTTTCATTCCGAATCCTCTATCCCCGCCCTCCATTCACCTGTTCATGTTGGTGCACCGCTGATGACATGAAATGCCCGCTGTGTATCGGCTCCGGTTGTCCAGCCGTCGCGATAGACGCCGTGTTCGTCGAGGACGTCGCCGTGCTGTCCAGCTGCTCCAGCATGCCGTGCATTTTTTGGTGGGCGTCTGTTGGTTGGTTGGTTTGCCTCGGAGAGAAGACTGTAAGAGAGACACATGGGAGTGGACGATTTGGTGTTACATACTCAGGGGCATTCATGAAGCAGTATTTAGTGACCGCGCAGCTATGTTTTAACACACAGCTACGTGTCATTAAATACTGCTTCATGAATGCGCCTTCACTCCGGGTTATTTGCAGTTGGTGACTGTTTCTCGAGTGCGACCCGTTGAGCGGTTGAATTAATGTGTGTGCAGCATGTCTGAACCTGTTACTTTTTCGCAGAACATATACAGTTCGCGTAAGCCGGGATCGGAATTGCAAGAAAATCTATTTTCGCCACAAATGAGGTGCTTGATATTGAGCCAATCGCGACACCTTGATTCTGCTACACTGCAATTCAAAGCTTCATTCATATGCTCTGCATTCTGGGGAGAAAAGTGACAGGTTTGAAGCATACTTTGCCATAACATCTGGCCAATCATCACACGGGGGTTGTTATGTTGTGTTGCACAAAACGTCTTTCAACGTTCACACGCAACCACTGATAGCAACGCTTTCAATGTTTTGTTTGCGTCACTCACAACCGACTGACGGTCTAACCGAATAAAAAAACATTGTCGCCACAAGTTCGATATATAACAAAGCCAAAATTAAAAAAAAACTCACCTGAATAGTCCACCGAGCGCACTTGTACTTCGCCGTTGGCTTGGCTCACGATCAAGCTGATGGATCAGACCACGTGTTTTTCTCTAGTTTCCCGTGAAACATCGCCAGCGCATTCACAGACTCTCGAAACCGTTTCGCCAAACATACACACACACAAACACGTCAATAACTGATACACGAACGCAGCGAAATATAATCACGTGATGTGATTGCGATAAACGGTGGCGCTGAAACGGCACACTTTGCTCGGTGTTTTGAAAAAAGACACGCAGTTGTTGCACGGTCGCACGGGGAAAAACGAAATAACGTTACACAAACGTTTTACGCGAACGAAAGATAACAGATTATGTTCAAACACAGCATGACAGTGGACCGACTGGGCTTGCTGTGCGTTTGTTTACGACAGTTTTTTTTTCATTTCATCGTTTCGAACATTGTCCAAAAGGTCACAGATCATTTTATGCCCTTTTGAGCGCAGAAAACAGCTTCATTCCGGTTTTGTGTACTCTGTGGAAGAATCAAATTTCAATCATTAAAAACCAAAATACAGGAGCACAATAACAAGGCACCGGGAACGAAATAATATCGAGTTTCCGAATAAAGTCAAGTAAGCAGTCCCACTCCGGACAAGTATAATGAATAAATGATATTTTGATCCTTAGCATTGTGACAATTTCGCACAAGAATCCCGGTTATCATGGTCAAACGTAACATGCAAAAAAAGAAACAAAATCAGACCTGCGTCCAGCGGTTTGCGAACCAGCTTGAGACAAGGAGGAAATATTTTAAAGTTTTAATTTTTCCAAAATTGCAAACATGAATGGAAAGAAAAATGAAGACAACGTGCATTTCTAATAATTTTGTTTTCGAAGATCCCAGTATCAAATATGCTCCCAGTTGTTTCCCAATTCTTGACAAATCCTGGTCTTAAGACGGGTCGGAAACCGGTGGGAGCGCAGGTTGGCATATTTGCCGCTGTACACAATCCTGAGTTTCACGTTCAACCTCAAGCAAATTGAATATCTGAATCCGATTAGCCCCGTCACGACTGCGCAGTGATTGCCGAAGTCTCGCAGTTCGATCAACTGAATTGCATAATCGACAATGATAACAATAACGCTCAACACTCATCTTGCATACTTTCACCGAACTATACACAAATATAACGAAGCACACGTTGCGGGAATTTGAGCAACCAAGCCAAATGTACACACACGGTAGCACGCGCTGAAGTATGAATGAAATGCAACACAATTTTGCCGCAATTTTCGAACACAACAAACCGAGCTACTGACTGATCAATTCGTTGTGAATTCAAAATGAAAAAAAGTTAACAAATAATGCGTGAGAATCGACCATGGTACTGGATATCTGCTGCAAATAAATCTCGACACGAAAAAACTTTTTGAACTGCGAACTATTGAACAATATTTGTCCAGTGTTGTGCACAAAAAAAACCGAAATTCTGAGATAACAGCGAACCAATAACTAAAAATCCCAGCCAAAATCTCGCAAACACCAATAAAACCACCACAACACCCTTTTTGTATTATCATCGGTCGTGTGGTCGATTTCGCTGTTGCTGTTGCTGAATTTGAAGTTCGCGAAAAATTCGCGACGAAAAATAAACCGACAATTTCGTGCACAAATGTAAACTCGGACGAAACCAGGCGACCGCTGGGACTCGATCCGATTTGGGTTGTTTTGCACTCGGTGGAGGGCTTGCCTGCAAAAAAGTGGCACAACGTAGAACTGACAGACTACGGATCGGCATTTGCACGCTGAATATGGATGTGTTTCAATCGAGACAGGATTGGTTCCAGTTGAATGTTCAGTGAGCCAAGCAAGCTTGTCAGTTGCTGCGATATGATACTAACTTCGCCCAAAAAATGTAACAATTTTCATGCACCAACAGACTCTAAATTCACAAAACAACGCGGATCACACAAATCAGCCAAATTGTGGCGCACTGTTAGAACGTAACCGACGGAAGTGACGTCATTCATAGAACGCATCCGACTGAGCGCTCGATCTTGAAATTTTAAAGAAACCAGTATCCTTGAACTTGTACACGACAATCGGGCGTTTCCAAAACCTATGACATCACGTCCGCCTCACTCTCGCACATTCCACTAAACCGGTCGCGTTCACAAAACTGACGTCATTCCGCTGTGACACGTTCCACCAAAACGCCTGTACCTGATAGCTGCTGACAATGAACAACGGAAAGCAGACGCCGAACACGCAGCCGCGCACGATCGCCGACGTCGCGCCCACCGTCGTCGCCATCGTCAGCGGCAGACCGAATCCGGCGTAATACGCCCAGTGCGCCTGAATGACGCTGAGGCGCCGGTGCAGCGGCCAGCCGCGCGACATCCAGCGGTACTCGAAACTGTACAGACTGTACAGCAGGCAGAAGTGCACCAGACGGAGAGCGGGACCGATCGCTGCGATCGGGATCACGAGCGAGATCAGCGCGCATTGGCCGAGAAAGAACGTCTCCAGTAGCACGGCCAACAGGAAGTCGGCGATGCCGCGGCTGGAATGGTTGTTATTGGTGGTTTTGTTCAGTTTCGCACATGTGTATTCCTAAGTGTTCATTTTCCAAGTGTCTATGACACCGGTCGTTGCTGACGAGTCCAAACGGTGTCTCGGCGTGCAACGAATAATTATTGGCGAAACGCCCAACAGATCTGCTAAATAATTTGATTGTATTTGTAATTGTATATTTGCTTTTTCGAAGTTATTTGTTCAGGCAATTGTCAGCTTATTGATCAAAACTTGTGACTTGTCGCCTGAAATCACCGTTCGTTCGTTCGTTACTTATTGAACAAAACGCTGTTTTTAGAGTCAGTTGCCCTTGCATAGAATTGCCGCGTTAATGACAAAAAACCGAAAATCAAGCAAAAAGGCGGAATGAAATTCACTGATTACCTGTGTCAATCATGCTAGTGCAACAGCCACTCAACCAGCGTGCACCATTCAAGCCAAGCCACCACTTTTAGTCAGCGGATTGCAGAACAAAAAGCAGCCTTCCGAAATCGCAAGCTTTTCAACACCAAAAAAGCACCGCCAGCCAACCTGAACGCCTGCGCGACCGGCTCTTTACCCTGATACCGTAGCGCCGCATTGGCGATGTCCTGGAACCAGAGTGCGTTCACGATTCGGGTGACGAGAAACAGCGGGAGCAGCCAGAGAACGCTAAAAAATGTAAAAATGGTACCACCCATCATAAAAAGGTGATGCTTCCGAAATGAAGCACGCAACAGTTGTCGAGAATTTCGCAACAGTTCCACATTAAACAGCTCGGTTGCTAAAAAAAACAAGCTGATTGATTTCGAAAATGAGCCAAAAACACAATAGACCGTTTCAATTTCAAACGCAACCACATCGATATGCGATTGCGAATCCAAGTATCGTTCAAAATCCGATACAGATCAAATCACATGTTCGAATTCACAAAATCACGGTTTCTCCAGTTTGCAATTCCAATGAACAAACTCATCATGGCACACCTGAACAAATACGAAACGACCCTGAGCAACAGACGCCACGAATGCGCCCACCGGGCGGACTGAAAAAACCGCGCGGCAGTCATCGAGACGATTTCACTCAAAGTGAGCTGAGCGTTGTCGTCCAATAGTTCGAGTTCAATCGAGGCGCTGACGTTTTCCGGCGGGTTTTCGAGCGAATCGACGTCGTCGTCGTCGGTGGTTCTGCTGGCAGGCGTGATACTAGACATCGACATCTGCAGCAGCCAGAGCACACAGTAGCACGAGAGGATGCAGCTCAGGTTTGCGGCGATGCACTGCACGATCCTGCAGTGGTTGGAATTCATCACAAGCAAAGCGTTTGAAAAATAGGATTCTTGTTGTGGTGATTTCCTGACAGATGATGATCTCTCTTGTGATCGACGCATGAAAACGATGAAAGAAACGGACAGATTACAAAATGGTAGTTCCAAGATTCGAAACGGGGTACTGTGTACTGCCGTGTGTGAAGAAGAAAAGATCAGGCTTATTTTTACAGCCAACTAACTGCGTGTCAATTTGCATCGTATTTATATGAACCACGCACGGTGAATGAGCCTCAAACAAAACCATGTACAGTGCGATGCAACTCGTTCAATGAACGCCTCAATTGAGCTTACCGATCGGCTCTACTAGCTCCATGCAGCCAATTAGCATGCGGTTTTGGAACACATACAAAGCATGATTTTGACACTGTTTACCGGTTGATCAATAAATTCAGCATAATTTTTCATTTTAATACTGGCATGATCTCATCAACAAATCGAGAATTCGATGCAACACACGGCATCATCAACAGTAAAACCAAACAACAATACCGTTTTCTCGCTTTCGGTCGATTGCGGATCGCTGGTCCACCGTGCACCTCGGCGGCTCGCGAGGGCGGCGTCGCATCGCGAGACGACGAATCAAACGCCGCAGCCGCTTGCTGAGCTTCCTCCTCCTGGCGTTTTCGTTCGCGTCGTCTCAGCGCCAACTTTGTCAGCGGTGTTTCGCAGCCGGTCGCTTGAGAAGATTGAGTTTTTGTCGTTGAACTGAACTCCGATTTTTGTTCGAAACACTCGTGATGCTCGGTGGAAGTTGGTGCTGCTGTCGCTGACGACGACGACGACGGTGGGTTGTCGAGCAGATGAATAACGAGAAAACCGCGCAAGGAGTCGCGTAAACCGGCCAAAAAGTCACGAACGAACACCGAGATTAGTCGCATGACGCCGCCACCACGTGCCGACCCGGCTCCGTCGGCGTCATCGAGCGGCTTTCGAGGTGGCGATTCTGTCAATCCGCTCATATTAAAAGTTTTTGCAGTTTCCTCATGTTAATTTGACGTTTGACGTTGACGATCCTGATTCTGATTCCTGTTTTGTCTTTGCTTGTGTTGTGTTGGCCGCTTGCGGCTGTAAAAATAAGATGTCTGGCTTAGGGTTGTTAAACAAAAATGAAAATTTTTTTTTTTAAAAAAAAAAGTGATTAAAAAAAACAAAAATGCCGATTTTTTTTTTTAAAAAAAAAAAATCCGAAAAATTTTCCTCTAATATGCTCTGAAAACCTCAATTTTGGCACAATTTTTCGAAAGTTCAACAAAAATTTTCTTTGATTATACCTCGTAAAACCTTTAGCAGTCGATTTTGGGCCGTTTTACCGACTGATTTTAGGCTTCGACAACATCTGCGATGAAGTTTTTGAGCGTCCCAAAGCTTAGCCTACCATTTCCGATGCAGATAAGGTGACGATTCGCCTCGCAGAGCGTCCGATTGTGCTCGCTGCTCCGTTTGCAAGCGCTACGTTGTCTGGTTGCTGCTTCGTGTCGTGTCGTCGCGACACCATCAGAAGAATTGATCGAATTTCAAGGCGGTATGTTTGTCTTCACTTTAGCATTAGCTTAGCTGGGGACAATTAGTGACGTTTTGGAGGTCAAAACACAAGAAGAGGCATGGTGACGGTTTGGAAAAGGGGTAATTGAGGTCACCAAAACAAAATCTGCAAAGTTCCGCCATACGGGAGTCATTCGGGAGGCGCTTGCATATCATATGTGGTTCTTCGGACTCCCTGATTGATTTAGCACAACTTTGATTTTTGAAATTTTTTTTTTTTTTTTTAAATTTTTTTTTTAAAAAAAAAACAAAAATGACGATTTTTGTTTTTTTTAACAACCCTAGTCTGGCTTAGGGTTCAGTTCGCGTCAGAATTTTTGCCATCAAAATCGACTTTATTGATACCGAAACCGAACTAAAACGAACAAAACAACCTCTAAAATCGGTTTTGGTTTAGTAATGCGCAGTCAAACCAAAATGTTATTCAAACTGAGGAGAGGATTGTTTGGGTAATGACAGTTGATTTTTTTATTTTTGCGAACCTCATTTTTGCATGTGCGATTTTTGATGATTCAAAACACCTCTACTCGACAGCCAATTTTTTAAGCTAAAAACCCAGGTTTCCCCACTTGTGTCATTGTTTTGTTCAGGCATCAGGCTCAACGGTAAAACCTGCATCGAAACAGAGTTACTCAGGCAGTGTCAAATTAAATGAAGTTATTTATTTCCGTCAAACACTTCTGTTATTCTGGATAAAGACTGTCATGCAGTAAGACTGAAGAAAATCGTGTTGAGGAGACCAAATGCTGTACTCCAAGGGCCCGCACTTTTTACGTTCGATCTGCACTCGCAATCGAGACACAAGAGGTTTGGAGTTTAATGTGTGAAAATCTCAGTTGTAATATTTTTATTTTAAACTGAAAACAGAAAAGGCTAGTTAAATCAAAGACACAATGTACTTTTGGACCAGAAAGCTGGGACCACACTGAAAATTCTGCTGATTGGTGAAATAGTTTGTGCATGTTTAATTGTTGTGAAGCAAAATGTTATTAAGTGACCATGGTTTTGTAAAGTCAACTGAGCAAGATTTCAACAAGAATTGAAAAATGCAGTGCAGATGTAATGCAAAGTAACTTAAAGTAAAAAAACTGACATACTGACAGCAACTACATTGTTCAAATAACTGTCATGTCTTACAAATGCAATCACAAAACACAATACACAACAGATTCGGCAAAATTGGCACTCAAGAAGTAGTACCACTGAGAAAGACGAGTTCAACAGCTCGTGGCAAGATCAATGTGGCCAAAACAAAAACTCACAGGTTCTTGATTCACTTTGTACATTTGTGCAAATTATTTAAACAAACAAAATAAAATCTACTCGTAATGCTCGAATTAAAATCATTGAATGTCGTTTCAAACGCGCAATTTAGAAGTCATTAGTGGTTGGGATCGTGTTATCGGTCGGTTTCCACGCCACCGGATGCATTGTCCATTGTTGTGACCGCGAAAACCTGGCACATTTTCGGAGCGTCGGCACACGCGCTTCGTCCGCCTTTAGTTTTGGATCTGGTTCGTCTAAACAGTAGCCGGACTGTCGGTGTGTAAACGTTTTCCGCTGAAAACAAAACTTCAGAGTTTAGCTTGCTTGTTTCAATTAACTTTCTGGCCTCACAGTTAAGTGAAACAGGAAACAGATTTCAAAACAGCACGTACATATTCGTTGTAATCCCAAAACTCGTGTGGGTACTCGCCGCACTCCTTGATCTGCACGTACCACTGGTGGCCACCGCCGATCTGTGTTCCAATCAGGCACATGTGTTCATCAGATTTTATCTGCCCGTTCGTGTTGTAAATCCAGAGCTGGAAAAAATAAGTATCCGTTCAAAAGTGGCACAAAAATTGTGTTCAGCTGCGAACAAAATTACAAGAAGCGTGAATGGCTCAGTGAGATAGCGGATAGTGAAGTGATTTTGAAATAGTGGTGTGCTGGAAGCTAAATTGCATTTTCCACTGCAAGGTGGACGTTGAAAAGCGTTAAAAACAGAGCTTTAGTTTAGGGCGCGCCAATAGCACCTGCCACATGTCGAATCCGAGCGAGCATTTATTCAAGCGAAGCGTGTGGTGCCGTTTGCCGGGCTCGCCGGGTGTGCTCACGAGACATTGTGCATTGGAACTGTCGTGCCCTAGCTAGAAAGAGAAAGGAGAACGCTCAAAAGCGTTGTGCCCGTCACATTGCAATCACCTGCATTCGATGGAAATTCGCAACACAACTGTCCACTGAGATCTGACGTGATTTGCCCGTATGACTGAGCGAATACGCTATGTGAACGATCGTTAGACACTCGTTCAGATGAGCGCTGCGCACCTGTTTTTATTGTTGTTTGCTCTCATGATGCTTTAAACAAAGAAATTTTCGTTTGAATAAAACATTGTGAGATCAACAAAATTAGTGTTAATAAAACTTATTCATCCAACAAAAGAATTGCACTCACCCGTCCAAAGAACAGACCATCCTTGGGCATAAAATGTTCGGGCCAAACGGTGTCTAAGTACCACTTAAAATCTTTACACCGCAATCGTTTACGCAACTCCACCCGATCAGAAACGTCAATTTCCTTTGCCATTTTTTCAGCTTCTGGAAAAAAGAAAAAGTTCTCACCAACTGCATTTTAGTCTGTTGTATGATTGTCTGGCTCTGTGGATCTCTGGCTTATGTAAAGTGTTCAGTTTTTAAAGAATCCTTTGTTCCTCTCATGTAATCGAGTACAAGTTCTCAAGCAAACTTGAAAAGAATAAAACAAACAATCAAAAACAAACGTGGTGCCGTTTTGTAAAACAGATGTTTCCATTCGTCCATCCACACTTCGGCTACACGAACGAGATTCGAATTCAAAATGCGACTAGACCCGTTGTCGGGGAAATCGTGCGGCGACGCTTTGCGAAACACGTGACCGACGTGACTGCACGGCAAAATTTCTAATCGTCCACCGCACATCCATATCTGAAAAAATATTTCTGTTGAAAAAAACATTGTCCAAAAGACCCCTTTCAAACAATTAAAAGAAAAACAACTCAGAAAATAAAAACGTAAACAGAAAGTTACTTACCCTGAATGAGATCTCAAGATTCTCGCCGCCCCAAATGTCCATTTGATGATCGTAAGAGCCCAGCTCTTCAAAGTAAGTGCGATCAATTGAAAACAAACCACCAGCCATTGTCGGCGATCTAAAAAATAGCAATAAAAAGATATATTTCATTATTCCACGATGTTCTTTACTTTTTTGTGTTGATTTTTGAATCTGAAAAAATGTTGTTGGTTGCTCATTGTGTTTCAAATATTGTGTTGAACTCAAAGTTATATAATAACTGCAGATTCGTTCAAATTTCTTTTCTGTTTATAAAACTGCTGCTTCACCAAATCGCTCACGTTTCAAAATTAGCTAAACAGAAAATAAAAAATGCACAAATAGAAAAGGAAAGAGAAAAACGCACGCAATCGGCATCTCCCCGTGGTTGACGCGTTGTTTTACTTGTTTCGGTGGAACTGAGTACCAACGAAACTGCAGGTTCCAGTTAAAACCACCGCGAAACAGTTCGATGCCTTTTTGGTAAGCGAATGTTTGATCATTTATGACGTCAATGACTGGACAGACGACAGTTTTTCTGCAATTTAAAAGTTAATATGTTAAAATTTTAAATGAGATTTTTTTTATTCCGATTCCCACACCCATTAGCTCACATTCCACACATTTTTTATTTTGAACTCACGTTCTTCATTTTTGTTTCGTATTTTAGCTTTCTGTTTTTAGCGGTAGTTTGTTTTCACGACTCGTCCACAAACTGATCCCATTAAATACAACCTTGGGAAAGGCTAACAAAATCATGCGTGCGATCATTGATAATAATCCAATTGGCAGTTCACCATATGAAGGCCAGTCAGCAGAAAAAACGCAAAAAATGTAAGCGGTTTTGCAGGTATGTTTTCGTTTTGTGACAGCTGCATCACAAAAATGCCGAGGGAGTTCATGTGATAATGTTAATGGGAACTAAAATAACGTACAAGATTGTCTGAGAGTTCTGAGGGAAATTTTTTGTGGTTGTGGAAACTGATTGTAAAAAAACAAATGCACGCTAACAGAACGGTCAATAACCGATTCGCAAAAGTCCAGAAAAAGTAATCAAACTGTTATACATCCATTTTTTTCCAAAGGTTGGTTAATTCTTTGGTTGTGCTTAGCCGTTGATTTACTGTTGTTGACTTATTTTTTCACGGTGCACTTCTGCGCCAACCTGTCCTGTTTTATTCGATCCAGCAGCGGCTCCAGCCAGCCTTCGGTGCATTCACAGTGTGAATCAAGGAACGTTAGAACGTCGCCGGTCGCTTGTTCGGCGCCCATCAGCCTCGCCCTGATCAGGCCCACTCTTGATTGCGCTCTGATCACCGTCACCGGCACCGGGTACTCGGAGACGAACTCGTCGAGTGGGTCGCCGAGGAATGCTGAAATTGAAGTCGGCAAAAAATGTGAATATTGATGTTTTCACATCACTGAAAAAGCATGACTAATGGTTAGGATTAGGTTAGGAACACGTTCGGGTTAGTAGGATTGCTTTACTTCTGAAAAACAAAAGGTTCGCCTGCACATTGACTGTCGGCATGGCCAACCAACTGTGTAATTCACACTGTCAGGGACGGCTATCTACGAATGATTTATGTGGACCAACCGTCAAACACGTCACTTCAACAAAAGCAAAAACAAAAAAACACTCCAACGCAAACGTACTTCTGTTGCTGAAATCATCGACTAAGATGACTTCCTTGAGCAAATTCAGCGGCGACCGACCGATGACGGACGAGACCGTGCGCAGCAGCGTCGACCACGCCTCGTTGTGATAGACGATGATGACGCTGGTCGTCGGCAGGCTCGCAGTGTCGTATTGCAGTTCGCGACAGGCCGTTTTTCGCATGTCCGGCAACGATCGATTCAACGCGATCCGATTGCTGACCATCAAGTTGAACTGGTTGATCGAGAAAACATCGGCGGCGTCTGCCAATTCGGAGCCCTTTAGTTTCACCGGACGACCCATGTCGCCGACGCCGGCCTCCGGTGCGAAATCGTTCGCGTTCAATTGGTCTGCAGGTGATTTTGGTGAAGGCCCACTGATTTCGCTCATAAAAACATAGCAGACTTGCAACATATTATGTCACCCAAAACCGGATTGCATTCCGGTTGGCAGGAAAACGCAACCTAATCCCAATCCCGTTCTTTCTTCTATCATTCAAATTTTCGCGCGTTCACCCTGCGAAAAAATAAGCTGGCATTATTTTAGCATTTTTAGGGCGCCTTTGATTTGCGTATGCGGAGCGACAAGACCTTTTGCAGGGCGATTTCGTTTGCAACTCCACCGATTTGCCGGTGCATTGATTTCTTTTGTTTTAATGAACAACATACGCATAAAAGTCATGTAAAAATAATTAGTCCACACGTTGATCAAAACGCTTTAGTCAGACAATCTACAAGATCAGTCAACCAGTCAGCTGATTGCCGCTTTGAAGTGTTTGCATGCAACTGCATCACCACCAATACCAACCAACCAACCATCAGTCAGATTGATCTT